>JBAWJQ010005072.1:1200000-1796486 GCA_037783105.1 Bactrocera zonata | reverse complement strand
TCAATTTATATAAAGGGTGATTTTTTAAGAGCTTGATAACTTTTTAAAAAAAAAAACGCATAAAATTTGCAAAATCTCATCGGTTCTTTATTTGAAACGTTAGATTGGTTCATGACATTTACTTTTTGAAGATAATTTCATTTAAATGTTGACCGCGGCTGCGTCTTAGGTGGTCCATTCGGAAAGTCCAATTTTGGGCAACTTTTTCGAGCATTTCGGCCGGAATAGCCCGAATTTCTTCGGAAATGTTGTCTTCCAAAGCTGGAATAGTTGCTGGCTTATTTCTGTAGACTTTAGACTTGACGTAGCCCCACAAAAAATAGTCTAAAGGCGTTAAATCGCATGATCTTGGTGGCCAACTTACGGGTCCATTTCTTGAGATGAATTGTTGTCCGAAGTTTTCCCTCAAAATGGCCATAGAATCGCGAGCTGTGTGGCATGTAGCGCCATCTTGTTGAAACCACATGTCAACCAAGTTCAGTTCTTCCATTTTTGGCAACAAAAAGTTTGTTAGCATCGAACGATAGCGATCGCCATTCACCGTAACGTTGCGTCCAACAGCATCTTTGAAAAAATACGGTCCAATGATTCCACCAGCGTACAAACCACACCAAACAGTGCATTTTTCGGGATGCATGGGCAGTTCTTGAACGGCTTCTGGTTGCTCTTCACCCCAAATGCGGCAATTTTGCTTATTTACGTAGCCATTCAACCAGAAATGAGCCTCATCGCTCATCGGACACGGACGCGAAACACATTTCGAACCGAACACTGATTTTGGTAATAAAATTCAATGATTTGCAAGCGTTGCTCGTTAGTAAGTCTATTCATGATGAAATGTCAAAGCATACTGAGCATCTTTCTCTTTGACACCATGTCTGACATCCCACGTGATCTGTCAAATACTACTGCATGAAAATCCTAACCTCAAAAAAATCACCCTTTAGTTAAGACATATTCTGGCATAACTTTCATGAATGTGTCTCAAACGCTTACGCTACGTTCAAACTCAGCCATTGAAAAACAGTAAAGTCTTCATTTTTTTTTTTTTTTTGTTTGGATATCATTATCATTAGCCTTAATGCATTTCACAAATCCTATAATTTAGCACAAAGTCTAAAAATAAAAATTATAACTAACATTTAAAGAAATGTCTTATAAAACTAAAGAAAAATATGCAATAAAATAAGAAAGATTGGAAAATAGAAAATAAAGAAAGCAAAGTAAAAATAAAAAAAATCAATATCTAAGCACGTTTCTTTCTGAATTATTTAAGAAATAGCGCAAATATAATTACAGACCACACACCTTTTTAATTATCTAACGTTCTCTGTCTCTTTATTTATATACCAGTCCACACATTCAACTACATATATAAATACTTGTGTATGTCCATACCTTTTAGTATTCATGTCAGGGCATGCTACACATACTGGTTCTGTCAAAATGAAAATGAAAATAAATAAAAAAAGAACGCTCGCTAATAAATTTCACATTTGACACTTGTACGAGCATCGACAAGCGCACGACGACGCGAACAATCGGCGAATTTGTTGTGTCATCTAATGCCCGCTTGACATTGCAAGCCATTGGGAATTGTTTTGATGGAAGTATGACAGCTAATAATAATAATTGAAGGCAAAAAATAACTATGATTTACACAACTGACGTGTATAATGACAACAAAAACATTGACATATACAAACATTTACCACAAATTAAGTGAAATGCACAATTTCTCCAGGGTTCAAGTGACGAGTTCAGTGCAAAAAATATTTTCTCTCACACATTAGCAGCTATTTTTAGTGAAACTGGTTACTTTACTTCGAGAATTAGAAGAAACAAGTGAATATATATAAATATATAACTAAATTTTCGGCGAATTCAATTAATAAGGATCAGTTAGCATAAACTACCTACTATATATTCAGTTAGTAGACTTACACTGGTGACCAAAAATCACCCTCCTAGTAAAAAGATTTTCAAACTTGCGGGTTAAACTCGCCCTAGACCCTTTATAGCTAACGAACCTTTTGGACCTGAAGCTACTTCCCTGACTTTAATCTTTGCAAGTTGCAAAAGTATGAAATTTTCAGTTATACCCGCACTTACCCCTTCCTTACTTGTCATATTATTATGTTTTACCTGAATTAATAACCAATAAAAAGTGTTAGGTCTTGGACTGAAATGGTAACAGAACGCTTTGTGGTATCTGTTGGTTATAGCACACTATTTGTTAAACGTAATTGATAAGGGATATTTATAGAAGATAAGCATCTGGTAATATGTAGGGCATGTGGGTATTAATAAAGGTAAACAAAGAGCTGGAGCTGGAGCCAGGTTATATATAAAAAAAATAAATTTACACAATATAGTCTCCACATATCATATACATATACATACATATGTATATAGGACAAGCTATATATAGTCAAAGCTTGATAGACTTTTCGCACAGCCAAATCAATTTAGCAAATTAAAATTATAATTTAGAAACCAGTTTTTGCCTTTCGCACAAACGGCTACTCGATTAACGATAGGTTCGATTATGAAACAGCTGTTTTACCTGCTTTTTATTTTTATTTTATATTTTTTTCTAATGAATATTATTTTTATTTTATATTTTTTCTAATGAATAGAATACATCACTTGATTGCTAGTTTATCTCAACCAAATTTACAGCCTGGACAACAACCCGCAGAGCAGCATTTCAGTTGCAACTTAATATGGTTTCGATTTGGAATTAATCTAGTAAACTAAGTTTTTTATTTTGTATGGTAACTCGATCTACTATAAATTAGCGCTTTACTGGAACAAAGCCCGGTTAATTGATGAATTAAGTCCGAAAATTGCGAAAAAGGTAATAAGCAAGCGAAATTTCAAGCTTCAATTAACGATTTTAAACACAAATTTAGAAAAGTTTTTCAAAATTGCGAATATTCAGTATAAAGTTGCATTGAGAAGAATTGTCTTCTAATTATTCTAAACCCGTAATTACGACCAACATTTGATCCCAGCATACCGTTATAAACTTTCTATTGATATTTTCCTCTTGAATTGTTCTATTCATATTTTTCTACTTGAAATATGACCGCACGTGTGCTGATCAGCCCTTCCACTCAGACAACCGTTACTTTGACATTTGGACTCATTGCACAAATGTCAACATTTAGTGCCGACCGAAGTTTAAGCACAATCGCCTGCGAGTGTTCACCCTCAATTAGCTCTACAAATAACGCATATTAAACCCATGCATGTCATTGCTGTGGTCGTGCCCTCAACTGCTGTCAAACAGTGTTTTGTTTTTGGAATCCGCTTAACCATGGAGACCTCCAGGTATCAACTGCCTTTGGATTGCATACATTTAGCGATAAAAATATTCCAAATATAAATAGATAACCTTTTTAAACCGAGCGATATACTTAGCTGTTGGAATTGTTGTCAAACAAGGGTAAATATTTACTTGGACATACATGCATACATAGAGAAGTATTTATATGTGCACAATGTGGAGCGGAAGTTAATATGGACGCAGGTGTTGCAGAATTTCTTAGCAACAATATCTTATATATGGGTCATAATCTTCACTAAATATTTGTACGAGAATTATTTTTCGACAATACAATAATACAAAGAATTTCTTCTGTCTTTGACATAAGCCAATTCATAAAGCATTTGCTTTGACGATCTAATGATATAGAGAAGAGGCAGACGCGCTTTTTCAAACTTAAAGAAACAGATAAGCCTATATCGAATACCAAAAATGCCATTGACATCGTAATATAAAACTGCATAAATCATCCAATCGACTGTATAGCATGACAGACTTTCTCGAACAGAAGACATATATTATCGAAATAACATTAAAAACGATGTCATCCTACTCGACTTTATAGAACTCCGTCATGACAGAATGGTTCGAAGATATGAAACATCAAATATATTTTTTCCTTTAACCCCAATCACTCTCTCGACACAAGGATGAGTGTACCGAGTTTTATAAGTAGAAAATAGTCTGGTCCGTCAGTACTTGCTAGTGTGATCAAAAAAGATTCAACATTATGGGACACAAACAGTCTTTTAAAACAGATCTCCAAACCACTCCAAAACTGCTATGTCATCCAACTCGACTTTATAGGATTCCAGACTATAGGATTGGCAGACTTTATCGAGGAGATTAAACATCAAATTGATTTTGGCATTAATCTTAATCTATAGATATCTACTTGAAAGAAGGATGACTGTTTCGAGTTTTATAAATAGACAATGGCCTGATCCGTCAGTACTGTAATCGAAAAGATTCGCCATCCAACTCAACTTTATAGGATTCCAGACTATACGATGGATAGAGATAATATATAGATAATACCTTGAAACAAGGATGAGTGAGACACAAACAGTCCTTTAAGACAGATCTCTAAAACACACTAAAAAATGCTTTTACGTACAGCTTTCAAAATGCCTCAAAATAAATTTCAAGACTATGTTATCCAACTCAACTTTGTAGGGTTTCAGACCACAGGATTGACACACTATCTAGAAGAGAACACACTTTAAACTGATGTTTACGTTAAACCCAATCGATAGAAAGCTTTTTTGTAACACAGATGACTTTTTTGATTTTCACAAATATACAAGACGTGCCGTCATCATTGTCGGATTAAGAAAGAGCCTGAATGAGATGACAAATAGAAGGAATACGTCAAAACTGTAGAGTTTAGAGAGAGTTTCTTGATGCTTGTTTAGAATTTACTAGAATATGATTTAGATGTCCAAATAATATGGATTGGACTAATTTTTTTTAAATAGTATATTTTTCGTGCTCAAAAAACCTACCTACTTTACACTTAGGAGAAATATTGATGTTTCGAAATCTAAACCACAAATCAGTCATTATGGGATTTGCTCTAATATCTTTTATTCTAAAAACGTAGAAAAATTATATTTCGTCTATTTCGGCTACCTGTATCCAAACGTCTTTGGCATAGTTTTTAAAAATACCTCAAGATTCCGATTAAAGAGATTTCACATATGTAACAAGACATTTCTATTTTTAAACTCAGTTTCCCTGTATTGTAAGACGTGAGTTCGTTAACAGCTGTTTGAACTGCCGCTTAACCAGTTTCGATCATTAATCGCGACCTTGAGGTAACGAAATGCCAAAGCAAGTAAAGGATTTGTAAATTGAAACAAACAAACACATGATTTACACTTTTATTTACATGTCGTCTTCAGTTTCGGCTTTTATTCAAATGCAAAAATATTTTCTGCATAGAAACATAGAGGCATAAAAAAAGATAAGCGGATTACAAAATCTGTACAATTTTACACCGAGCCCCAAAGTAAATGTCAATAATATTTTTCCCAACACTGCGCACAAAAGCGCTCCTAAAACAAAACTAACAAAACTTTCAATGTCAACAACAACAAAAGGTATGAGAAAACATGAAATGATGTGTTCATAAAGGCAACGAAGACAGCACATCATTTCAATAAGAATTGCTACAAAATATAATAAAACAACAATAACAAAAATAGTGATAAAGTGGATGTAAATGAATGTCAATCGAACGGCTAAACTTGCAGGCAAAGTGACAACTTTGTATATGAAAACAGCAGTGACAGAAAAGCAAAAAAAAAAACTCAACGCTATGAAAAGATAAGTTGTGATGTGATGAAGCTAGTTGAAAATATGCAAACCCAATAAACATTTAGATTTGATTAGAGATTAAGCTCAAGAGAACTAGAGGACTACTCGAACTACTCAAGCCAGGGACGCTGTTTCTCAACAATAAGTCATAGAGTTCCCACCAAAAAAAAAAAACAAACATTTTGTGCGTCTATTTATCACTATGGATGAGACTTGGGTCTATTACCATGATACTGAATCAAAACAAGAGGCTAAAGAGCGGTTTGAACCTAGTTGTTCGGCTTCGTAATGAGTTCGTGTCCGAAAATCGGCCAAGAAGGTTATGGCATCAGTATTTTTGGGATGCGATGATTTGTGGATTACTTGCAAACTGGTGAAACAACTAATTCTGAATATTATTGCAACTTTTTGGACCAGTTGAAGGAAAAAATTCGTGATAAGTAGACCCGGTTTGCAGAAGAAAAAAATTAGTTTTCATCAGGACAATGCATCGGGTCACAAAAGCATTTTGACAATGGCTAAAGTCCATGAATTAAAGCTCGAATTGTTGAAACATCCACCATATTCACCACATTCGGCCCCCAGCGACTTCCGTGTGTTTTCAGAACCCAAAAAATTAAAATTTTTTCATCAAATGAAGAGGTCATAACGGCTGTTGAAGCGTATTTTGGAGACCTTCCGGATTCTTCTTCAGGGAAGGCATCCACAGATTAGACGATCGTTGGAGCAAGTGTATTAATGTTCCGGGAGATTATGCTGAATAATAAAGTGTATTTTGAATCATAAAATTGTGATTTTCTTATTAAATGACAGAACTTATTGAACAACCTGGTATATACACAATATTGTATTGCAAAAAAATTGTGCAGTCTTTGCTGGGTTATCTGGCTGGATCCACATGTAGGTATTTTGACACATAAAATATTTATAACGGGTGATTTTTTTGAGGTTAGGATTTTCATGCAGTAGTATTTGACAGATCACGTGGGATGTCAGACATGGTGTCAAAGAGAAAGATGCTCAGTATGCTTTGACATTTCATCATGAATAGACTTACTAACGAGCAACGCTTGCAAATCATTGAATTTTATTACCAAAATCAGTGTTCGGTTCGAAATGTGTTTTATCGACAAATTTTGTTCAGCGATGAGGCTCATTTCTGGTTGAATGGCTACGTAAATAAGCAAAATTGCCGCATTTGGGGTGAAGAGCAACCAGAAGCCGTTCAAGAACTGCCCATGCATCCCGAAAAATGCACTGTTTGGTGTGGTTTGTACGCTGGTGGAATCATTGGACCGTATTTTTTCAAAGATGCTGTTGGACGCAACGTTACGGTGAATGGCGATCGCTATCGTTCGATGCTAACAAACTTTTTGTTGCCAAAAATGGAAGAACTGAACTTGGTTGACATGTGGTTTCAACAAGATGGCGCTACATGCCACACAGCTCGCGATTCTATGGCCATTTTGAGGGAAAACTTCGGACAACAATTCATCTCAAGAAATGGACCCGTAAGTTGGCCACCAAGATCATGCGATTTAACGCCTTTAGACTATTTTTTGTGGGGCTACGTCAAGTCTAAAGTCTACAGAAATAAGCCAGCAACTATTCCAGCTTTGGAAGACAACATTTCCGAAGAAATTCGGGCTATTCCGGCCGAAATGCTCGAAAAAGTTGCCCAAAATTGGACTTTCCGAATGGACCACCTAAGACGCAGCCGCGGTCAACATTTAAATGAAATTATCTTCAAAAAGTAAATGTCATGAACCAATCTAACGTTTCAAATAAAGAACCGATGAGATTTTGCAAATTTTATGCGTTTTTTTTTTTAAAAAGTTATCAAGCTCTTAAAAAATCACCCTTTAGAAAGCAATAAGCTGTGATTTTGTACGAAATGACAGGAATTTGCATCCACGCAAAATGGTGGTATGTTAATCTATTGTATGAATACTTCAAGCTGCGACAGCTTGTGCATACTCAATGCTTTTGAATGTGCTTCGGTTTCTCTCTATTCCTAGATAACTCTCCCTACCAGCGGCGTGATGATGCGCCATAAATGAAATATGATTGATATGGATATGTGCATAGTTAGAATGTAATGCATAAATACATATTATCAAAGCAAATGTGTTTATATAATCACATGCATATCAGTACTTGCATATTTTTCTTGTTTGAGCACTTGGCATGCAGAAATCGGAAACACGGCACAGAAACGAGTAAAATTATACACTACTTTTACATATATATTTATACATATTTATAAACATGTGTCAGTAGATACATATGTATATCTAAAGGAACTATGTTCATATGTAGCGAAATGTCCATAATCTTGGCTTGAGGAAACGCGAACGTCAAGGAAACGAACTTCAAGGAAATACAGCAGTGGTTGCGGCAATAAGAGCACCTTTAACTGGGAATTTTTTTTAAAGTTTGAGATTAATTACACTTTCTACGAGTTTAGCTCATAAATTTGTACAATATTCTTATCATATTTATAACTAATTTTTAATTAAAAGAAATTCCCTTCATTTTTCGATTAGTATATTTCCACTTAACTAAGATTAACTTGCTTTCAAATTAGAGGAATGAAATTATGGTGAAGAGGTCGCTAGTTAGCGTTGGTTTGTTTTATTCACATGTTTTTCATTAAAGATATCAAAATAGTATGATTGTTGCTGTACGCTGGGCATCATAAGCAAGCTAAAAGTGTACAAAATTTACTGTCTCTCATTCGTCAAGTGTTAGATAGTAGCGAATCGAACACACTATAGTAGATGTTCAAAGAAACAAGTTGATCTTAGCTGTGCTCTACCACAAGCACATCTGAGTTTTGTTTGTTTTTTTAGTGAAGAAATTCTTCTTTCCGTTTCAAATACCATTTTGGTCACCCCTTGGTTATGAGCCTTCATGCCTTACGTTTTTTAACGGGTCATCAAGTAGCCTTTTTTAATTTATCAATGCACACTACCAAATTTACAGCCTGGACAACAACCCGCAGAGACGCTTTTCAGTTTCAACTTAATTTGATTTCAACTCGTACTGACTTATGGAACGGGACATTACGTCGAAATCTTAAATTGAGTGCACACAAAATACATCTTGTTCAAGAACTGAAGCCACACGACCTTCCCAAGCTCAAAAGGAATGTAAAAAAAGCAAAATTGCCACATTTGGTACAAAGGGTTACCTGAAGAGATTCAAGAGCTGCCATTTGATTTAGAAAAAACAACGGTTTGGTATGGTTTGATGGCCGGTGGAATTATTAGTCGATATTTCTTCTAAAACGATGCCGGTGAGGACGTAACCATCATAACCGAATATTTGTTGCCTAAAATTGAAGCTCGTGATCTTTGCGACATTTTGTTTCTACAATACGGTGCCACTTCCCACACATCGCATCAAAAAATGGGTTTATTGAGAGGATACTTGGGTGAGCAGATAATTTCACGTTTTAGGCCGGTCGATTGACTACCAAGATCGTGTGATATCACATCGTTAGACTTTTTCCTGTGAGGTTATTTAAAGTCTAATGTTTATACGTACAATCCCGATGCGATTCAGGCCTTTCAGCAAAATTTCAAGCAAATCATTTGCCAGTTACCAATCTAAATGCTCGAACGAGTCATCGAAAATTGGACTCAACGGTTGGACCAGCTAAGACGTAGCCCCTGCCAATATTCGAAAAAGATAATCTTGAAAATATAAATACCAAAGAATGTTCTTTCGAATGATAATAAAAATTTTCCATTAAATTTGAAGTTTTTGCGTTTTTTTTTTTAAAAAGTAGGGGACCTTGAGATGGTTCAAAAATTAACTCTTTTTCACTAAAAAAATAACAGAACTTTCGTGCTAACAATGATTCAACTACCGTGCCTATTTCGATACACAAAGCTGTCTATCTTCGCACATCGAAATGGTGAAGGTATTTTAGCAAACCAACAGCGGCGCTGACGGCACATAACTAACTAATGCCTGATTATTGGACACTAAAAAGTTGTGCTTTTTGTTTTTTCTCTTTCTATTGGAGAGCATTGGAGGAGGCGGTGCGCACATTGTGAATGCCTGGCTAAGTGAGGCATACAAGATTGATGATGTCGATGGCGCGCGACAACGCATCATTAGGTGTGAGCAAAGCTGACTCACGATGCGGTGGGATATCAATAACATAAGAATTTGTATAATGGTTAATGGGATACAGGTGGCAGAGCTGGAAAAAATCCAACAGTCAGCGTCGCCACTCAAAGATGTGTGTGTGCGTTTTGGAGCTGTGCCAGAGCATATTATTAGAAATTAAAGCGTGATCATGTGATTTTTAATAATAGAGAAAACTTGGGAATAAAGCAGAGAACAAAATGCAAACATAATTATGAAGAGTTTAGAAGTAATTATGGCTTGAAGTTGTAGTTAAGCTTAAGAGGTAAGTGAGCTGGCAGGTAAATATATTTGGATTTTGAAATATTGATGACCGTAGGTATTATCTAATAGACGCCAACGGTTTATTAAACCGCGAAATGTCAGTATGAATTACATTTTCTCCTCATTTTTAAGCTTTATTTGACAGTATCAGCCATCAGTGTTGCTTAAGTGCAGCCCGCAGCCATTTTAATGAGGCATTTATGACTGATGGCTAGAACGACTAGAACTGTACAATCATCGTCATATTGTAAACTTAAGGTATTTGAAGTAAACAAGTCTTTGAAATATTCCCATGCGGCACAAGCCTTACTTGGCGCGCAACTGGCCGCGACATGGAAGGTCTTTCAACCCCACCAACCACGCAGACAGGTATGTACCATACATACTTATGTATATCAAAATGTCAGTAATGCTACTCGCAGTTGATCAATTTGATGGGCGCTATTTCGCTATCTTCCTGTTTCGGCCGATCAATGTCTCATTTTCTTGTTATTCTTCGATCGCTCGCCACCGCAGACATTTGAGTTTACATTGCCCATTTGTAATGGTTCTTCGAAAAGCGGCGTCCACTGGCGCTTGCTGACGTACAATAAAACAGCGAGTATGTAGTATACATTACAAAATAGCTTCGAGTAATTATCTTGTCATTTGCAATTGTTCCTCAGTCAATTGCCGCTATTATTGCTGATACACTGTTGTGTCGGTTGTTGTTTGTTTGCTGCCGCAGAAAGTCTATTTTCGTGCTATCGAAGCGTTCCACTTAAAGCGTAGCGCTTCACTTATGTAAGCATATACACATACATATATGTACATTTGTATGTTTGTATAGTATATATATAAAGTGCGTCTTCTATAAAAGATTTTGATCGATCGTTTGGTTAGTTTAGGTTAGGGAAATACCGTAACCGAAGCAGCGTGTGTTTTGTGCTACCGTTTTTAATCGCGCTGTGGCTGAGTGGTGCTTGAGGCAACTTTCAAATGTTAACTGACGTTATTCAATGCGTACTTAAGTTCCGTTACTATTTCTGATTAATGTTAAGCAATTTATATTCTGTTCTTGAGATTTATTTTGTGATTAATATTTTGGGATTTTAGGTAGACGTGACAAATTAAAAAAAAAACAATAAATTATTTCTATTATAGAAAATGTGGTAGTCACTACCGAACACTACCATCATAGTATTAATTTTTGCTATTAGTTTGTAGAACAGATCAATAGTTAGAAACAAAATGGCAAAAAAATTGACAAAACTTATAAATCTTAGAAAAGTCAAAATATTACACTAAACATAATTTAAGTTTACGATTTCAATTATTTTTTGGCAGAGGGTTGCCATCCGTTTAAAATTCTTAAACAAATTTCAAGACAACACACACTAAAATATTAAACTGAATAGGTCAAAAAAGCTTAATGCTTCAAAAATTTTCATCAGGGTTGCCACCTGTTTTTTTTTAATAATAAAACTGATAAAATAAATAGTATTTTATATTGTTCATAAAGATATTTAGAAAAAAGTTGTGGTTCCAAAATTTTCATCAGGGTTGCCACCTTTTTTCTGAAATAATGGAACTGATAAAATCAATTGTAATTAACATTGTTGATAAAGATCTTACAAAAATTATGCTTCAAACATTTTCAGCAGTGTTGCCACTTGTCGCAAAATTTGAAATAATGAAACTGATAACATAAAAAGCATTTAACATTGTGGGTAAAGATCCTTACGAAATTTTTCAGTTGGAACTACTTTTTTTCAAGGGTTGCTATATGTATGTTTTAAAATTTTATTTTTAAAAACTATTAAAAATTAAACCATTTTTAGAATGAAATCAAACCGAAAAGGTTAAAAAACAAATTATTTCAAGAAGGGTTACCAGATGTTTAGATTTGATTGATGAAATGTATAAATTTATTAAAATGTTGCGAAATGTGCTTAAAATTCAATTGGTTTAGATAAACCTACAGTTGGCATTATTTTTGTCGTTGCCAGCTGTTTGAAATTTTTACAGTCAAATAAATTTAAAGTATAAACGATTTTCGTGTTGAAAAAATCAAGCTTACACGGTTATTTTTGAGCAGAGGTTACCAACTATTTACATTTTTTACTAAACAAGCCTGACAAAGACAGTAAAAGGACATTACAAAAGCTGGCAATAAAATAAAAGAGTTTTAGGAAAGTGTACAGAAAATTATAGTGAGGGCTGCCAACTGTTGAAAATTTATATAACGTAAAAAAAATTAGATAAAAAAGGTTTAACATATAGCCATAAGATATCTTGAAATGTCTTTTACATAGAGTTGCCACCTGTTTTAATTTTACATCAATAATATTTATAAAATCAATTTAATATTATAAATATAAAAGTAATAATAGAGTTTGATAGAGGAAAGCTTGAAATATCTTTGAGTGAGGGTTACCATCTATTTCAATTTCATATCCCTTATATTATATTCTTTAATAAATTAAATATAAAATATAAAACGAAAGAGGTTTAGAAGTAAAAATAAATATTAGAAGCTGGCTAACAAATTAAAGCGATTTAAAAATGTTTACAGTTGAAAAATATTCGAGGAGTGTTGTCAATTCATTGAAAATTTTTTTAAATATAAAAATTTATAATAATAATGATTTTTAAAATATAGTTATAAAACTAAATGTTTATAAAAGAGCACAATTTGAAATACTTTTGACAAAGAGTTGCCAACTGTTTCAATTTTATATACAATAATATTAATAAAATAAATATAATGTTATAAGATGGGCCTCAAACTAAAAATTTTTAGAAATGAAAAAGGTCAGAAATAAGTTTTGGGAAGGGTTGCCACTTTTTAAAGATTGAAAATTATTAAAATTGAAATTAAAAAAAAATTAGGTGTGGTTATTAAACTAAATAGTTTTAAAAAGGTAGTTGGAAATTTTTTTGATTGAGGTTGCCGGATGTAAAAAAAAAATAATTTATTGAAACTGGTAAAGTAAATGATATATGAAACAAAAACGACTCTAAAAATATATGTAGGTATCAAACTAAATGTGTATAAGTACGCGAAGTTTGAAAAACTTTTGGGAGAGAGTTGCCACCTGTTTTAATTTTATATTCAATAATATTTATGAAGTAAACAGAGTTGGATAAATTTTTTTTTATTTTTTTATTTTATAAAAGTTTACATAACAATAAAATTATTACATAAACTAAAGATAACGCAGCGCTAGCATCGGAGGCTTTCGGCTGGGGGGATAAAATTAATCCGAAACCAATGTTTAGAAATTAAAAAGGTTAGAAACTACTTTTGGGAAGGGTTGCCACTGTTCAAAAATGGTAAACTCTAAAAACTAAAATGAAAAAAATGTTTCAGCGGAGATATTAAACTAAATAGTTTTAAAAAGACAGTTGGACATTTTTTTTTTTGATTGAGGTTGCCAGATGTAAATTTTTTTTAATTATTGAAACTGGGAAAATAAAGGATATATTAAAATTTGGGGTAAAATATTAACTTCAGAAGCTTAAAAATATTAGAATTGGCATTATTATTTTTTTTTTCAAATTTTACACCTGCATATTTTTAACTTTAATAGAAATATAATAAAATAAAGAGTATATACTTATTTCGAAATTCGCTTAAAAAAATATGTAATATTATTTTTAATTTTTTTTTTTTTTTTTTTTGTAATTTTAATTTATGCAAATTAATTATTAATTGAAACTTATGTATGTATATACAAAGCTCCTACATTTCAAAGGCATAATTACCAATATAATATTTAACAACGGCATTAAATATACAATATACGCATTTTACGGTTAATTAACAAACTACCGACAATACTTAACGGATTAAGTCATTTCACAAAGGTATGAATTTATGTTCGTTTTTGTTTTAAGGCGAATCTTTTGGCGGCGTTTGAAATTTAAAAATAATAAAACAATCTGGGAAAATAATTCAGCAAGCCGAGCTTACTATTCACACACACATGCACACGTTGCGAGTGATGAGTGAGTAATGCCTCTAAAGTCTAATGCATAGCCATCAAAGCAAGGTTAAATGGGCAAATATGAAGCAAACAAGTGTTTACCAGTTCATTGCAAATAAGTCTGTGCTGCGACTTTTACACGCGCACTAATTGAACAAAACAATAAATAAACAAATGAAGCAGACATACACACGCACACACACATAAGCGGCTTATCTGATGCGCAAAAATCAAAGCGGTCGAGTGAAAATCGCCATTTCACGTTGACTTCTGAGAATGGCGCAGAAAATGCGCCGATTTATATGACAAAGCACGTACTAAGTGTAGCGACAAGACACTAGCGCTGAGTTAGACTTAACTAGAGCGACAGGCGGGCAAGTTTGGAAACAAAAACTCAGCCTTAGAGCTATGATTTTATCATTGAAGCAGCCACACGCACAAGCAAGCAAAGAAAAATTAAGCGCTAGAACAAAGCAATGACGAATGTTGAACGCATACAATGCCAGATACATACAAACATACATCTATACACTTGTCATAATTGAGTGAAAACTTTAATCTTTATTTTTTTTTGAAATGTGTATAAACTTCTTTGTTTGTACGTATGTATGTAGGTGTGTATGTCTGTAGCCGCATAGTTCAAAAACCTCCGCTGTGTTGCATTGAACACGCTCCCACGCTGTCAGTGCCGCTGCGCAGCCGCGAAACGCGCAGCGCCTATCGGAAGTGCCATGAAAAGCATCACACTTAAAATGTGCACAGAAACATACAAACATACATATCCGCATAGCATAGTTGGAAGAAATTTTCATGTTTCACCCTTGTGGAAATATGTCCGTCTTTAATTAATTTTATTACTGAACGATTTTATTAGAGATCGCTAAGCGCTCCTATCCGCCAGCTGCGGCTGCAGACAGTCTGGTTATACGGAATACATACAAGCATGTATGTATCTATGTATGTACTATATGTTTGTTACATATCGCCGGGATAAAGGCGATTAAACGCTGTGCGGCGGTGATCTCTGCATGTGAACTTTTTATTGGATGAGCGGCGGCGGAAAATAAATTGCAAGTTAATGAGCTCAAGTAGCGATGGCTTTGTTTTTACAAACATAAACATACACATGCGTAGACGTACATACATATGTAGTATGTGTACATATGCCGCATAGGGATGCTAGTGGTGCTGCGCTGTGCCGTGGCGGCGTTGATTATGGTCGAGCGCAGTGGCGTAACTATTTATCAATCGATTAAGCGGCGGGAGTTGAGCATGAAAAATAAGCGATGCGAAGAATACTTCTTAAGTTTTTAAAAATATTAAGAAAATATCGGAGACCCTATAAAATTACTCATAAATGATCGGGATGACGAGATCAGCCGATTTAGTTATGTCCCTCTATCCGTCAGTCTGGCCGTTCGTCAGTATCTACCTGAACTAATGCTCACTTGTTGAGATATCGATCTGGACTACGTTCTTTCTCCTTAAGAAGCTGCTCATTCGTCAAAACCGCTTATATAGAACCACAATACCCTACAATGCCATACAAACTGACAGATCGGAAAAAAGTGCTTGTAAGGAAGACTTTTTTTATATCAAGGGCTATCTTCATGGAATTTTACATATTATATTATCCAAGCCAATGACACAATCTCCGAAGAAATTGTTGCGATCGGACGACTATGGATTGGAGCTGCTCTAGAAACTGACAGATCGGACAAAAGTGCTTGTATGGAAAACTTGCTCATTTCAAAATTGGCATAGATAATATCTTAGACAATGATCTCCGAAGAAATTGCTCAGATCGGACCATTATGATACACATAACAATTTAATACCATCAAGTAGTAAATATTTTAACGAAAAAGGTAAAAAAAAAATTTACATTTTAATGTGAGAATTTTTTTTTTATTGAAAATTAGTGTTTTTTTTTTTAATTTTCAGTCGCAAAGCGGTTTTCTCCTTAATATTTTAAGTAAAAAAATACATTTTGCTTAGAACATAAGAAGCTAAGCCAAGAAATTGAGTAAAATAAACTAACTTTTATAACAAGGTGACGAATAAAAACCCAAAAACTTGGTAACTTGAATTTTCCACATACATTTTGAGGTTATGTATACAAAGTTTGTATACAAAAGTTATAGATCCTTTCATTACCTACAACGTTGTCATATAACTGTTTTCTATAGGACTAAATATATTTTTACCGGAAATCGCGATAAGCCCTTAATCCATTAAAATTCAAGCAATCGCCTAACGTTACTATTCCGGAGCTCAAATTGCCCGTAAACTATTTTCCATCTAATATTTATTATTTTATTTTTCGTTTCCGATGGTTTTCATGCTACTATGATTTTTTCCTTTTCAAAAACTATCTATCCTGGTCTATTTTTTGAAAAAAATTTGACATTTTTTAAAAATTTCCCCTTTTTCCATGTAAAAATTTTCACTTTTTTTTTGTTAAAAATTTTAACTTTTTTTTTGTAAAAATTTCATCTTTTTCCTTGTAAAAATATTCACTTTTTTTTTGTACAAAATTTTTAATTTGTTTTACCTTTTTTTGGTAAATATTTTCACTTTTTTTTGTTAAAAGTTTTTATTTTTTTTTGTTAAAAGTTTTTACTTTTTTTTGTTAAAAGTTTTTACTTTTTTTGTAACAAAATCTCCTTTTTTTCCTTCGTAAAAAATTTTTTACTTTTTTGTAACAAAATCTCTTTTTTTTTTCTTTGTAAAAACATTACTTTTTTTCTTGTAAAAAATTTCACTTTTTTCTGGTAAAAAATGTTCACTTTTTTTTTTGTAAAAAAAATTTTACTTTATTTTTCTAAAAAATTTTACTTTATTATTGTCAAAAATTTTAACTTTTGTTTTTGTAAAAAAATTTCATTTTTTGAAAAAATTTTTAACTTTTTTTTTGTAAAAAATCTTTACCTTTTTTTTAGAAATTTGACATTTTGCGAAAAAAGTGTTTAAAGTTAAAGCCACAGCCGTACACAATTAAGTGTTTAGCAAGTTTTATGTTGACTTAGATCTTGTTTTTTATATGGGTTTAAATAGCATGTTTTAGAATCATTCCAAAAATTTTAGGTTCAAAGATCAAAGGCTCTAAACTAGCTATTCATAAAATTGCGAAACAATTTTTGGAGGATTTTCGATTTTGGTTATCTTATTTCAAAGAGAGGCATTGTTCACATTAGAAATACGTTTTCTTGATAAAGGGATTTTTTCTGCCAAAGAACCGAAGAAATTTCGTATTTAAAAATTTAATAGAAAATTTATGTTGAAGATATGTATATGACCAACCAAAAAAAAAAATAAAATAAAAAAATATTTAAAATATAAATATAAAATATTTAAAAATAAATTAAAATAAAAAACAATAATAATAAATTAATAAATAAAAAATATTAAAATAAAAAATAAAAAAAAAATAACAAATAAAAAATAAAAAAAAATTTAAGTAAATTAAAAAAAAAATTTTAATTTAAAAAAATGTAAAACAAAACATATTTATACCCATATTATAAGTATAAAAATTAAAAAAAAAAAATTTACAAATTTAAACAAATATTTAAAAAAATAGATATACATATATACACAAAATAAAAAAATTTCGAACTCCAGAATCTGCGATGTAAAAAATCAAAATCTGATTCAACTATAGAATCACGAAAAAATCTATCAAAATTGTCAAAATCGGAAATTGAAACCAAAATTATGCACATTTTCAAAATTTTGTCAAAGGCAACTTAAACCACGAAATTTGAGTCCGCCCCTGAGTCATGACCGCAGCACTGACATGCTGATAATGATGGAATATTGCTGCTTGACATTAAGCTGCGACGCATTTAATATAATAAAACATAAAAACGCACAAATAAATAAACAATCAAGAGCAATAAAAGCTGGAGTACAGCACAGGAGGAAGAAGGGTCGACGCGCATGTGTGAACGATAAAGTGCTGAGCCCTAAAGCCGAGCGTGATAAGTGAACTTCAAAGCTGAGGAGATGCTACGCAACATGCAGTTCCAATAATTATACACCAACACACGCACACACAAATGCACGCGGTCATTTAAAGCTACAGTGTTGCAGGCGTGAATGTTGCATGTGCATATTTAAGTATGTATGTTTGTATGTGTTGCATATGAGTGCGTGTCTATCGCTGCAAATGCGCGCTGCACAAAGCGGCTTAGAAAATTGAACGCTCTCAAAGTGAAAAGCTGGCATTGGCAGACACTGTGCTGCCCTTACCCCCATGAAGCGCGTTGCATTCAACACATCGCCGCTATTATCTACTTAAGCTGCAATCTAGCGAGGAGGATGTCGTTGTTGTCGGCTCGCCCAGTAATCTTAACCCATGGCATGGCATTTTGTTTTGTACACTTATTTCGAGTGCCGTTCGCTGGGCTTAGCCCCACAACAACAACAAAGTCGATTGTTTGTCGTATCGCCTATTCAGCTGGACGGCTCTGCGCGCCTAGTGGACTTAGCGCTTTCGTAGGTCAACTGTCAACAAGAAATGTGTATAACAGATGTGGGGGGAGCGAGGTCTTGAGCTAGGCATTTCTACACCACCAGCTTTATGTTGCCGGCCTGCCTCCTCGCGCGTTGACAGCTGAAGTGTCAAAATACACACAACGCTTGTCGGCTGGCTCGAAGGTGCGCGGTGTTGTAATTGTTGCATTTAACCTTGATTTTCGTTGCAACAAATTGAATGGGAAACTTGAAGTGACAGTAAGAAGATGCTGTAATTATGACACATACACAGACACTGCGGGACAAACGCAGCCATGCCATGAAGCAAAAGTGTTTTGGTGAGTGCTCGGCTCGGCTCACTTTTGTCTTTGTCTATTTACCTGTTACATAAGCGTCGTCGCGCCAGTTTGACCCTTGTCAGCGCAAACATCTAACGGTTATTTAGGCCATTTTCGGCTTAATTTTATTGTAATTGTTATGTAATGAGATTAACCTAAAAACCGAAAATGATTGCACAAGGCGCTTCGCGTGGTGCGCAGTGTGGTGAATATGGAAAATATTTGGTTTGATCGAATGCGCATTTGTAACGAGTAACGAGTGCATTTATTCGCACTTAATTTAATTCAATTTAACCAAGCGGCCGTTAAATGTATTCAATTGAATTTTAATTTCATATTTGCTTGCAATTAATTCTCATTTATAGTTACATTCGTACGAAATCAATTCCGCCCAAGCGCTGGAAGGGGCGATTTAATATTTAAATATTACTTTTTATTGTAAGTATAGCAATTAACTGTGCTAATTTACATCGCCATTTACATAAATTATTCGATTTCCATACTTTTTGTGTTGCGATTAACGAATAGACCTCAACAACATTCTGGTGAACCGCGCAGATTTTGCAATTTTACATAATCTAGGTTAAAGAATTCATTTCCCACGGAATCATAATTAAGTCGGCTAATTAATTAATGGAAGATGGAGTCATGTGTTCACGCAAGTGAGCAAAGTTCGCCATGCATTTGGGAGTAGCCAGAAACGATCATTCTACGAATGGCTCAAGCAGCTCACGACTTCCAGTCTTGGACCAAGTAACCTCTGGATAGCCAAAAAACATCAGTTTGAAGGCGAGCTAAAGTGATAAGGCAAAACACCCGACCACTCCAAACGAATTAAGGATTCGAATTAAAGGCATGTACCTGAAAAGTTCGGTCCATTAATTGGGAAGGTGCCACTGTCCAGCTGGTTGATGTCCTCGTAGGAGTAAAGGTTGACATTGCCGCCAAGAAATGCGATGGACAGGACAAGGACTGAGACGGCATTTACTGCAGTGGCCATCAACGCCCTGGTCCAAGAAATGCGTTGGATGGGACAAGGACTGAGTCAAGTAGGTCTTTGCGGCATTTACTGGAGCGCAAATTCGGTATGAGATTCATAGTGGGAGAGAGACTCCGTCGCCGGCTCGTGGTTCTCACCCCGGTGGAGGAACTTCTAACCGCAATCCGCATCAAAGTGAAGTCCTTCAACATATCGCCGGTTTGCGCCCACGCACTGACAGAAGAGAAGGACGATGTGACCAAAGATGCCTTCTATGAGCCCGCGGAGCTCACCTATGAGAGCTGCCCCCGACTTTATGCCAGGATGGACGACGATGGTATCTTCGGCACAATAGTCGGTAAATTCAGTCTCCCTGATGAAACATGCCCAAATGGGTTGAGGATGATCGACTTCGCAAGGGCCCGAAATATGGTTATCAGTAGTACTAGATTCCAGCATAGGAAAATTTATCAAGCTACCTGGCTGTTTCCGCATCGAAAAGCCACTAATCAGATAGATAATGTTGTGATAGACGGAAGACACGTATCCAGTGTTTTAGATGTGCGCACGCTCCGAGGACATCCACTCGGACCACTGTCTTGTTGCAGCTAAGATACGCACCCTTCGTCTCTATGCAGCAAAAAGCGCATCACAGCAAATACAAGGAAGGTTCGACGTCGAGAAGCTGCAATCACAACAGACAGCTGGACGATTTCCTACTCGACTTGTAATCCTGCTCTCCGAGAGTACTCGTCGGCAACTCGCTATAAGGGACCTGTGGGAAGGCATTTCAAGCTCCTTACGTACAGCTCCAAACGAAACCTTTAGTTTTCGGACAAGGCAAAAGAACAGCTGGTACAATGACGAGAGCCGTGTCGTAGTGGAGAGAAAACAGACTGCCTACTTCGCAACGTTACAATCAACGTGCGGGGTGGGATAGATCCCGGGAGTTGAAGAAGGAAGCGAGAAGCGATACGTATTCGCAGACAAAACAAAGAGAGCCCGAAAACCATAACTCTTCATTCCATGTGACTGTTTTTTTTTCTGTTGCAATTTTGTGAATTTTGTGAGGTTATGGGAGCAATGCTTGGAAGAAGTTTTGATACATAAAGCTTAAGCATAAAACCTTTTAAATAAGAGAAGAATGAACAGTATTTCTTATCTAGATATTGACTTTAGATTTTTTGCTGATAATTCGTGTGTGGTTTCACTGAAATAATTCCCAGAAACCATACGCAACAGTTTCCGAAAAATACTTGAAAAGGTCTGCATAAATTATTATTTCAGACGAATTTCGCATATTACAACTCTTAAGCGATTTGAAAATCTAAATCTGTAAGAAAATACAAAGTACTCATATTGGCCAACAGCAGCTGAAAACATATTTGTAGGCGGACGTTTCATTTTTGCCGCAACGAAACGCATGAAATTCCGGTAAAATCTTAAATACCAAAAAATTTCGACCGAACATATGTTTCGTATTATCTAACACACGCACACATACACATAGAGATACATGTTTGCTGCTGGTAATAACAAGTACCACGGGGCTTAAGGATTTCGGCACACACACAGCAGATGATTGCAGTTCAAGTGTAACGAGAAGCGAGTGCCAACTACGGATGAAAATACAAGCGACGGAAAAGAAAAAATGGTGAAGAGACAAGTAGTTGGTGTGTGGCACAAATATACTCGTACTTGCCGCATGGATATTTACCAAACAAGCGTACGAAAATTCCAAGAATGCGCCTGCCAACACACCCTGTATGGCGGAGAATGCTGAAGACAGCCGCGCAAATATTTTCGAGGGATCAAATGACACGACGCAGAAACTAAACATCAGAGCAAACAATTAGAAAATGACTGCAGTCATATTGACGTGGAGGAAGGTAGAGCAACAACAACAGTAACAAAAATCATAAAAAAAAAATTGAATAACAAAAACAACAGCAAGAGCAGGAGCAAGTACAAGGCAAATTTCTAATAATCGATAAACAATTGTCTGCGTCTGCCACACATCAATCAACAACCAAATACCAATAAAAATAGAAACGACGACGACGCCGCTCGGCAATAAAGGAACGAATTGGTATGTACCATGCAATTGGCAATCGATCAGCCTCGGAATGAGCTAGAAAAAAATGTGGACGCAATGCAGGTGATGGCGTCGGAGTTTGTGGAGGAGAATTTCAAGCTTTCAACAAATTAAAAAATTCTCAAAAGCAAAAGAGGAAAAATAATATAATAACAAATAAAGACACATACATACTAACATATGTACGTGTTTGTAATATGTATGTATGTATGTTTTGGGAAATGCTAGGCAATGTGCGCGCATGCAGTTGGAAGGCCATTGATGGATTACTTTATGGGCAATAGGATTTGAAGTGAAAGCGAAACCATTGAGTTTCGTCATGCAACGGCAAATGGCAACAGAGTCCCATGAGATGCAGCGCTGCATGCACGGAATTATATATAAAAGATATTTATAACTACGTGATTTTGTGTATCTATATGTATTTATTTTTTTATATATTTATATGTATGTACATATGTATATTTATGTGTTCAGTTAGTTTTTGTTCCCGTACAAGATTAATTAGTTTCGAGTATTTCCACAGTTTTACTTATAAAAAGTTTAAACTAAATTAAAAATAAGTAAAAATGTTAACTGCGACTGCATCGAAGTTAGAATACCCTTCACAGTTGCATTTTTTATGTTTAAAAAGGTATAAACATACCTTTAACTTGATTTTGAACGATCAGTTTGTATGACAGCTATATGTTATAGTAGTACAATCTGAACAATTTCTTCGGAGATTATAGTGTTGAGGCAGATAATAATCCGTGCCGAATTTCGTGCAGACATCTCGTGAAATA
The DNA here is from genome assembly GCA_037783105.1 of Bactrocera zonata. Taxonomy (NCBI): domain Eukaryota; kingdom Metazoa; phylum Arthropoda; class Insecta; order Diptera; family Tephritidae; genus Bactrocera; species Bactrocera zonata. Next base: position 1,773,770 of record JBAWJQ010005072.1, on the reverse strand, counting down.
AAAAAGTTTTCCAAACAAGAACTTATTTTTGGTTGATCAGTTTGTATGGTAGCTATAACTTATAGTGGTTTGATTTTAATAATTTGTTCGGAGATTATAGCGTTGAGGCAGATTATAATCCCTGCAAAATTTCGTGCAGATATCTCAACAAATAAAAAAGTTTTTCATACAAGAACTGGTTTCAAATCAAACCTTTTGTATGACAGCTATATGTTATAGTGATCCGATTTGGAAAATTTCTTTACATATCGTAGTTTTTATTAGCAAATTAATCGATGCCAAATTTCATGAAGATATCTCGTCAAATAAAAAAGTTCTCCATACAAGAACTGATTTTTGCTTGATCAGTTTGTATGGCAGCTATATGTTATAGCAGTGCGATATCAACCGTTCTGATAAATGAGCAGCTTTTTGGTGAGAAAAGAACGTGTGCAAAATTTCAGAACGATATCTCATAAACCGAGTGCTAAATCGACTTGGCTCGTCATGACAACCTTATGCTGTTCAGGGCATAAAACAACCAAATTAAACTGAAACAACAACAAAGCACTAGGAAAAGGTGCTTTAGAAAACTGTGTGCTACATATAAAATTGAACGGGAGTTGAAAAGTGCAATAGCTGCAAGTAGAAAATAGAAATTTAAATAATAAAAGCATACATTGCATTGCGAACGCCAAGCGGCAGACCAGCCACAGCTGGTTTCTAACAAATAAATTGAAATTTTCATACAACCTGCATATACATACATGTACATGTGTCTAAGGTAGATTGGATATCCATTTCAATGCAACGTGCAACGTCGCCAGTGATCTGTGGCGATATAAATGACAAATTGAAATAGCGATGACGGCAAAATCGACAATAGCTGAGCACACATACACATGTGTACATGCATAAATACTTCTAAACATACATATATAGATATATACATACATATGCAGGTAAAAGAATATGACAGCGTAGTGGCAAGCAATCGGTTGCATGATGGAAATGAAAAGCAATTGTCATGGTAAGGATAGGCACATACACAGACACATTTATATCTTCAAACAACAGCTGTCGATGCATACATACATACATACATACATACACATATATATATATATATATATATATATACACCCCCAAATATATTACTTTCATGCATGCTTTCAGCCAAATGCAAGCATTCTTGCAACGCTAACTCTCCTCTCCCACAGTCACATTCGAAGTTAAAGCAACAAAATTGGAAATTCATTCATTTTCCTCTAGAATTTTTATTTTCTTTTAATTTTTTAATTGATTGTATGGGCTCTTCAGCACGCCGAGCAAAAAATTCAATGATGCTCGCGCACTCCTTGCAACGCAGTTAATCAATATTCACACACACACACACACACACACACATAGAGACGTGCATTTACTGCATAAAAATGGGGGGAAATTGAACCGCCGGCAGCATTTAAGCGTTTGTGGCTGGCTTTTTTCTGCAGCCCCGCAAATTGGTAAATTAGCACAAATTCGTTGTGCGCCATTTACTTCGCAATCATTCACTGCCTCCTCTTCGGTGCACTCGAGAGAGCGCAAAGAAATAAGCAGAGAATGCAGCGCCATTTATCAACGCACAAGTGGAAGTGAGCTTTAGTTAGGCGGCTTTCTGGCCACTTGCTTGGCGGCTATCACGAGTATTTCTTCTTTCTTGCTTATTTTTGCTTTCGGGCTTGTTGTTGTCTTAATTAATGCTCCACTTTGCGTTTGCATTGGATTACAGAAGTTTGAGGAGAACTCTATTAAATTGTCTGTGGGTGTATTTTGGTGATAAGAAACAATGAAAAAATTGATGATGTGCAGTTAAGGGGGTATTCTAGTCTAGAAATGAAAAAAAATCGAAATTTTTGTTTTTATATTTTCAAAGTTTAACTATTCAAGAATATGTGTATAAGAGGATTTTTCAAAATTCAAATTATTTTCAGAGATATAGGCATTTTTCTGACCCGGTATCCAAACTGGTTCGGCCGGAACGCGAAACTTTAAACACGTTTTTCTCAAAACTGACTTTCGGAAAGATGCCCACGTTTTCTCAGGTTCTACTGGATCGATTTACTTGAAATTTTTATAGAGTCTTCTTTATAGGCTTGTATATAGTTGGAACTAGCCCCATCCCAAAATTTTTATTTTTATTATTTTTTAAAAAATTCGAAATGTCAGAAAAAGTGATCAAAAAAAATAATATTTTTTTTTTTTGGTTTCAGATAACTAGGAGGGTTTAAATCATGGGCATGGTCACGTGGAAATTTTTAGAGACCCCCCACTTCGTCAGCTCATAATTTTTGAAATTTTTTAGTTTTTAATTTTTTTTCTCTACTCTTCTAAAATTAATAAATAACTGATAAAAAAATGGATAGTAAAAATATTAATTGTCTTTTTTTGAAGACACTTTAAAAATTACCTGAAACTCATGCTTCTAGACTAGAATATCCCCTTAAACAAATATTTTATGAATTAACATATGTATCTCTAGTGGTTAAAACAAAAATATCTTGAGCACTTCCTTTCAGAACAGGGTTTGAGTGACCCTTTAATGGCAGTGCCATAGCAAACAAGGCAATGATAAAACTATTCGTCTTTCTTCCTTTCCACTTTGCTAATGAAGTTAATACTGCTTTCAAAATCTTTTATGAGCCTTGGAAACACTATAGTTTTCAGATCCAGACATTTTTAGAATATGTTGAGTTCGCTTTGTTTCTGAATTTTTTGGATAATTTTCTTTGGAACACTTAATAGAATATTTCTTTGCAAAAGTTTATACTTCTTTCTAATCAAGATCTGTTGTGAGTCTTGAAAACACTATTTTTGGACGATGACATTTTTGAAATATGTTGAGGTCGCTTTGTTTCTGAATTTTTTGGATCATTTTGTTGGAAACATTTAACTGCAAATTTCTTTGGAACAAACCCCTATTTTGGTTCTGAAATTTGAGAAAATTTACTAATCCTTGAAGTTCTTCAGAACACTTAGCTGATCACTTCTTCGAAACAAAAGCCTCTACAATCATCAGGAATAAAAATTGCTTGCACTATGTTGAGATTGTGCCGAATACATATCACGATAGTTCTGAGAACACCTATGAAGTTAATCATATATATTAGTTAGATGGACAAGTATTTGAAACAAATGTTTTTTGGAAACACGTTTTGGCAAGATCGTTTTAAGAACGCGCTGATAATGAAACATTGGAATAGTTTTAAAGAACATTTTTGAAGTTCTTTCAAAGCTTGGATTTCTAATTATTGAAGAACATTTTTGAAGTTCTTTCAAAGCTTGGATTTCTAATTATTTGGAAATTCAAACTAACTTGTTTCCAAGTTTATTTGAAACAAACCCCGCCATCGTTTTTTTAAGACAAGTTTTGATTAGATGGTGTTGAGATCGCTCTGATTCTCAACTCTTACTGGATAGTTTTAAGAAGATCTTTGAAATACTTAGGAGTCATTGTATCTTTAATTATTGGAATTGGTGTTGGGATCGCTTTTACTTTGAACTGTTTCTGCATAGTTTCTGGGATAGTTTTTAGTCTGCGAAGTTCTTAGCAGTTATAGTTAAAGATACTATAGTATTGAAAACAGATACTTTAAAAAAAATTGTTTAAAAGGTTAAAGTAAGGTAAGATTAGTTTTTTTAATGACGTTGATTAATAGTAAGCTGGACATTTATTACAAACAAAAACACCCACACTTTTTTGAAGACAAAGTTGCTTTGATGATGTTGGGATTGCTCTGTTTCAGAAATAATTGGATAGTTTTCAGAAAATAATGTTTGAAGTCATTGGATCTATAATTATTTGAAACTTCACACTTTGAAATATATAGTATAGTTTTTTCTCGAGGTTATGAGGTCCAATTTTAATGAGAATGATTAATAGTAAGCTGAACATTTATATAAAACAAGGTAAGGATACTTTTTTGGAAGCAAAGTTGCTCGATTCTCAGACTTTTGGATAACTTTAAGAGCAGCAAAGGGCACAATAGACCATAGATCTCGGTGCAATCCTCAAAAATATGCAATTTTTTTGATCCACCCTAATATGCATACAATTTATACATTTAAAAATTTTTAAATTTAATTCACATAGAATATATTTTCTTACTCATCGTAAATAATTACGCTGTAACTGTCTTAGCAAGCTGATTTATTTTTTTAGAGCTTCTTTTTTATCTTCAAAGCTCTAAACAAACGGCGTTAAATGCAAATTAAAAGTCGCACTCTTTGCAAAATTCACTCGATTAAAGCAAAACGTGTTGAATTAAGCGCTGAGTTGGTCAGCATATACACACAAGTATATACAGTATGTATGTATGTAGATATGTAATGCTTAATACAAAGTTGAGACACAAAGATGCCGCTGAGCTGCCTTCACACAACGGTGATGTCATGCTGGCGGGCGAACCAGATTAAAACAATAATAATAATAATAAATAAAAGTGAATTAATAAAAGTGGCTGGCGAAAAAGCGCTCAACTACACTATAAACATATATATCTACTTACAAGTAACCGACTCTTCAAAATACATATATGTATAAATATATAAACATACACATTATGTCTATGTAGATATGTATGTATGTATGTTCATAAATTTGTATATTTTAGCTTTAAATTTAATTTCTGCTTTTCGGCAGTTAGCAGCTAAACTGAAGCTCATTAGAATGTATTTAAATTTTATGCGGAAAAAAGACAGCGAAAAAACTGAAGAGTTAATAAAATATCCACTGAAAGTGTGAGGAACTTGAAAAGTGAAGCGCGTATGCTGAAGACGCTGTTTGTTGCTATTAAATTCATTCATATTTATTAGTATGTATGTAGATATATTTAGACTATACATATATACTATAGCACTATGTATGCCTAACTCTTTAGCAGGCGGGGGAAATCTGCTTGATTATGAGTTATGTAATGTGTATTGGTATTTGTTTGTTAATGGCTTAAATGTGGCCGACAGTGTTAACTCGCTGGATACACATGTTTGCTAAGATTTTGGTGGAGCTACTAACATATTTCTATTTACAGACATTTATAGGTATATATTTGATATATGTATGTATATATAAACTATTCTTCCTTAAGTCGGTTTATTCTCTAGTAAGCAAAGGGGAAAAATAATGCCGAGCTGGCTTAAAATTTCCTTGAAGAAACTTTCCATCAGAACTGTGAAGAGATATATTTTATTTACTTTATAGTGTTTGTTGTTGTTTGTTGAGATTTAAGCTTTGATTGTTTGAAATAAATAAATCAGTGTTTATATCGATTTTTTTTTTATATTTTCAAAGTTTAACTATTCAAGAATATGTGTACAAGAGGATTTTCAAAATTCAAATTATTTTCCGAGATACAGGCATTTTTCTGACCCGGCATCTAAACTGGTTCGGCCGGAACGCGAAACTTTAAACGCGCTTTTCTCAAAACTGACTTTTTCGGAACGATGCCCACGATTTCTCAGGTTCTACTGGACCGAATTACTTGAAATTTGTATAGTCTTCTGTATAGGCTTGTCTATGGTTAGAACTAGCCCCATCCCCAAATTTTGATTTCTATTATTTTAAAAAAAAAATTCGAAATAGTCAGAAAAAGTGATCCAAAAAAACTTTTTTTTAGGAAGTCGCCATTTTGTGAAAAATTTTTTCCCCCACTCTTCTGCAGTTCCGACCATTGCGACATTATTCTAGATTAATAATCTTTTTTTCTTTTTGGTTTCAGGTAACTAGGAGTGTTGAAATCATGGGTATGGTCACGTGGAAATTTTTAGAGACCCCTCACTTCGTCAGCTCATAATTTTTGAAATTTTTTACTTTTTTTAGTTTTTAATTTTTTTCTCTACTCTTCTAAAATTAACAAATAACTAATAAAAAATGGATAGTAAAAATATTAATTGCCTTTTTTACGACACTTTAAAAATTACCTGAAATTCATGCTTCTAGACTAGAATACCCCCTTAAACGCATTTTCTCAAAGTATCATTCAGAATCGCTGAGGAAAAGTACTCTGAAGTGGCTGTACTGACATCTTCTTGTAATGATATTCATACTAGGAATTCAGGACCTCCGTGTTTAGATATTTCTGATGATCGCAACAATTAGGTGTTAATAGTGATTTCGAAAAAAAAAGTTTTACAAAAACGAAAATTTTGGGGAAGACACATTTTAACAAAAATCTACTTTTACTAGTAAGACTCAAAGTGACAATTTTTCACAAAAACCCAAATTTCTTTACATTTTAGCAAAATCAAAATTCTTATTAGTGAAACAAAGTCACAATATTTTTTTCAACAATTTAATATTAAAAATATATGTGGCAACGGTTATTAATCATAATTTTCTTGTGGTTTATTTAAAGTCGTTTATGATACTTATAAAGGGTGATCCAAGTAGAGTTACTTTTTTAATAGACTTTTTTTGACAGATCACGCGTGAGTCTTGTCAAGCTCTCATGTATTTTCTATTCAGTATTGTTTGGCATTTCATCAAGGAAAGGTTTACGCCTGAACAACGTTCAGAAATCGTTCGACTTAAAAAAAAAATTAAATTTACATTCTCCACGGACTGAGTTTCGCGTGCTTTGCTAAACTTACGGTCAACATAATCGGCTCACTGAGCGTAATATTCGCAACACTATCACCCATCTTGGGACACAGCATTCATTATAGGATAATATTCGAGCGAATAGACCACGTCCAGCACGCAGTGAAGAAAATATAGCAGCCTTAGCTGAGAGTGTACACGAAGACCGTGAAGAGTCGATTCGGCGCCGTTCGCAGCAAATCGCACTGACATATGGAACGACTTGGCGCGTTTTACGTCCACATCTTAAATTGAAGGCGTACAAAATAAAGTTTGTGCAAAAATTTAAGCCGAAAGACATTCCCAAGCGACATCGCTATTAGCTCTTGAAAAGATCCAAGATAATCTGACGTTTTCGAGCCAAATTTTGTTCAGCAATGAGCCTCATTTCTGGTTCAATTGGTATGTAAACAAGCAAAATTGCCGCATTTGGGACGAAGAGCAACCTGAAGAGATTCAAGAGCTACCAAAGCCACAGTCAAGATTTGGAAGAGATAATCTCTAAAAAAATAAATGCCAAAGAATGTTCTTTCGAGTGATAATAAAAATTTCCCAAATTAGATTTAAAATTTCTGTGTTTTTTCTTTAAAAAAGTATGGAATATCGAATGGATCACCCTTTATTTATAAGACGACAGAGAGTTCGGCTACACTTTAGCACTCAAAACTGCGACAAAAATCTTTTTTCGTTGGATTTTTCTTTCTTTTTTCTTTGGATTTATAGATTGACGTCAATATTAGGTGACGTTTGTAGGTTCCCAAGTGTTCGGTTATGCATTGTTGTTATACCAACATAAGGCGCTGCTTGTTGTGGGTTGCTTTATCGAAGGGAAACGCTGTGCATTATCAGCTTCGGATCTTAAACATTTTTAGTTTCTTTTTTTTTGATAATCTAATATTGCAAAATCATTGCAGAAATGGTTAAGTTTAACACAGTGTGTAATTGTAATTATATTATAAATATATGTAAATATTTCGATTTACATTTTAGAACGAAGTTAAATTACATTTTGTAGAGACGGTAACCTGTAAGTAACCGATGAAATTAAAAAAATTTTCAACACTGATTATTAAAAAAAAAAACAAAAAAAAATGTCAACACTGATTATTAAAAAAAAAAACAAAACAAAACAAAAAAACAAAAAAAAAACAGAAATAAGAAAAGGTTTCTGGGTAGTCAGAATGGCAATCTTTTACTCAAGTCTTTGAGCTGCCAAATATGAAATTAATTATGAATTTGATGAAAAATTAATTTTTGGCTGTTAAACTTGCCATTGACTACCCTCAGCACCACCAATCCTTATTAACCATCTACCATATTACTTACACAATACTCAATGAAACAGCAAGAACATACAAACAAATAAGTATATCTCTAAGCAGTTGCCAGACGGTTGTTAGAAGCCTCATGCAAGGTGTAAATAGCCAAAAAGGTGTGTACACAAGCAGGGCGCTAGATACACATACATATATGTTTGGTTGTTGTGGGTACATACCTACGAAAAATAAATGTTAATATTTATCAAACAAGCGTTGGGCGCTGTTCTGTTGGCATTAAGTGGCGGCGCAGAGGTGACCATCAAAAATAAATGTCGAAAAACTGGAAATGTTTGCCTTTAGCCGCAAGTAAGCAGCGTTGCCTTTTTATATCAAAAACTTTTTTTTTCGCTTTTTCAATAATCCGACTGGGCGTCGTGCGTTGACACAAGCGGCTTGCTGCTGTTTTTGTTGTAGTTGCACTTGGCGCTCGCACTTTGGTCAATTATCTGTTTGCTCGGGTGCTCTACGGCGCGTTTTTTGCTTTTTTTTTGGCGCTGGCGCTATTTGCGCAATACTTTTGGGTTCACAACTTGATTTTCTTTTTATTTATTATTATTTACTTTTACTTGCTTGATTTTATGGCACTTCACTTTTCGACTACTTTTATTTAATCTTTACACGTTGTCGTATACTTGGGGCTACTTTTGGTTTAGCATACAAACATCTTCTTCTTCACTGAATTTGGTCACTGCATTTCACAGCTATTCACGATTCTTGCTGCGCCAGCAATATGCTTGTGGCTTGCCTTCGCGACTCTTATTTTTTTACTTTTTTAGTTTCTTTTGTTGTTGTTGTGCTTGTGTTGCAGGCTTATTTCCAGGAAAAAGTCATCAATGAATGCAATGAACTTGCTGTGTGCCTGTGGCCTGCCTGCCAGCCAGCGTCCGCTGTCCGCCTTTTTGGCCTTTTCGGCTTTCTGACAGTTTTGTCGTTGTTGTTGTATTGAATATTTGGCTGAAGAATTTTCTTCGTGGTTGCTTGCGCTTTTCGCTTCTTATAGCTTTTTAGTTGCCCGTGCGGTTGATTTAGTTGATTTAGACGCAAAGTTGCAGACAAGTTTGACTTTGGATTTTTTTAATTTTCGTTTTTATTTCACTTTTTGCCTGCCACAGCTGGTTAGTTGCGGTGAGCGAATTAGTATTTCTGGGCACGTCTGGGTTTCGGGGAATTTTTCGTTGATAGAACTTTGATGGCGACTCCTGCAACGAAGTTGGCGCACAGTTGACAGAATTTTAATGATCTGCGTGCTTTTTTCGAATTTTTCAAAAATTATGCGTCTATTCTTTTTGTGTGAATAGACTATACTATACTATATTTGTTTTTGTTATTTTTGTAATTAAATTTTGGAATTTTGAGCGGTTTTTTTTTTTTTAATTATAGAACACACTTTTTAATATACTTTAAAGGTCAGAGTTCACACAATTTTGCTTAAAAAACATTCATATTAAGCTCTTTTATAATTTTTTTTTTAATTTCACTTATTGTTTTCACTTCCGTTTTTAGTGAAAAATAATTTTTTGCAGAATTCGGATTTCCTTTTATTTTTTGTTTTTGTTCACTGTTCAACTATACGAATTTTTAACATTATCGCTTTTAATATTCAGAATTTTTTAATATTCAGAATTATTTTAAAACTCACTGTACTGTACTCGAAAACACAATTAGAAACACTTACATACAAATGTATGTATGTATGTTCTTTGATATGTATGCAATTATGTACCTTCTTTTGCTTTATATTTATTTATTTTATATTTAGCCACTCACTTTGTGCTGTTATTTCTATTTTTATGCTGCTTCTAGCACAACAACACTTTCCACATAAAAAAAAATATTTTATTTTCACAGCATAAACAATTATTTTCCAACTTTTTACTTCCTCTTTTGCTGATTCGCAACACGCCACTGTACTCTAGGTAAGCAAATAGCTAAGTGCCTACTTCTATATACACTTATATAGATGTGTGTGTGTGCATTCAATGTGCAACAGGCTGACAATCAGCAAAGCAGTATTCTTTGTGCTCACTCGCTTTTACTTTACTGCCTTTTCTAATTTACAATTCTACAACAACGCTGCACTGCACTACTGTGGTTGTTGTTGTTGCTTTGTTCACTGCACTAATGCGCTTTTATTTTTATTTTTGCAAATTTACTGCAAGTTTAAGTAGTTTCTGTAATTTTGCCGAATTTTATTTGCATTCTTCACTAAATCTTTAATTCACTCACTATTCACTTCTGCGCGTTTAAGTAATTGCTTAAATATATTTTCGAATATTTATTTCACTTAATTTGGAATTTTCAATAATTTTTGGTAACTTCTTCAATTTACTTAGCACTGCGACACGTTTTCATTTATCCGCGTTATAACATCTTATTGGGGAAGTTGATGTCTTCAAACTGTTCGATTGTTCGGCTATTTCGCTTTGTGTTTCCACTGTTGCGTTGCGTTGCTGTTGTGTCGGCGCTGGTGGTGGGTTCTCTCCACGTTTGTTTGCCGCGCGCTCTTTGCTGCTTTTCAAGTTCGAATTTCGAAATTGCATTTTTGTTGTTGGTTATTTAGGAATTCTTTGTTGCTCTTACTTTTTCAGTAGAGTCAAATGTGCGCTCTTAAGTAAGATACAGTGGCGGTGAAGAGAAAAGGTCTTATAAGTAATCAGTAAATAATATTAGTACGAAATTTTTGAAATATATCATAGCTTTGTAATACAACAATAACACTAATAGAATTTGATTGGAATGGAGAGAATAACTAAAAGCCGAACACTTTTTATGAGATTTAGAAAAAAAATTTAAATTGATGGCCCAATGTCTTTGAGTCACAGTCTTCTAAAATGTAGGGAACTCAAAACTTGCCATAACATCGTAAAATGATAAAATCATACATTTCAAATCATTTTTACCCTTGTTTCAAAAAATGTTGTTGGATAACATAGACGAATGAGTTTACGCAATGGCAATTCTCAACGCTATGTTTTCGGTTCGTTATAACTCATAACTTTATGAGACTTTATGAAACCCCTAACTATGTATATAACCAGTTCAATCAGTTTATCTTTAAACATGCTTTTCTTAAAATCCATCAAATTACTCGGAGCCAAATGATCCGATCACAATTCAAATTTTCCTGTTTGTTCTCATTAAAAACTGAATTTTGCCATTTTGAAAAAATTTAATGCTTTTAAAAACCGCAATTTTGTAAATTTTTTAATCACAGGTCATTGGGCAATAGATAATTTTTTAGTGCCTTTTTTATGCCTTCCAAGGTTGCAAGTAACTCAAAAAATATTTAATTTTTATTATTATATCTTCTCAAGTAACGAAGCACCTTTCTGACCTATTAGAATGTTATTTATATTGTGATCTTTTTTACCTTATTATATAGAAAATAGTTCGACTGAGTCTGGAAGGAACCTCCTGAGAGTAAATGATTTTTCAATTTCGAAACAACTGTTGATCAAAAGGCCTAAAGGTGGAGTACTTCGTAGTTGAACTAAATTCATATAATTCTTGAGTTTCTATATATGATTTCAAATTTAAAAAGTCAATAAAAAAAACGGCTTGATATTTTTCAAAGGTCTAACATTTATTTAAAAGGCTGTTTTATAAAATTTATTTGTGGAAAACAGTTTCAGACAAATGACCACCACGGCTGAGTTTACTAGCTTATCCGATCCACCCAATTTTGGAGTACTTTCTCGATGGTTTCAGGCCTTATGGCAGCTACAGCAGCTTGAATCTCGTACTTTAGATCTTGAATTGTTTCTGGATGGTTGGCGTAACATTTATCTTTAACAACTCCCCACAGAAAATAGTCCAACGGAGTTAAATCGCAGCTTCTGGGAGGCCAATTCACATCACCTCTTTTGCTGATTATGCGATTTTCGAAGATAGGACGTAAAAGATTGAGTGTAGCGTTTGCTGTATGGCACGTAGCGCCGTCCTGCTGGAACCAAATGTTGTCCAAGTCTTCCCCTTCAATTTGCTTGAAGAAAAATTCGGTTAACATTGAGCGATATCGCTCACCATTGATGGTTACGGCGGTTCCTTCTTCATTTTCGAAGAAAAATGGGCCGATGATTCCATCAGACCAAAATCCGCACCATACAGTGATTCGTGCTAGGTGCATTGGCTTCTCGACGATTACGTGCGGGGTTTCTGCGCCCCAAATGCGACAATTCTGCTTGTTAACGTAACCATCGAGGTGGAAATGAGCCTCGTCCGAAAAGATGATTTTTCGGTAAAATTGACCATCCACTTGACTCACCACTTTGGAAAAAAGCTTTCAATATTTCCCAGTTTTCTGCTGGTGAATAGCGACCCATTTCGTAAATTTTAGACTTTTTACTGAATATCTGTCTCTTTTCGAATGGTATTTGACGTTTCCAATGTCGAAATATAGATAATTCAAATTTCAAACGTTAGATGGCCCACCCGTTATAATAACATAGAATATTCTTTGAAAAGTTCTGTAACTGAAAAATATATTCAACTAGTCACGAGAGAGCTTTGAAATCCAGCATAGAATCACTCTTGCCAGCAGGTGCTACTTTGGACTGAGTAGGCAATTGAAATGTACAGTCCTCTCCGGACGAACCAAACTCTACAAATCTTAGCTTTGAAGCTGATTAGAAATTTAATTTATCTAAAAGGGTATATCTACTTTCAACTCCCAAAAACGTATTTTTTGTAATTTTTGTTAAAGAAAAATTTAATAAATAAATTAACAAAATTATGAATATTTACAAAATTTAATGTACTTTAATAATTGGTGCTTTATTTTGAAAGATTTTAGATACCCTATTGGAAGAGCTTCAAAACAAAAATTCTTATTACTTCGATCAATGCCCAACGAATATACTATTGGAGAAGGTCATGTGGAAATTCCAAGTCGATAGGTTCAATCATTTTAAAGCAATTTTTCTCACCAAGAAAGACGTACATATTTCAAGTTTTGGGACGCAGTGAAGAAAATATAGTAGTTGTGGCTGAGAATGTACACGAAGACCGTAGAGAATCGATTCGGCGCCGTTCGCAGCAACTCCGATTGACGTATGGAACGACTTGGCGCCTTTTACGTCGAGATCTTAAATTGAAAAGTACAAAATCGAGCTTGTGCATGAACTGAAGCCGGTCGAGCTTCCCAAGCCACATAGTTTCGCTCTATGGACACTTGAAAAGTTCCAAGAAGATCCGAAGTTTTCGAGCCAAATTTTGTTCAGCCATGAGGCACAATTCTGGCTCAGTGTGTATGTACAAGCGAAATTGCCGCACTTGGGACGAAGAGGAACCTGAAGAGATTAAAGAGCTGCCATTTCAGCCAGAAAAACACCACGGTTTGTTATGGTTTATGTGTCAGTGTAATCATCGGTCAATATTTCTTCTAAAATGATGCCTGAAATTGAAGCTCGTGATCTCGGTGACATTTGACTTCAACAAGAAGTTGATAATTGCCACACATCGTATCAATCAATGGATTATTGAGGAAACAATGCTGTGAGCAGATAATTTGACGTTTTGGCGCGGTCGTTCGGCCGCCAAGATCATATGATATCACACCGTTAGACTTTTTTCTGTGGGGATATGTAAAGTCTAAAGTGTATGCGGACAATCCCACTACGATTCAGGCCTTGGAGCAAAATAGCACGCGTGTCATTCGCCAGTTACCATTCGAAACGCTCGAACGAGTCATCAAAAATTGAACTCAACGGATGGACCATCAGAGACTTAGCCGCTGCCAACATTTGGAAGAGATCATCTTCAAAAAATAAATGCCAAAAATGTTCTTTCGAATGATAATAAATATTTCCCATTAAATTTGAAGTTTATGTGTTTTTTTCTTTAAAAAAGAGGAGAACCATGAAATGTATCGCCTTTTAGATATCGTAGTTTGCGCCAGCCCAAAGTTAAAGCTATGTAAAATGCATTCTTGATAACTGTGGATAGCAAGAAAACGGAGAGTTCATGGTATTGTTCTTTCCTTTAATTTAGAAAAAACAGCTTCCTTTTTTTAAAGCCATTTAATAATCAGCAAAACTTTGGCTTACCTGATTTTAGAGAGTTCAAATGGATTTGACTGATCAGAAAGGCTTTTTCTTATGCGCAGCCCCAGCCCTGTACACTCCAATAGCAAACGCACTTACACTTATGAACAAATTCTAAACACAACTACAAAGAAGCAACAACTAAATTACCACCATATGTTGGCAATACATATTTACATACAAAAGTGAAGGCGTCACCGGACAGATGTTTATGCCAGCTAACTGTTATACCAGAAAAGAGTAAACCAATTCGTACACAACTACGAATATTCGAAGTTAAGAGAGCTTGCGCTCAAGACTGAAAAGAGCGCAACGGTATTGTATGTTCGAAAATTCGAAAATGCACTTTGGAATGTGCAGCTGCTGATTGCAATGCTGGGGACTTGCTGTATTTGTTGCTTTGTTCTTGCAAAAAAACATCATGCAAGAGACAAGCACACACACATACACAAACACATTTAATGTTTACACATTTGGCAGCAACAATTTGCATGCACTTGGAAGACAGCAGAATGGCGAATAAGCGAAATGACGGAAAGCGAAACTGATGCGCGAATAGAAGGCAGTGGCAAATTGAAATAAAATAATTTACTCTAATTAAAATAATATACATATGTATGTATGTAGTTGTATATATGTACATACACATGAATTAAGAAAGTACATAAGCAAGGCAACGTGACTGACGTATTGACGGATAACCATATCGAAGAATATACATATATAAGTAAAGGTTTCATTAGAGACATTCATACATTTAAAGACTTGTCAGGCCTAGATATCAAGTATAAGCCTTGCGATTGAACTGAAGGTCGGTCTCAAACTCTTATATTGAATATTTAGTCGGAATCTTCCCAAATCTAGTACGGCTGTGCAAGCTGGCATTAAGCAACACCGACAGCTCCCTCAGGATCCGGAGAGAACCTAACTGAGCCGTTCCATACCAAACGAGGTTTCAGACAAGGCGACTCCCCATCGTAGATCTTGTTCAATATATGGCTGGAGAAAATAATTCGAGCTGAAGATCTGAATAGAGAAGGTGCAATCTTCTAACAGAGTGTACAACTGCTGGCTTAAGCCGACGACATTGGTATCATTAGCCATAATAACCGCGCCGTTAGTTTTACTTTCTTCAGGTTGGATAAAAAAGCGAAGCAAATGGGTCTGGTAGTGAATGAGACCAACATAAAATACCTCAGTCAGTCAGACAGCCATAACTGCAAGTCGTAGATAATCTCGTCTACCTTGGAAACAGCATTAGCACCAACAACAATGTCAGACTCGAAATCCAACGTAGAATAACTCTTTCCAGCAGGTGCTACTTCGGACTGAGCAGGCTAATGAGAAGTAAAGTCTTTTCTCGAGGAACAAAGACCAAACTCTACAAGTCTCTCATTATTCCCATCCTGCTTTATGGTGCGGAGGTATGGAGAACTACATCATCTGATGAATCGACCTCAAGTGGCCGAGAGAAAGGTTTTGTGGAAGATTTATGGTCCTTTGCGCATTGGCAACGCCGAGTACCGGAGAACACTCCAGCTTTGAAGGTTTTCGATTTAGTACCCGCCGCTGGAAGCAAAGGAAGAGGAAGACCTCACCTCCGTTGGAGAGATCAGGTGGAGAAGGATCTGGCTGCGCTTGGTATCTCGAATCGGCGCCAAATAGCTTAAAAGAGAAGCGACTGCTACGCTTTTGTTAACCACGCTATAACCACGTAAGCGGCGTCTACGCCAGCATAGGAGAAAGATGATTTCTTCTATAAAGAAATTTTTTTTAGTTTCAGTTTTCTTATACTCTCTAATCTCTAATTCTCTTTCTCGAATTAACACGAAAAACAAGAAAAAAGGCGTTCAATGCGGATAGTCCGCAAATGAGGCTGGGAATGGTCAACCCAGGTCTGTTGCTCATAAATTGGAAACTTAATGACTGTGACAAGCAAACCGATCAGCGGGAATAAACAAGGCGCCATGGGAAACACGCAAATAACAACAACAAAAAACCTTTAAAGACCAAAAATGGATACATACATACACAACTCGAGATACAAACATACACACTACGAGACTCATGCATATATACATACATATGCACATAAGTATGTACTGCCAGCAATTATTTAATGCTGCCTCATATTGGAACCTTAATAAAACCGAAACGCCGCATCGTACGCAACAACAACAATAAAATCGAGCACAACAGCGCCAGCAGCTGATAGGCCCGTAAACAAGTGTAGCAAATAAGCGCAACAACAACAACAATAATGAAGTGCAGCTCATCACGTAGAACAAGCAGAACATCAAAACACCGCTTGCATCACACAGCCATCAACACCGACCGCACCGCATTGGGCTCTACCCGCAATCTCTACTATCGCTCGGCAGCGTGAACCGCCAGCGTATTAGCCCAGCTCTGGCTGTCAGCGGGTCGATGGCGCTCTCGTCTAAAACGCTTCATCGGCTTCAGAACCGGAAATTATTGCATCTGCTGTTATGTGGCTGCCACATTTGTGCCACTTCTCCTGTTGCTTCTTCCTTTTTTCGCAGCGGCCGCTGAATTATTATTATTATTATTACATACATATATACAAACATAAATATGTATGTATGTATATATATAGTTTTACTAACTTTTTATGTTGTTTACTTTTTTACGCACACATACACATACATTTGCTTTTTATTTTATTTTCCTTTTGCATTTTTCTCTTTCCAGAATTGTCTTAATTCCACGAATTTCATTTCCCCCGTTTCATTCATGGAATCAAGAAAAATACACACACACACACACACTCTCTCGTATACATATACATGCAATGTGGCTGCAGTTGCACTTGAGCGCCTTGCAACGCGTTAACATGTATGTGCAACACCCGCATAAGCCGCGTTGTTGTTATTGTTTATCATATGTGCATATATACAATTGACATATACATATACATATATAAATATGTATATATTTACCTCTGTAATACTTTTTAATGCAACGGAAGAGGCTGGTCCGTTCTGCTCCGCAAGCGAGGGTAACAACTTGCCACTTCGGTGCTGCAGCAGCTACGTCATGTGTCCTTTTCAAGTGCATGTGCTGCATTTTACTACCGTCAAAACAAAATAAATATATGTGTGTGTGTGTATAGAGCGCTTGAGTCATGCAGCCAATTCCAAGCGAGATATTAGGTTTCTGCTGCATAAAGCAGGATTATGATTTGCACTCTGCATTATCATTGTTGATTTGCTGATTGTGTATTTTTCTAGGAAGTCCTAGGTTTGGAAATCATAAATTTACCAGCCGTTAGCCATAAGACATGACACATGTATACTTGTATATACCATGTATTTATGTATTCATATTAGGAAGAAATACATATGTACATATATCTCCTGGATAAAGAGTTAGAAGACATAATGGTTTACATTTTGTCTATTATTATAGTCCTTCTACGTTTTTCGAAGTTTATTTAAAAAGTATAAGGGCCCGCATCGTCAGTCGTTCTTCCTATTCCCTGTTTGGCGCCAATTAGAGATTCCAAGTGTAGCCAGGCCCTTCTCCAACCGGTCTTTCCAAGGGAGTAAAGGGTTTCATCCTCCTCTGCTTCCCCTGGCGGGTATTGTGTCGAATATTTTCTGAGCTGGAGCGACAAGACTTTGCCAGCGTAGTCGCTGTCTCTTAATTCGCTGAACTGTGCCAATGTCGTCGTATATCTTGTACAGCACATCGCTCCATCGACGGTGGTATTCGCCCAAAGGACCATAAATCTTCCGCAAAACCTTTCCTTCGAACACTCCTAAGTCGACTCATCAGATAATGTCATTGTCCATGCCTCTGCACCATATAGCAGAACGGGAAGAGTGAGTGACTTATTGAGTATGGTTTTTGTACGTCGAGAGAGGTCTTTACTTCTCAACTGCCTACTCAGTGCGAGGAAGCACCTGTTGGCAGGAGTTATTCTGCGTTGGATTTCGAGGTTGATAAAAAACCATGGGTTATCAGTGAAATATGTCTGATTTTTGGATAGAATTTCCATCTGTGTTGAGACACTTACGACCACGTTAAATTAAAATTGTCGTGGTTGAATTGCGGTAGCCGGTGGAAGCGAAGGTTAAGTCACGATTAACCGTAAATAAGGATCCATTACGAGCTCGTACCATATGGCCAACTCTTAATTCGGATTTATTCTGTCAAAAATTGTCTTAATAGTCTGAAGCCAGATCCTGTTTCTGGCTATGGCGAATGGTTTTTCTAATAAAAAACACGCATGCAGGTTGCTATGAGAGAGGCATTATGAACCTATGTGATCGAACAGAACTGTGTATATTTCATTTAAATCGGATTCTTCCAGCTGTGCTAAATAAAACCTTCAATCTTCATTTTCTTTGAATACACCTTGTATATTCGCTGGACTCCACTTCGTATTAGAAGCACCTAAACAATGTTCAAATATTTTAAAGACTTGAAGCGCTTTCTTGTTCGAACATTACAGCTACTGTGTTAATGTGGATTCTATGGTCCACGACAGTTTCGAAAAAGTATTTAACATTGGTCAATCCTAAATCGAACAAAGTTTTAATATACTTTTTAACCGCAGAAAAATCTTGAATCATTCTGAGGATGAAACATATAAATTTTCAAAGAATACAGAAAATTGGTAAGGTAAATTCGGCGGAATGCAGAGCATGCGTGACGGATGATGAGACACTGGAACAATACAAATGCAAGTACCCCTCCTTCAGCCGGCTGAGACGGGATATTTTCCGAATGAAGTTATTGAATAAGGCTGGTTACCACCCGGAAGCACAATAAAAGTACGTAGGTTGCTATATATATTTCTGGACTAGGCAACACTAAGTGTTGCCAGGTACAATCTGACATTTCCATTGGAAAGTTTGACATTTTTTAGCATAACATCACTCAGAACGTTTTGTCATTTAATCGTGAATTGTTTCATATACAGGGAATTTAAAAATTCATCTCGGCTAAAAAATGGAATTAACTCGTGAACATTTTCGTGCGATCATTTTTCACAACTTTCGACGTGGATTATCACGCCAAGAGTGCATCGATGAACTAAAATCTTTGTATGGCTATGAAGCACCATCCTATAGCACTGTGAAAAACTGTTACAACGAATTCAATTATGGCCGACGCTCGCTCAAAGATTAATTCCGTGAAGGTCGTCCAAAAACAGTCGTTGTGCCAGAAAACATCGATGCCGTACGTGAACTGATAAGGCAAGACCATCATGTAACATACCTTCAGATAGAGGCATGCCTATGCATTTCTCCCACCAGCATACATTCGATATTGCATGAACACCTGGCCGTAAAAAAGGTTTGTTCTCGTTGGATCCCGCACAATTTGACAATCGCTCAAAAAAAGGCTCGTGTGGATTGGTGTAAAGAAATGCTGAAAAAATACGATCGCGGTGCTTCAAAAGACGTTTATAAGATCGTCACAGGTGACGAATCATGGATCTATGCGTATGAGCCCGAAACAAAACAGCAATCGACCGTGTAGGTCTTCCAAGACGAGCCAAATCCAACAAAAAAAAAAACCATTTTCGTTGATAAACATGCCTATTTTCATTATTAGGCCAGATATATATATAGCAGCCCTCGTAATGATTGTCTAAGCGAGGTATGCTCCAGCTCTGAGATTGTTCGAAGGATCTGGCTACCCTTAGAATCTCCAATTTTGAAAAATGCTTCACTAGTTTCCTATTTTTTCTTTATTAGATTTTTGATTAAATACCGTTATAATCTAAAAATAAGGATAGACCTATTTTTCTTTTGGTTTCATTTTGTTTAAAAAATTTCTGGCAACTCTGGACCAAATTAAAAAACCGTTCCTAGAAAGCTTTCGAAGTTTGCATTTTCTTGGTCTTAACTTCCGACTTCAGATTTAGACTTTAACAACGAAGACAGGTAATAGAAAAACATGGTAATTTATATTTTCGAACCTGAAATGCAATACGAATTTAATAGGAAAATTAAGACGTTTAGACAAAAATGTGTAGCTTCACACTTCAACTGTAGTTTTTGGCAAAAAAAAAAAAACACACATTCTCTGTTTCCCTAAAGAAATCACTAAACTGGAGACGTTACGACGAAAATAGATTGCCCAACAATGCTTCGAAGAGGTTCATACTTTTATGAAAATCGGAAGTTTATTTAATTCCTTTGCTTTTTCTGCTTAATTTGAATTTGTTTTGCATATTTTCTGCTAGACACCATTAAACATTGTAGTCTTTACTGCATGACTGATTGTTGCCAGCGAGTATGAAAACATGTGCAGAGGAAACACTCATTCAGAAAAGTGTTCATCAGTGAAAACAAAAAAATTGTTTCATAACAGAGTCATATTAGATTTAATAGAGTCATAGTGTTTTAAACAGATCACTTTCATTTTAAGACATTTTTTTAATTTATAACTTCTCAGTATTCTAGGGATCATTGAATTTATATTCGGTTTCTCGACTCTGGAAGATGTCGATCTATGTTATGGAAATACTCTTAAAGTAATAAGTAAGCTTGTAACTAGCGATGAAATTCAGAATTATGATTTCCTCACATCAAAGTTCGTCACTCCATGAGAGAACTTGTTCAGTTTTCTTAGTAACTGTAAATATCTATGCAAATGCACGAGCAGGCATGGTTTTTGCATACTCATATGCAAATCGCAAGTATAGCTCTTGAAATACACAAGAACATCTTGCCTGCGAATACAACTTCCGGTCGCGCGGAAATCATAAAAGACAAAGCAAAAACCGACAAATTTATATGTATAAGCTTTGCTGTAGGTATGTACTATATATGTTTTAAACACCCCACGAGGAAATAGAAACTGTTGAGATCAATTACTGTTAAAAAAAATTTAGACTATTTGCAAGCAAAGTGCATTGAGAAATCCTTAGAAAAGAGCGACGTTTAAGGAGACATTTGTTTATTTAGGAAAAGTCTGTAGGTATACTATTTGAGCTTATATTGGGCTGTGACCTCTTACAATATCTAGTACTGCGAATAAGGAAAAATGTTTTATAAGACATCCTATTTCCATAACTAAAATTTTTGGAGACTAAAGCACTGTCTAGAAATCCCACGCTTTATAATTCGTGCTAACAAGTGCTATTTCGGACTGAGTAGGCAATTGAGAAGAAAATACCTCTTTTGACGAAGAAAGACCAAACTCTACAAGTCCCTCATCATCCGCGTCCCGCTACATGGTACAGGGGCATGGAGGATGACAATATCTGATGAGTCGGCGTTATGAGTTTTCGAGAGAAAGGTTCTGCCGAAAAGAAGGGCGAATACCGCAGATGATGGAACGATGAGCTGTACAATATATACGACGACATTGACATGTATGTAGTTCAGCAAATTAGGAGACAGCGGCTTCGTTGGCTAGGTCATGTCGTCCGAATGTATGAAAACACTCCAGCTCTGAGAGTATTCGACACAGTACTCGTCGGGGAAGCGGAGGAAGAGGAAGACCTCCACTCCGTTGGAAAGACCAGGTGGAGAAGGACCTAGCCACGCTTGGAATCTCCAACTGGCGCCAAAAAGCAAAAAGGAAGAACGATTGGCCTGTGGTTGTAAACTCGGCTATAATCGCGGAAGCAGTGTCTACCCTAGCAAAGAAGAAAAAGATAACCGGCTCGTGACACCAATTGACTTTTAACTATGCAAATATATGTACATTTACTTGATTCCCGAAGCTTACAGTTAAGAAATTTGGATAAAATTTCGGATCATTGTGCCCCACCTTATAATCTCTGATCTAACCCGCAACTATTTGCAGGGCATGTCGGAGTCTCTTTCATAGAAAAGTATATCGAATTGAAAGAGCTGTAAAACTACTGTTCCGGAGTGGGGGGACTCCTTCAAAGAATTGGCGTCCATACAAACTTTGAGCTCATTTGTTGTGAGCTCGAGATTAGTTAATATGTGCTCAGTCTCAACATCAGTGAAATCGAACAACAGCGGAGCTTGCAAGGGAAGGGACTTCAGTTTCACTGCCAGTGGAATGGGGACAAGTCGAAGCGCCAATGCCTTTCTACGACTTACATCTGAATGGTTGAATCCTATGTGAGCTTGAGACAACCCCGAGAACTTGCGAAGTTAAAATTTTTCTAGCCCGATGTAAGTCTTGAGAGGGCCAGTGAAGTTTTCGCCTAAGAACTAAACTATGGATAGTTTTAGGGATTTCAAGTTCGGCTTTTTATATTCTTAAAGGCTTTAACTCAGTTTTCAAGTAGTAAGCTGGACACTTCCACTTGGCTACGCCGCCTTTGAGAGATTAATGCTAAAACATCTTAGGTCTCGTATCTTGAGACATCCAGATGAACTGAAATATAAATAAAATGTATAACTGTTGCTTTGTGTTGGCTAAAATCTGTTTTGTCGCAACACAAGGTCCAACAAGGTCTCGCAAGGAACTGCCTTCGACATGAGGCCCAACTGAAGTGAATTTCTCTCTCACAAAGGACTGCCTTCAATACTACAAATAAGAGCCACTTCCTTGTCAGCCAACCATAGACCTAACCTAACTCAATAACTGTCAAGTTAGGTTATACATTTGCCGCTGCTTTCTAATCGAGATCCAATTCAAGCACAATCGTTTTACCCACAGGGTTTTTTGTTCACGCATGAATTCGCGTATCCACTGTACTCGTACATCATTCAGTCGGTGAGTGAAGTCGATGAAGTTAACACATTTAATACCTATGTCAGCAATGTTTAGTACATTTGCGGTGGACAATTATTATTGCGGCGCGACAAGAATGCGCTTATACATACATACACACACATGCATATTCTGGAAAATTATTTACTTTTTGCAAGCATGTTGCAAATGTGTGGGGCGCGTGGCGGAAATGCGAAAACAAAGTGTTTTATTAGTCATCCAAATGAATTGCTCTCACAGATATTCCATTGCTCACATTTATATGCCGCCTTGAGGGTATTGTATATACGCATCGTGACTGCCATGCTTAGTGCAACAGATAAAACTATTAAATTCCGGCAACACTGTCACTTGTCTTACGCCCATACGCCACCGTAGCCACCCACTCACAGTCTGAGCTATCTAAGTATGTGTCGGCAGTTATTTGGAGGCAACAGCTGTAAGTGATTACCGCAAGGACTACCCGGCGTCCGGCTGAGTGGGTGCCGTAAGCGAGTAATTTCATTGAAAATAATGAAATTTCACAGCTCATTGGTGTTTCGGTATTTTTCGGTGTGCCATTTGCCAGCTTTCGTAGTCGCCGCGTGCCTTGCCGAAAGACACGAGCAAAAAAAAAGGTATTCCTTCCTTTTGGTGCAAATAGACATGCAAACGTATATCCAAATCCACACACACACACACACACACACACATACACAAACATCCACATTGGTACCACGTACACCAAGTGAATTTCGCTTTGCGTGT
The DNA here is from genome assembly GCA_037783105.1 of Bactrocera zonata. NCBI lineage: Eukaryota > Metazoa > Arthropoda > Insecta > Diptera > Tephritidae > Bactrocera > Bactrocera zonata. Next base: position 1,750,392 of record JBAWJQ010005072.1, on the reverse strand, counting down.
GCTTTATTCGTTTTCGTCTGCACGTACGCGCTACGCTCGTTTCTGGATTGTCCGAGAACTTTGCTGGCGCTGTTGGCACGTCTGCCGCGGCCATGGACCCTTACGCAATCACAGTCGACAGCAGCACGCTATTATCACCAGCAACAGCGCCACGCGCTCCAACAACACCAACTCTTCAAACACACACAAAAATGGCATTACATCAGCTCCGAGTTTTCGCCGTTAGTGCTACGTGCGCCTTCAGCTATGCCGAGCGCTGTGCTCCTGTTCCACGCGCACGTCGTTGTGCTTTTTTGCTCTCAACAGCTGTTCGTCAGGCGCTCCATGTGCCACGTGTATGAATGTGGGTGTTTTTGTGTTTGATTTGGAGTTATTTTCCAGGAAGATGTGCTCGTCATGTGCGGCAGTATACTTTAGAGGGTGGGCGATTCTGCTTAGAATAATTAAAGAGTTTACCAAAATCATTAAGTAGGCAAATTTGGGTTCCATTGTGCGTAGTGAATAATCACAACTCGCAATTTTCCTCATATCTTCTCACTTCACTTCTCTAAGCTTGTGAGGAGTCTCAGTACTCGTTAAGGTCATCGAATCATAATTAAAGCAAATGCGTCCCAAAAAAATCATCGATTGTAACGTTTGCCCAACGTAAATCAACTTAGAACCTCTTTCAGCCACTCTGGCTGTAGAAATTTTGGTATGTAGATATGTATGTAAGCTAGAGAACTGATGACTTTAATTGAAACTTTTCAAAATAAAACTAAGGGGACTCTGTTGCGTGATATGTGTTCAGAAGATAAAAGAAATTTTAAAATTTGTCGGGTTTGGAGAGTCCAATTGTCAAAAAATGCTCATTAGCTGAACGCACTGTTGTTGACTGGGCTGGTCAAAGAGTGCCTAATCTCATTCACATCGAGTATGCTATTAATAAGACTGATGTCTGTGCCAGGCCACAGCGGAATCGCAGAAAATTGTAAAGCTGATGAGCTACCAAGAAAGGTTACCCTAGAACCGCTAACGGTAGAATGAGAGCGGGTCGGTGCTCTCATATCCTATTGTGTTCTACTACTAGATAGCTCGTCTTCGCGGCAGCTGGGCCGCCATCAGTAAATGCGCTGTCGCAAAAGCCTTTTGGCCCAGATCGATCGCAGGAGATGTAGTGATCTCTTTTCCCTCAGTAAGGCTAGCATCTTCCCAGTTTTGGAGCTTTTAACAGGCCATTGCGCTATTGGCGTTCACGCAGTAAGGCAGGAAGTCCTACCAGACGCTGTCTCTAGAAGCTGCATGAAAAAATATGAGGTGGAAACAACTCAACAGTTTCTTCTTGACTGTCGCGGAGGTTAAGATTACCCTTAGACAACCCACCGGGCTGGCGGGAATGCAAATTAAACTTATATTGGTTGCTAAGCGTTTTGCTAATTTATAAGTTCGAAGTTTCGAAGTACTTCTTTTCTTTGGCCTCACAAAGGACGATGTACGATCTTTGATCAGCCATCTAACCTAACCGTTAAACCGTTAAATTGAGCGTTCTACATGGTCGCATAAATCCTTTGCTATCGTGGAATATTATATTAGGGAATGCTTTCTGAAAGTTTGATAGAAGTTAAGGCCAAACAAATTTCCTGCATAATGCCGAGAATTTAGCCAGAAAAATATTACTTAATCTAAAGGTATAAAGTTCTCTGTCACTATCGAAATAGCTTTCCTGATTGCCGGAAAGTTTTGTGTGTATCCGGCCTCACTTATCCCTCATTCGACACCATAAGTGCAAAGTTTTGACACTACCATCAAGCAAATATTCGAAGTCGGTTAATACAATATTAAAACCTGATGGACGCTTTAGAAAAACAATTTAGACTCCCTGTAGTACCTCAATACTGTGCTGCGGAGCAATCTTAGTAACAGAAAACTGCTGTACCAGACTAGAGAGGGACCGCGAGAAATAGAAGTTACGGCGGGAGCAGCACAAGGGCCATTTTAAGCCCAGACCTGTGGAACATTAGTTATGACGGAATACTAAAACTTGAAATGCCAGACGGATCACTTGAAATCGGCTACGCGGACGACATAGCAACAGTAATCACACTCCGCGACACAGAGGAAGCCTGAAGAAAGCTGAATCAGGTCAAGATTTGAACGGAAACATGGTTTGGCTCACACAATCATCAGTGCGCTACATAAAAAATAGAGCTACTATTGCTGTCGAACAATCACATTCCTCTCGTAATAAGCATGCAAGCGACTAAGGATATTCTATGGACACAAAAAGCTGTTAATTACCTAGGCATAAGACTGAACTTTAGATTAACCTTCTGGGTACGAAAGTCACCTCCAAACTCAGCACACTAATGGCCAAAATAGGAGTGGGCCACCCAAGGAAAAATAAAGCTCTTAATGTCAACAACAACCAGCGTCTTACTATGCGGAGTAGAGATTTGGGCAGATGCGCTAAAAAAAAGGAAAACTGCCGTAAGGTATTGGACAAAGTGCAGCCGATCACAGCCCTCAGAGTTGCAGGAGCTTACTGAACTGTGTCAGACGATGCAATATTAGTCTCTCATTGACTTTCTAGTGCACGAAAGAAAAAAGCTGTAGGAACTAAAGAAAGCAGATGAAAGTAACAAGAGCGCAATTGACCGAATAAAGAAAGACACTATACACGCATGGCAACGAAGATGGGAGAATGAGAATCGCGGCATATGGACGGCCAGACTTATAAGAGATTTATACTTATGGACAAGTTGCAAATTTGTAGAAGTCGACTTCTACATAACACAGCTGCTATTCGGACACGGATATTTCAAAAAGTACCTTCATAGAATGGTTAAAGTAGAAGAGCCGTGACTATTAGTGACCTGCAAATGGCATATGTATACCGTAGCTGTGACGACAGCTCTGATGATGCGGAAGTTATTTTCCAACCCCTCACTCGCACAAAAAACATATATTCGAATTATGACTGGGTCAAGTGAAAAGAGTTCTCCTTCTTCGTTTTTAAGTGGAATACGTTGGTAGAGTTTTCAATATTCTTCCCGCCATTTTACTCTTATTTTGGTTGACCGTGAATAAATCTGAATGGGAGGATGTAGTCATGTGCAGAAGTTCACGCAAAAGAGGAAAGTGCTTTGAGCGACCTTCACCTTGGGAGCGGCCAGAAACGATTCTTTTACATATGGCTCAAGCAGCTCACGACTTCCGGTCTTGGACCAAGTATCCTTTGGGTAGCCAAACAACCTTCGTTTGAAGGCGAGCTGAAATGAGAAGACGAAACATTTTCCCACAGGGTTGTGCCATGGGTTGGGACCTGCCACGTAAAAAACGTCTCGAATGAAAGAAAGAAAAGAGAGAATAAAGAAGAAGATAGCTTGCTAAACTAAGTATATTCTTAGGTAGTATAAGATGGAGGATTAATGATTAGAATAGAACTCCAGCTAATGCATATGGAAATCTGTATATAGTATAACTCCGAAACTTGACTCGGATTTCATAAACAAAGATCTTTCTCTATGTATATTAGTGGTGCTTAAACTTATTTACTCACTTGATGCTCATGAAACCTTGAAAAATACGCTGTCATTTTTATTTTACTTAATGAGCCACTTACCTGAAAGAAAAAAGAGAAAAAACAGACATGAAATATACGAGTACTTTCAAATGGTTATTCATATTACATAAAACCCTCAAAACCAGAATTTTATCAAGAGAAACTAGTGATAATTATTAAAAAAAAAAAAAAACTGAGAGAAATATTTAATTGTAGAGAAAAGAAAACAAACACAAAAAAAAAAACTTTAAAAAGTGTAAAACCCTCCAAAAAGAAGACTGGCACTGCTCATTCATGCAACACGAAGACAACAATGAACAAAAACAAAAAGTGTATCTTTCAAGTATCACGGGTAATAATAGGTAGTTGTAGTTTGTAGCGGAGTTGCCCCAAATGCGCGTACCTCGAAGATACACAAAACAAGATAGCGGCGAACAAATGAAAAGAACAACCACGACACACTCGTAGAGACCCCAGGAGCACTGCATGAAGTGCGGGAAGTTAGTGAGTAAAAAAAATTTATTTTGTTTTTATTAAAAAAGGTGAAAAAAGAAAAACAAATAGAATGGATATAAAAGCAAATCCATAGCAAGACACGAAGCAGCAAACAAAGAGAGCGAATAAGGGTTTGTATTATGTGTGAGAATGAGTTGCTGTTGGCGGAATGAATGAAATAAAGTAATATGATGAAAAGTGATAAATAGAGGTAAGTAAGAATGATGTGGCAAGATGCAATTGTGGGCAAGGAAATGAAAATACAATAAAAATAAGCTAGAAAAGAAAACAAAAAACAAACAATTTTAATTTTTTGCTACAGAACAACAGTTGCAAGGTTCTATAAATGCACTTAGATGCAAACATATACCTATATATCATATATATGTATATACTAAAATATTCGAGTCCAATAAATGTCCCGTCGAAAGACTAAGGACAACGCTAAGATCCGTTTTTTTTTTTTTAATAAATAAAATACAAGTGTTCAAAAATGTTTCATTATTTATTATTTATTAAAAACCGCACGTAACAAAAGAAAGGCTCGTGTGGTTTAATCGGATTTCAGCTTAAGACTAATTTACAAACAGAATGAAAATCTTGGCTTTGGCTATTAGCTATTGTTTACATTAAAATCTCTGCACAGCAAAAATGATGCGCAGCTCTTGTTATTTGTTTACTTGACTTTTATTTGTTTACTTGACTTTAATGGATGGGTGTGAGAATGAATGTCACCAAAATATTGATACTGCAGTAATTGGATATTAGTAGATGGATGTGAGAGTGAATATGTCACTCCTCCCTCCTTAAAAAGGCAGCCTATACTTGGGCTGGCATTGATGGGTACAGTGTGGGTAATGGGTTTTCTCCAAGTTCGTTTTCTTGAAGTTGTGGCTGATTTCTTTCAGTTTGTTTTCTTAATTTTGTATACAAAAATATAAATGGATTAAAGTTTATGTACTTAAGAATAAAAATCATTGCGACCAAAGCCAGAATAGCCAGTATAATAATTGTATAAAGTGTGATATTGTTTTGTGAAATCATTTTTATAATGTCATTGTGTTTTAAGATTTTGATTTTAGTTATGTTGAGCGGTGGATACAAAGGTGTTAGGTCAATTTCTGGGTGTAAATAATTTTCGCTTAAAATAATATTTTCGATTTTTACTTTACATTGTGTTATTCTTATAATTTTATTTCCCTTTATTTGTATGTTGCTGTTTGAATTTTGACAGTTTTGTGTAAGAGTTGTTTGGGTCAGATTCCATGTTATTATTACATTTGGTTCAATATACTTAATTATTTCTTTTGTAAGGACTGGTACAAAATTACATGTTGGGTTTCTTTGTTTTATTATGTTTGCAATACATTCACTATTTACTTCTTTGTTGTCTTGATTGTAAATTTTATTATCGTTTTCAAAGTAAGAATCACTGCCTGAGTACTCCAATTGGTACCCGTTTCTATCGGGATAAGGGATTATTTTAATGGTGTTAATTAGTTCGTGATTAATAGGAATATGTGAGATTATTAGTATTTCATTATTCTTATAGTTAATCCAAGTGGATGTTTTTGTTAATAATATGTTTTCGCTGTTAACGTTTTGGAGCTTGTCGTAATTAAGCAGTTTTGGGTTGAACAGTCCCAGTCGTGAGAGCTGCATTCCCATTTCAAGGTCCTCAATGTACTCAATGAACTGTATTAGTTCATAAACCAAGGTGTCAATGCTATTTCTATTGTTTTCATACTGTTTGATTCTCTGCAATCCGTCATTAACGAATTGCATTACTTCGTTAAATTCGTGCATTTTTATTGAATTTTTCGCCTCCGAATTCAGTTTCTCTTCGAATTGTACTCTGTCATTGTCGTCGAGTGTGCCGAAAAGGAATTTAAAAGCTGAGCCTACGAAATTGAAAAGACCGCGTTTTTGTCTACGTTCTTTGTGTAGAGTGATCCCGCTTAGTTCTTTAATCAGTTTGTTATACAAAAATTTGATCCGGGGTGTGTCTGTACCGTTTTGTATTTTGTTTCCAAAATATGTGGTTATAGTGTTTATTGCTGTGAGGTTGACTGTTAGGCAATGATGTTCGAATGCTGATGGTCTTTGAATTGGTTTACTTGAGAAAAGAAGATATCCATGGTTTGTATCGATGCCGCCTATCTGAATTTGTTGGGCATGGCTCATGGTAAGCAACAGGGACAGTATCATCACTGTGCGCCAGATACCTGTGGAATGGGGACCTCATTAATTTTCTTTCGTTTTTTAAACTGCGTTTTATAATAGTTAGTAGCTCTGTTCCGATTAGTGATTTTGTAATGGTCCGGGTCGGTTTGTTCGACATTTTTGTTTTCTTTAAATGGGTTTTCTAATTTTCCCTTCTGAAGGGGACCCTTTCTGTATTTGGTGTCTATGACGTATTCCTGACGATCATCATTTAATTTGTTTATTTTTTGTTCTTTAATTTTTTGTGCGTCCAGGGTTGGTTGTCCGGCGTAAAGAAATATGTGTGCGGGTGTCTGTCCAGTGGTGTCATGCCTGGTTTTGTGATTGTAAATATAAAGAATATTTTCCATTTTGCCCAGTTTGATTTCATCGTTTTTGGAGGAATTAATTATGCGAATTTTTTCATTTATTGTTTTATGTAATCTCTCAACATCCGCCACGCCCGTTTTAGCTGTGTTTAATTGTAATTCAACACCCTCGCTCTCGAGCCATTGCTTAAGAGCTAGGCTGGAAAATGCACCGTCCCTGTCTGCCTTTAACAGTGTAGGTTTTCCGAGTTGGTTAAAGATACGCATCAGGGCGTTTTTGCATTCTATCCAATCTTTTGTTTTTATTTGTTCTAGAGTGGCGAACTTTGAGTAAATGTCAATGCAACTAAGGTAATGCTTACCCTCGGATGAATAGATGTCTATTACAAATTTATCGCGGCAATGCCCAGGGCTAGGTGTGACTTTAAAAGGCATTTTTGTGTTTCTGTGTTCTGTCTTGGCTAGGTTACACACACGGCACTCATTTATGATGTTTTGAATCAGTAGTTGGCTATTTGGGAAATAATGATTTTCTTTGAATAATTTAGTCATTTTTTGGATACCTGGATGCAACAGTTTTTCATGGGCTTGAAGTATGATTTCTTTAAACTCAGCATATGAGCTCACGTTGTTCAATAGAATGAGGCTACGAGTCACTTTAGTATAAGAGGGGTTAATAATTTCCCTATAGGCTGTCTGGATGATCTCGAAATCGGCATCGCTCACGATGTACATGGCAATGCTTTTGGAAATGAAGTGGTCAAGTAAGAATTGCTTGGCGTTCTCAACAGTCATGTTGTTATAGTGAATTGTGGTTATTGAATTTCCGAAAACGGTTGTCTGCTTTACACTATTCTGATCTGATTTAATGAATATTATCTGTTTTTTGAATACATTTATTGGTTTTTCTGTTAACTGGATAAGATCATTACTGTCTTCTACTGCACTATGTTGGGTGGCTTCACTGAAATGATTCTCCTCAACCTTGATTCTGGACAGTGCGTCAGCAATTGAATTCTGTTTCCCTTTTATGTACTCAATATCAAAGTCAAACTCAGCCAATCTAATTCTCCATCTCTGCAGTTTGGCATTTGGCTCCTTTAAATTATGTAACCATCTGAGAGGCTGATGATCACTAGCTATTTGGAAATGTCTTCCCAACAAGTAGTGACGGAATGTTTTTGTGGCCCAAACTATGGCAAGTAATTCTTTTTCGATGGTGCTGTAATTTAATTCATGGTCATTCAATGTTCTGCTTATGAAAGATATGGGGTGATTGTTTTGAGAAAGGACGGCTCCAAGAGCCAGGTTACTAGCGTCTGTAGTCAATACAAATTTCTTTTCAAAATCGGGAAGTTGTAGAATTGGTTCGCTTGTTATTAGGGTTTTAAGTTTCTCGAATGCTTCCACATATTCGTGGTTGTTTATGTCTATTTTTGCTCCTTTTTTTAAGTAGCGGGTCATGGGCTTTGCTATGTCAGCGTAGCTTGGGATAAACTTTCGGTAATAACCGGTCATTCCGAGGAATGCTCTGATTTCTTTTACTTTTGTTGGGATTGGGTATGATGCTATGGCTTCTACTTTAAGAGGGTTTGGTTTTATTCCATCGGGTGTTACGATGTGTCCTAGAAAGGTTGCTTCCTTTTTCAGGAATTCGCATTTATCTAGTTGCAACTTTAGATTTGCTTCGGACAATTTTTCAAAAACCAATTGCAATGAGTTTAAGTGTTCGTCGAGAGATGTGGAAAAAATAATGATGTCATCCAAATAAACCAAACAGTGTTTGTTAATTAATGGTCGGAGTATGTTATTCATGCACCTCTGGAATGTGGCGGGTGCATTTCTTAGGCCAAATGGCATGCGAACATATTCATAATGACCACGTTTGGTTGAAAATGCAGTTTTCTGTATGGATTCTGAATCCATTTCTATCTGATGAAAACCCCTAGCTAAATCAATTGTTGTGAAGTACTGGCATTTTCCCAGTTTTCCAAGTATTTCGTCCATGTTGGGAATAGGAAATCTATCGGGAATGGTTATTTCATTCAGCTTCCTGTAATCAATGACTACTCTGTATTTTGCTTTTCCCGAAGCGTCGGGTTTCTTTGGTACAACCCAAGTGGGACTATTGTAGGGTGAATTACTTTCTCTGATTAATCCCTGCTCAAGCATCTCCTGCACCTGGTTCTCTACCTCATTTTCGTGTGTTTGAGCAAGTGGGTATTGTTTTGAATAAATGGGAGAATTGTGTGTTGTGTTTAATACATGCTTGATTGTGTTTGTGAATGTCAAACGTTCTCCTTCAGAATATTGCAAATCTTTAAATTTGTTCAATAAATGTTTTAATTTAGAGGTTTCCTCCGGATTAAGGTGATCCAGACGGAATAGTGAAAAGTCTATTTTTTTATCTGATTTGGAGATTGGTTTCTCATATGAATCTTGTGTGTAGAAAAATTGACCTTTGTTTGAATCTGTGTCTATCAATGGGTAGGTTTTATCGAAAAGTGTAATAGTATGAGTTTTGTAATTTATTATACCTTGTGCTTTATTGAGCAGTTTTCTGCCAATTAGCATATCGTAGTCGCCAGAAAAGTCGTGTAAGTAAAATTGTTCAGGTGTCCTAATTATGTTGTTGCTTGGCAGAGTTATTGAATCTTTTAATGTCATCGGGCCATTTGATGTAAAAACTTCACATTCAGTATTGTGTATTGGTAGAGAAAAAAATTCTTTCGCATCATGTTGATTGTGGATCCTGTGTCAATCAAACATTTGTGAGCGTGGCCCTTGTGGGTAATTATTAAGTATTGGTATCTTCCGGGGCTGGTGACTGAAAATTTTCGTCAAAATTGATTTCGGCTTGGTCTTGATTGAGTGGTGCCTGACACTGTTCTTCATAAGTCTGGTCTTGGTACTGAGTGTAGTCGTAGTATTCTTGTTCGTATGGTTGTTGATAATCTTGTTCGTATTCTTGTGCTTCTTGTAATCTAAGTTCGTCAATGGACATTTTGGTTTGTTGGCTGTCGGATGGTCTTGGTCGTTTGGTTGTTTGTTGTAGTGGGAAGTTTGGGTTAGATGGCATGCGTGGTTGTTGTGTTTGAGGGGTTAGGTTAAAATTAGATTTGGGAAATGGAGTTCTGTTTAAAATTGGTTGAGGATTCATGTACCTGTTGGGTCCGGGATAAGTTTGTCCGGGTCCCATGGGTTGGTTGTTAGATAATTGTTGTGTATAAATGGGTCTGGGTGCATGCATGTATGGGTTGAAGCTGGGTTGTAATGGTTGAGGATATTGGGGGTATCTCGGTTGGTATTGGGATTGATTGATTGGGTAATTTTTAAATGCTTTCGGATTTTGGTAAAAATTTGGAGTTTTATTTTTAATTTCAATGTTTTTATTTGTTTCAAAATTAATATGTTCTTCATAAATGCCCTCATTTTGTGCAATGTTAATTAGACTTCTCAAGTCTGGAATGTCGTGATGGGCCAAAATAGTAAATAATTGAATTGGTAATTTTCGAATTAGTGTTTTTATGGAATCTCTGACCGCTTGCAAATAAATAATAAGGTTTGATTGATTACCTTCGAGATGTAATTTGGAGATGAGTATTTGGCGTCGTCGCTCGGCCTCCTCGCAGAATGCACGCAGATTTCCCCTGTAGGGCGTCTCGCGGAAGTTCTCCAGCAGCTTGTAGTTCGGCGCCTGTGGTTTATACTCGCTGATCATTCTGGACTTCAAGGTCGGCCAGTCTTCTATGGTTGGCAGACCCAATGTTCTAGTCACATGACCCTCTATGTTCCGCTCAATGGCTCCAAGCAGGATGCGTTGTTGTCGCACATCATTGGTATGGTAGAGGGACAGTATGTAATCCACTCTGCTGATGAAGGTAAAAAGTGTTTCTGGCTCTCCCCTAAATGGAGGGACATCCTTAAGTTGTCCACGGGCCTCAGCAAGGTTGCTCTCGTTTAATGTATTCTCTGGTTGTGCCATTTTTTTTTTTTTGTTTGATTGTCACTTAATTCGATGTTTTTACGTTGCCTTTGGACTTACAGGTTTTTGTGTTTTTGAATTTTTGTTTTGCTTCCACTTGTTTGGGATAACCGTATTGGAATTATTTTCCCAGTTGAAGCGCGTATTTTTGCGAATTGCGGATTATAAAATTTAACTTATTTTCCACTCGCGGTTCTTTTTTTTCGGATACTTGTAGTATCCTACCGACTGCGCCACTAAAATATTCGAGTCCAATAAATGTCCCGTCGAAAGACTAAGGACAACGCTAAGATCCGTTTTTTTTTTTTAATAAATAAAATACAAGTGTTCAAAAATGTTTCATTATTTATTATTTATTAAAAACCGCACGTAACAAAAGAAAGGCTCGTGTGGTTTAATCGGATTTCAGCTTAAGACTAATTTACAAACAGAATGAAAATCTTGGCTTTGGCTATTAGCTATTGTTTACATTAAAATCTCTGCACAGCAAAAATGATGCGCAGCTCTTGTTATTTGTTTACTTGACTTTTATTTGTTTACTTGACTTTAATGGATGGGTGTGAGAATGAATGTCACCAAAATATTGATACTGCAGTAATTGGATATTAGTAGATGGATGTGAGAGTGAATATGTCACTATATACATATACATATATAATCTATATTATAGATACTTATATGTTAGTCATATAAGCTTGTAGCTACTCAATGAACATGATTTGATAGTAATGCACCGGCAAATTGTCGCTACTCAAATCAGATGGAAGCAACAAATAATGTTGTTATTGTTTTGGGATGAAGGTATACATATGTATGTTTCTATAAGTGTGCAGAGCCGTAAAAATATAGTCTTTATTTAGAGACCTATAATTACTATGCAACCTGTTTCTTGCACTTTGTATTCGCCTGGAGGTAGAGGTGTGAACTGAAATAACTGAAGGAAATATTTATTTTATTTTGAAGGAATCGGTTGGTCAGAGGTGGGATTAGTGTATTTGCTAATTAGTAAGTGTGAAGTAGTAATTTTCAACTATTAAGTAACTGTATATGGGCACGCTAATAGTTATTTGAATATGGATACATTCTTATTGGCGAAGAGAGAAGCAAAGGTAAACGTAACGATTTCGTTAGATCACTGTGAGAATATGTTCTCGTCTTAAGCTTCAATTCTAGCCAGCCTTATGAAGTTTTAGCTTCACCTATCACAAGTTTTTAGTATCAGCTTGATTTCAAAAAAACAGTCTTGAAAAGGTGACACCGAAAACTGGCCTTATAAGCCGGCATTTCTTCTACCGGAAGCATTATTCAATGAAAGTTGTTGCTAAATACAATAAAAGCTCACATAAAACTCTTTGGGAGTCACTCAAGCGCATACATTCGAAAGCAAAGAAATCGGGGGCCATACGAATTGTAACCAAGAGACGCTGAAGGACGAGTTTGTACTGTGTCCAAAAAATAAGGTGAATTGAATTTAAGCTGCGCGCGTCGAAGGATTGGGAGAATTATTTTTTTTTGGGTTGGTAGTACTGTCAGTCATATATATGTAAAATTTCATGTCAAAATATTCATTGATATAGGTCTCGTTTTGTCAGCTGCTAAAAGTGAGTCTTTCGTTTTTTGCGATGTCGAAATTTGTTGAGCAAAGAATTTGCATTAAATTTTGTTTACGGAATCAATTTTCTGCTGCGGATACGTTGAGGATGGTGCAGAAAGCCTTTGGTGATGAGCCTATGTCTAAAAAATGTTTACAAGTGGTATAGTGAGTTCCAAGCCGGCCGTGAACGTGTCGAAGACGAAGAGCGTCCAGGACGACCATCAACCTCAACCGACGAAGCTCACGTTCAACAAAGATTTGGTGTTGAAAAACCATCGATTAACATCTAGAGACCTTGCTGATGAAGTTGGCATATCGAAAGGCTCAGCCAATACCATTTTGAAGGATGTTTTGGGCCTCAAGCGCGTCAAATCTCGACTGGTGAAGTGTGTGAAATGATGCTTTCCGACTACCAGGGTGTCAAAAACGCATTATAACTGGCGATGAGACTTGGATCTATGCTTACGACCCCGAAACAACCGATCAATCGAGCGAATATCATGCCAAAAGAGAGCCGAGACCAAAAAAATCGCGCCAAAGTCGCTCAAAAATCAAGGTCATGTTGACTGTTTTCTTCGATTGTCGTGGTGTTGTGCATTATGAATTCCTTCCAACCGGTCAAACAGTCAACAAGGAATATTATTATGCGTCGTTTGCGCAACGCTATCCGCCTAAAAAGGCCGGAATTGTGGAAAGACAATTCTTGGTTTTTACACCACGATAATGCACCATCCCATACTGCCCTCGTAATTCGTGATCATTTCACCAAAAACTCAACCCATATCGTTCCGCAACCACCGTATTCACCTGCTCTGGCGCAGTGCGACTTCTGGCTGTTCACCAAGCTCAAAAGACCGCTCCGGGGACACTGTTTTTATACGATAGAGGAGATTCAAGCCGCAGCGAAGACGGAACTGAAGGCCATCCCGGAAAGTGACTACAACCAGTGTTTCGAAGATTGGAAAATCCGTTGGCATAAGTGCATTGCATCGGGAGGGGATTACTTTGAAGGGAATGAAATTGATTTGGAAGAATAAATAATTTTCAAAATAAATACAATGTCATGTATTTTTTGGGCACAGTAGTACCTTAGAGCATTGGTCGGAGTCGGATTTACGTACAGATCTTCGGAAGAGTTGGCGTACTTGCCTTACCATTGTATCATAAAGACCGCCTCGTGGTAATTAATGATACCCGATTGCATTCTTGTAAATTTTTATTAATAATTATTTCATATTTATGAAACGTGAAGGGAAGTGATCTACCACAGAGATAATCTTTATTGCATCTGTGCATTATATAAAGACGGTCACGGACTGAACGCTCAACATTTTTTGGAAATGCTTACAAGAGAACTTTAATGGACGATTGTGAGTGGCTTTTCATATTCAAATAGATATTCAAATATATAAGAGTTTACAAAATTTCTATATTTACCACGAAATAATGCCACACAGCGTATTCTCAAGGGCAATCTGTGTGAAAAATGAGAAGTATGTGCTCGTTAACTATAGATGTACATATGTATGTACATATATAAGTATTTTCCATGCCACAATATAATTTCTATTGTTTCACTTCAAATTGATTTATCACACGCATTTATTGTATAATAAGTGCGTCGTGAGTTCTATCCTTTCAAGGACTTGTCTCGCACATAATTTATTACACGCGATCTGTCCCGACAATACGAAAATTGAACGGAATCATAAGTAGCGTCGCTGGTTTTTGTTTTTGGTGTGGCTTTATGCTGTGCATACAGCATAGAGGATAGAGAGTTACTGTTTATAATAATAGTATTAAATTTCTTTGATTCCCCCCTCAACAATTATGCATAATTTCTTGTCTTCGTATATTGTATTTCCGCGGGTAAATAATAACCTTTTGTAATTGTTAGCGTGGCGCATGTTGCATGTGCTGCATACACATCTTCTTGCAACGTGCCGCAGCTGTTCAACAACGTGGGTAATACCCTGTAGGGAAGAGTATGAGTGATATTAACAATTGGCAACACTTTAGGTAGGTTAAAGCAGAGTTTTTCTTTCAAATTTGATGTGGATTGCTTTGAAGACGACAAAATAAATATTGATAAATAATTAAATATTTTGCGTTTTATTTACAATTTCCGGGTACCTTCTTGTCACAATGTCTTCTTAAAACTGCGTATTTCCTGAGTAGATATCTAACACGTGTTCTAGATAGTGTTGTGTCTCTCCTACTCTATCCTCATTCCTCTAGGATGTAATGACAGTAGATTGTGAACTGTCTTTAGGCCAACAACCATCCTGCTGTCCTTTTGAGACCATTTGGACCATCTGTCAGCCTTTTCGGAAATTTTATTGTTTATCGTTTTTAATGATTTTGTTATTTCCTATACTGAGTTGGTACTCAAATGGATGGCAATTTTGAAATCTCATCAACTATATCATTCCGCGGAGTTCCTTTGTGACCTGGAACCCAGTATATGCAACCGCTTTCCGACAGCTGCTACGTCTACTGCCTCTCGACTTCTATAGACATTCTCTTACAAAATTGGATGAGAGATTGTTACCTTAATTGTCGGGTGATTATCGACGTTTGTATGCCAGATATTTATCTTCTTTATGTTGTTTTTTGAGTTGGTATCTACCTTAGCGTCTTTCCCGACCGCAAAGACTTCCGCCTGGTAGATAGTGCTGTATTTCGCAAGCTTGAAGGGTCGCCTTAGATCCAGCTCCGAGCCATAGAGCATTTTGATCCTACTTTATAAATTTTGTACGTTTCGCTGGCGAGCAGCATACTTCTGTGCCGACCACCATCTTTTAGTATGACTTGAAACCTTCTCCCTCAAATAAATCGTGAGGCCAATCTTGTAGCTGGATTTGCTGCAGAGCTTCAGGTAGATTGAGTAATCTTTTTAGTCCAGCCACTGAGGTGGTTCTTATCGCTCCAGTTATGCAGAACATTCCGACCTCTTTTTACGAATAATACAAATAGTATTCCTGTTGGCAGTTTGGCCGGTCGGAAGGAATTCGGAGTGCACCACACTTCAGTAACGAAGGAAACTGTCAACAAAATATTGATTTTTGACCTCATTCGATGTGGTTTTTTCAGCCTCGGCTCCTTTGCAACGATATTTGGCCGATGGATCGCCTATATCTTGGTCGTAAGCATAAACCCAAAACTCTTAGCGAGTAATAATATGTTTCATGACATTCTGGTAGTCGGAAAGCATTGTTTCGCAGATGGTGTTTTTAGAAAAAACTAAGTGATTTTGGAACCAATCGTGCTTTCACGTTTCTTATCCCCAAATGATCCTTCAAAATGGCTTTGACTGATCCTTCCGATATTTCAACGATGCCAGTAAGATCTCTGGGTGTTAATCGTCGATTCCTAAGCACCAATTCCTTTAGTTTATTGTCGTGTTGATCGTCAGTTGAAGTTCATGGCCTTACCAGACGTAGTAACAATTTCCTACTGGGTTGTTACTACGCGGTGCGTTGCATTGCTGCGCCACTCAATGAGCGAGTGTATTGAATGCAAACGTGCATGGTGTTAATTGCTAGAGATTTACATTTTATATTGCTGTTTCTGTTATTGTCGCGGCATTGCGCGAGTCCATTAAAATCCTGTTTTATCATTCGCCAGAATGTTTTAGTGCCTTATTTGCTTGTGTCCTTGCCGCTGACGTCTGATTTACGTGGTTGGCCGTCAACAGTGAGCGCAGTTATGCATTTCGCTGCTTTTAATGCATTTCATATCATATCATTTATATGTATGAATGTATGTAGGTATGTATGTATGGATATGTGTTCATCCCACTATGGAACGTGCGCGCACTTTGTAATTACACACGTGTCTTTCCCCGCACTCTGTGTTTTTATGTGCTGATAGCAAAGTCACTTTGTCTCTTTTTTTATCTATGAGACATGCACCAATACTACTTATGTATTTATTGCTGTTTTAATTAAATATGCAATTTCCTTTGCTTTGGCGGCGTATCATAATCAAAGCGGCAGAGCTTTATGTAATTTTCAGACGCCTCCAATCAGCTACACTTACAACTGTATCTGTGTATGCTTGGAAGATATGCAAATGCTTTGTCTATATTCTAATGTGGCGCTCTATGCACAAAGTGTGCTGCATGTTGCATGCCACATGCCTAGTGATATGGTAACTTTGAAGTGCAACACTTCAAAATCTATTAATTTTGAAGTGAGTTGTAAAGTAAAGGGTGTTTTGATAGAGATTTTTTTGTACTTGCTTTGCTACTAGAAATGTTTTACAAGACAATAACTCGTTGTAATTAGTAAAGGAGATGGAAATCAAGATCGTCCAACAAGATATCGCCCTTCCTGGATGCTTGGCAGCCGGTAAACTTCACGAAAGATTGCTGAAACCACGGATAGAAGAAGCAATTACAGGAGCAAGAGTCTTATAACCCAAATAAAATGGTTTCAGACCCAGCATGCTTGTAGTTCAGGCTACTTTTTCAAAGAAAAAAACACAGAAAGTTTCAATTTAATAGGGAATGTTTATTATCATTCGAAGGAACATCAGATGGTCTACGCGTTGAGTCCAATTTTCGATGAGTCATTCCAGCATTTCGACCGGGAATTGGCGAATTACTCACGTGTTTTTACTCCAAGGTCTGAGTCGAAGCGGAATTGTCAGACGAGTTGTTTTACTCGCTACTCTGGATGTACGGAGTGTCTTCAACGGACCTCAAAGGAAAAACATGCTTGAAGCATTAAACGAATATATTTAAGATACCTTCTTATCTTAGCCTAATTGAGAGGAGCTATTACTACTACTACACCGAAAAAAACCGAGTTGGTGCTGCTAATAAAGAGACAAATTCAGATTATGTTAGATATGAGGACAGCAAAAGAGACTTTAAGAACACAAAAGTTTGTCAATTACAAGGGTATAAGATTGGAAACGAGGCTTACCTACTGTGAGTAAGTCCAACACCCCGTGGAAAAGCAGTCTAAAATAACAATCCAACTTAGCATGTTTCTGGTGAACATTAGAAGAGCGACATAGCAGAAACTGAAGCTTCTTATGTGGACTTCTAATGGAGCTCAGTTACGTGCAGACTTATTGAAGAAAAATAACAGCCGTAAAGCCTTAGAAAAAGTGTATCGCATTGATGCTCTAAGGGTAGTATCGGCATACCAGGAACTGTTCACTGAAGCTCTATCGACCTATTAGTATTTGAAAGTAATGGGATGGGATAGATACTGAGAGCTGAAGTCGAAAGCGAAACGCATTTGCAGACAAAAAAAGAAAGGGGCCGAAATGTGTGAGTACGAAGAGGTCGTGCTCGAAAATTATACGAAAAGATGCGGTTTCAAGACCGGAGCGTACTCTTGTAGACTCCCCAGAGGTGATCTAGTGTCTGATGCCCAGAGCATACTAAAATTATGGATGGAACACTTCTCCAGCCTGCTGAATGGCAGTGAAAACATAACGCCAGGAATAGGCGAACTCAATTCTCCAATCTATGACGATGGAGTAGACGTTCTATTGAACGCCCAAGAAGAAGTTCGCATAGCAATTACCCATTTGAAGAACAACAAAGCGATGGAGTCTTAGCTCTCTTGAATAACCCTTTATGTTCAACATATTCATATATGAGTATCTCTTGCGCTTGCCTAGTACTATTTGCTCTCAGGTTTGTAGGTAGTCATGTGCATTTCTAATTCGTCTATCTTTGCCATTAATCTTTGAATTACTATGGTCTTTTTATTCTTCACTCATAAGAATATTATTTGATTTTCCCCATATATGAGTACATTTGTATGTGTGTGCAAGCATTACGTCTATAAATCTATGTTTAAAAGCCTTCAATAAATTCAATTAACATGGGGTGCCGGTAGTATTTAAGACACTTTATAATTATATATACATAATATGTTTTATTTATGAAAATACTCACTTCAAAAATTGAAAGGGTTTCCTATTCATTCTTAAGTACTACGTGTATTTTATATTTGCATATGTAAATCAGAGCAAACTACTTTAAATTGAGTTTGAGTTTTGGTCCGGAGGTTAATGAACTCCTATCCAGTAAATTATACTCAGAATTTCGTGTAAGATGTTCACACAGTTTAATTAACGGAAACAATGAAGTTGTAACTGACTCCATTAAGGACTTAAATGACTCATCATGCTTGCAGTTCAAGTACCCAATTTATGATATATTTCATGAATGAATCGAATTTCAATAGTTTAAAAAATAAATATTGAGGTTTAGATTAGTGCAGAAGCCTTTGAAAATGGTATAAATTGAAAGCTTTCCTGAGAAAGTAAAGGAATGATAAAGTAACAAAAAGAAAAGTGAAACTAATTTACGTGTTATCTGGGGTCAGAAGAGGAAGGAGAGGGGGGTGGTTGAATTTTTTAATTTTTTAGTTTTAAAACAGTTTATTTCATCTGTTTCATCTCCATTTCATTTTTATTTTCACGAAATTTGGTACAAACCTACCCTTTAATGTTCAAATACATTGTATTTTTTGTTTTAAAGTGATGAGTAGCCTTGAATATTATGGATCATATGAATAGATATTTAACGTTTTCTAATAAACACCAATAAGACAAGTATCACTATTAACCCCTACAATTATGGAAATTCTAACTAGTTGTTTGGTTCTCTTCTGGTTTACTTTGGGTCAGAAAAATCTTTCGACATCATAGGAACCGATAGATAGAGACAGTTAGAAAATAATTGACGTTTTTGACTGCGTCTGTAGTCTATTGTGCCCTCTCCTATATCACAAGTGGTAATGTCCAGCACTCTGAATAATTTCAGGAGGTAGCTGGACGGGATGGAGATGAGAAGATCCCTGTCCACGTAGATGGATCATAGGGCCTTGAGCCTGCTTCTACAAATTGCTGGTCAATCTAGAATCAGGTGTTCTGTAGTTTTCTGTTCCATGTCGCGGGTGTTTCTTGGCCTTGCAATGCATGGCATAGTATAAAGCGCGACGAGGAGACGGAATTTGTCTCGGGGAATGTTGAACATATCTTTAAACCTCGTTAGGTTGTTCCTTTATGGTGTAGGACCCCAGATCAGGTGTATGCACCGGCGCTTTTATCGCTAGTCTCGATAGTTGCTTTGGAGATTGATTTCTGGACAAACTTATAGTAAATATTTCTGCCTGAAAGATGCTCGGAAAACAACCCATTGGTATAGATAGTTGGTGTGTGGTCCCGCAATACCTGCTCCAATACCTTCCGATGTTTCCGTGCCTTCGGTGATCCACTGAATAGTACTGCCCACAGTACTAGGTCGAGCGTGAAATTACACGCCTTACCGCCGATAGTAACTTTAAACTTCTATGTGAAGTTTATCACCGTGCCTTGGAAGAAGGGCCAGTAGTGTGTCTTTCCCTAAGACCTTCATTTGTTGAGACGACATTATCTTCCCTTCGACTTGCAAAGGAACTGAACCCACCTCAAGCTTCCAATAGTCCCAGTCGTCTAATAGTGACACGACAACGTTCTCACTTCAACGACAGCGAGACAAAAATGCCATTTCTTGTCAACCCATCTGCCTTGGTGATGCCTGTGATTCCGCAAGGTTCTGGAACCTTAACTAGTCTTATCCAGAAGTAACCCAAAACCATTGAATGTGAGGTGAGGCATTCTTTAATCAGCGTACATCATACGGTGGAGATTCAAGGCTAGTATTGTCGCTCTATTGTTGAAGTGGATTCACTACCCAGAGCAGTAGATCAACTGTTACTTTAATGCAGTAACCTCGACTTAAAAAAAGCAACAATAGTCAGTCAGCCTAAAAATGATGTTAGTGGGTGCTTTCAGGCAGTATTCACCTCCACAATCCTTCTCTTCAAGCCTGGACCTAACCCTAATTGGATAATCACTGCAATTAATCAACTGATCTATGGTAAAAAAATAATTAATCGTTACTTTAAGATATCAAGAAAGAAGTTTGGTAAAATTGAATTGCAATTTACTTATGATATATTTTTTCCTCGATCATAAAATCAAAACGAATGCAGCTCACTATAAAAAGTCGGATACAATTTCATGTGAGGTTTAATTTTTACATTATATTAATTTTATTTTTACACGAGTTTTTTGCTTCCTAAAGCAGTTGCTTGAAACATCCTTCATATATTTCATTTTCTGCCGCAGTGTTTCTGTGGAAAAAATGCTTTCTTAATTTTCATGTTCCAGAAATTTATATGTCTTCAATTTAATTGTTCTTTCAATGATGTACAAAAGTTATTACACAAAATGTCCAAGTGAATTGCGAAGAGGTCAAACCATTATTCAATTTGCCTTTTCCAACTTACCATAATTTAAATCTCAAGGATCTCCATTTATGTACATATTTTTTACGACATTACATATATTTTTTTGATAGTAATGTGAAGTTTCCCTTGAAATAAGTGCCTCAATTACTTTCGTGTGAAATCCCTCCTGCCTGGAGTGGCATATATAAATCACCATGAAATTTCGCACCTCAATTTAATTACTCATTGGAGTGCCAAAATGCCCATAAAACAAAATCAAAGGAATAAATGATTTTATTGCTTTTTGAGCGTCAGTAAAGAAATGGTTTTAAAGATATTGGAAACTGAAGTGCGCATAAAAACAATAAGTAATTTAAATATGTATATACAAACATATACATGTAAGGATATAAAATATATGACATAAGAACAGCAATAAAAACCTGTATTACTTTGACAGTAAGACCACCGAGGTTAGGCTCACTTGTCTCATCGCTGACTACCCTGAATTTGGCATGATACAAAGGTTTTTTTTTTTTTTTGTTTTTAGATTTCTAGACAAATCTAGAATTTGAATTTGTATTCTATGTTGAACAGAGAGTATAATTGTTTAATGAATATAGAAGTTTTTTGTCATACTATAAAATTAGGGTGAAAGATTATTTTGAATAGGCATTTCGTGTAGTGACTAAGAGAAGGTTTCAAGACTAAAGCATACTCTTGTAGAACCCGCAGAGGTGATCTAGTGACTGAAGCCCAGAGCATCCTGGAATTATGGGGAGAACACTTCTCCAGTCTGCTGAATATCAGCGAAAGCATAACACCAGGAGATGGTGAACCCAATTCTCCAATCGTTGACGATGGAGCAGACATTCTATTGCCCGACTCATTGTTCGAATGGCAATTACCCGTCTGAAGAAAAACAAAGCGGCGGCTGCTGATTGAGTGCCGGTCTAGATATTCAAATACGGCGGGACAATCTGCTCCAACTACCGTGGGATAAGCGTCGCATAATAGGTTCTATGGAGCGTACTGTGAGAAAGCACAGCCCAGCATCAACAAACTGATTGGAACTCTTTCGGTGTGGCTTCGGGCTTGAAAAATCAACAACTAACCAAATATTCACCACGCACCAAATCTTGGAAAAGACCCGTGAAAAGAGGATGGACACACCCCAACTTTTCGCCAATTTCAAAGCTGCTTTTGCCAGCACGAAAAGGAGCTGTCTTTATGCCACTATGTCTGAATTTGGTATGCCCGCAAAACTAAGACCTATGTAAACTGACGTTGAGCGGCACCAAAAGCTCCGCCAGGATCAGGAAGGACTTCTCCGAACCGTTCGATACCAAACGATTATTAAGACTAGGTGACTCCTTTTCTTGCGACTTCTTCATTCCACTGCTGAAGAAAATAATTCGAGCTGCAGAGCAGAATAGAGACGGTATAGTCTTCTCCAAGAGTATATTACTGCTGGCGTACGCCGATGATATTGATATAATTAGTCTCAAAAACCGCGCCGTTAGTTCTATTTTCTCCAGACTGGATAAAGAAGCGAGGCGTATGGATCTGGTTGTGAATGAAGGCAAAACGAAATATCTCCTATCATCAAACAAACAGTCGTCGCACTCACGATGTGGCTCCACGCCACTGTTGACAGTCATAACTTCGAAGTCCTAGTAATTCGTCTATCTTGGAACAAGTATTAACACCGACGACAACGTCAGTATCGATATGAAGCATAAGTAGGCAATTGAGAAGTAAAGTCCTCACTCGACGAACAAATACCAAATTCTATACGTTACTCAACCCCTATATGGTGCAGAGGAATGGACGGTGACAATTTCTGATGAGTCAGCGCTACGAGTTTTCGAGCAAAAGGTTCTGAGAAAGATTTATGGTCCTTTGCGCATTAGAAACGGAGAATACCGCAGTCGATGGAACGATGAGCTGTACGATATATACATAGACGGCATTGACATACTACTGTGCCCAAAAAAAAAAAGATGACATTTGAATTTAAACTGCGCGCGTCGAAGGATTTGGAGAATTATTTTTTTTTTAGGTTGGTAGTACTGTCAGTCACATTTATGTCAAATTTCATGTCAAAATATTCATTAGTGTTTGAGATACGTGTCGTTTTGTGCAGCTAAAAGTGAGTTTTTCGTTTTTTGCGATGTCGTAATTTGTTGAGCAAAGAATTTGCATTAAATTTTGTTTACGGAATCAATTTTCTGCTGCGAATACGTTGAGGATGGTGATGAGGCTATGTCAAAAAAAATTTTTATAAGTGGTATAGTGAGTTCCAAGCTGGCCGTGAACGTGTCAAAGTACGAAGAGCGTCCAGGGCGACCATCAACCTCAACCGACGAAGCTCACGTTCAACAAATCAAAGATTTGGTGTTGAAAAACCGTCGATTAACAATTAAAGACCTTGCCGATGAAGTTGGCATATCGAAAGGCTCAGCCAATACCATTTTGAAGGATGTTTTGGGACTCAAGCGCGTCAAATCTCGACTGATACCGAAAACATTGAATTTTTTGGAAAAAAGGCGTCGCGTTGAAGTGTGTGAAACGATGCTTTCCGACTACCAGGGTGTCATGAAATTCATTATAACTGGCGATGAGACTTGGATCTATGCTTACGACCCCGAAACAAATGATCAATCGAGCGAATATCTTGCCAAAAGAGAGCCGGGACCAAAAAAATCGCGCCAAAAATCAAGGTCATATTGACTGTTTTCTTCGATTATCATGGTGTTGTGCATTATGAATTCCTTCCAACCGGAAGGATTATTATTTGAACGTTATGCGTCGTTTGCGTAACGCTCCCCGCCTAAAAAGGCCAGAATTGTGGAAAGACAATTCTTGGTTTTTACACCACCATAATGCACCATCCCATACTGCCCTCGTAATTCGTGATCATTGGCGCCGTGCGACTTCTGGCTGTTCACCAAGCTCAAAAGACCGCTCCAGGGACACCGTTTTTATACGATAGAGGAGATTCAAGCCCCAGCGAAGACGGAACTGAAGGCCATCCCGGTAAGTGACTACAACCAGTGTTTCGAAGATTGGAAAATCCGTTGGCATAAATGAATTGCATCGGGAGGGGATTACTTTGAAGGGGATGAAATTGATTTGAAAGAATAAATATAGAATTTTCAAAATAAATGCAATGTCACCTTATTCGTCTCTTGGGCACAGTAGTATTTCCGCAAATAAGAGACAGCGGCTACGTTGGCAAGGTAATGTCGTCTCAATGGATGAACACACTCCAACACTGAGAGTATTCAACGCAGTTCCCTTCAGGGAAAGTGAAGACCTCCACTCCGTTGAAAAGACAAGGGCTTGGCTACACTTCGAATCTCCAATTAGCGCCGAACAGCGAAAAGAAAGAACGACTGGCGCGCCTATAACTCGGCTATAACCGGGCAAGCGGTGTCTACACCAATAGGGAGGAAGAAGAAATAGTCACTCAATCAATTACTTGCAATCTGCATTTTTCCAGGGAATGTCAAAATTTGTAGTCGAAAAGAGCTGTCACTGCTTTTATGTCAGAATTACCCACTCACTGAGGAAGTTACCGTCGCGAGAGAGCTGTCAGCATTATTTCAACAATATTTAATATGGTTAAAAAACGACAATGTGGACCACCCTAAAAGATTAAATCAATTTATTGTTTATCCCAACCTACGTCTATTTGTAACTGGATGTAATACGTAAAAACATGCGGTCACAAAAGTGGTAACCACAGTTGAAATGAACGAGTGAATCAAAACGAAGTTATAATTAATAGAACGAAGATAAGAATGAATGGCGAGAACGCAGTTAAGTAAATAAATGAATGAATGAATGAATAACAATTTGGATTTACTGAGGTGCAACAAGCCAATGTGGTGCCTTAAACGACCCAAACGCATCCGGCAACGCACAAAAGCAACAAGAATCAGAGACCACACAACACGAGCCGAAGGGGTAATATATTGCAGTTAGCGAGGCAGGAATAATCAACGTCAGTCGGCGAGTGTGTGTGTGTGCATGAGTTAAAGTGGTTTATTGTTAGGTGCCGATGTTTGAGGACTTCATATGCACTTCTGTGTGTAAATATGTATGTATTGGATATACGAGAATGCGCTTAGCTACACACAGTAGACGGTAGACTCGTCTTCCCGCTTGTGGTGTCTGGCTGCAAGCCATTGACCACCGTTGCTGTTGTGTCGCCACCTTTATGCGGGTGTTTTGCGACCAGCAGCGCTATGGACACTCGAGCATACCAGCATGCTCCGATGGCAATCCTGTGCATAGCTCGTAAATATTCATTCGTTCTACGTACAACCCGACGAACATACTGCGTGAGGGCAGAGTGCCTTGGTGATAGTGTCGCTGACGCTGGACGCTTTTTAGTTCGTGTTGTGTACTTGTTGTTCCACACAAACAAACACATTAACCGACGAGTGCATCGTTAGCAGTGCTAAAATATCAAGTTTAATGCGGTGTTTAGTATGCCGGCGGGCAGCTCTTGCTTTATGGATAGTGAGTATCAGGAAATGTCAATCGCAAAAATCTGCACGAGATTTATGGCGAAATCAAATTGCGGCGACGAAAAAAATTTCAAACTGAACTGAACTTTACTCGTAAAAATATTTAAAAAGTGAAAACACAAAGCTCTGACATTTCAAGTTGCACTGGCAAAAAGTAAAATTTTTCCGTGCTGCTGTCATTGGCAGTTAACATTGGCATTGTCAGGCGACTGCTTTCATCTTCGTTGCTCATTGATGAGCTATTTAAACAAAAAATTAAGCACAAAAACTCAGCTCAACTCAACTCAACTTTTGAAGCCTTCATTGGAGCTGTCATTTGCTGCAAGTGCAACGGCAACAAAAAACTGCACAATGGCTCGGCACTTATCGCCATTGTGGCTGGCAGTTGTTGGTGTGGATGGCTGTGCCGGTGGCATGCCACACCAAGGCAATATTTATGTTTATCGGTTTATGTGTGGTTGGATGAAAGTGAAGCGGCAATCGATCTTGTGATATATTAGAAGGCGTTAACCTGTATGCTGCACGATCTCACTCGGTCGCCTCGAGCGCTGACGACATGAGGCAAGTTCGTTGTGTTTTGGTTGGCAAGTGAGGCATGCGTGGTGGTCTCTGTCGTGTCTGCTGCACCGATATCACTCTGGATAATAGGTGTTGGTGGCAGTTAGCTCTTTGAAGCATGTGCGGGTGAGTGGTATATACCCATACATACACTCCATAAATATTATATATACAGAGGAGCGATCTACATTTATGCGCTTATGAGTCATGACTTGTGTAACAAAGGACTGCACTGTGCCTGAATCTGTAATTCGCTGAGGCAGTCAAACGATTTTTTTAACTTTTCTAGGAATATTTTGAATCAGTGTGGTCATGTTTTCAAAAATTTTTTGATTCGTGGTTTATGACTATTTTATTTAAGAACTACTCCAAACATAGTATATGATCTCGTACAAAACTCGACAACTCTAGTTTTATCGATTTTAAGTGTAGTCAAGTCCCTCTCCACCTGATCCTTCCAAAGGAGTGGAGTACTTCCTCTTTCGTCTTGCTTGCAGTTCATTACCAGACCCATTTCCTTCGCTTCTTTTCCCATCCTGGAGACAGCAGAACCAACGTTACGATCGTTATGGCCAGTGATAACTCTTGTAGAAAATTATACCATTTTTTCAGATCTACATATCGATTTATTTTCTCTTGTAGTAGATTGAAAAAGACGCAAGACAGAGAGTCGCCTTGTCTGAAACCTCGGTTCACAAATACAAACGATTCACAAGGTGAACTTGATTTTGTCCGGTCAGTTTATATGTGAGATAGATTTTATAGAGATCAGAACTGAACAATTTCCTCGGAGATTTCATTATTGCCTTAGACAATAACTTATGCCAAATATCGTGAAGTTATCTCTTCAAATGAAAAAGTTTTTCCCGCAAACACTAGTTCCGATATCGGCTGTACCAACAAATTAGCGCCTTCTTGGGGAGAAAATGGCCAAATAATGTAATTTTTTGAAAAAGTAAAGGACCATGAATCTAAACCTGGAGATCAAGCGCAGAAACCCTCTTGTCAATAAGTATTACTTTGGGATCGGTAAGCAATTGGTATGTAGATTCGTCACCCGACGAATAAAAACTACACTCTATAAGTCCTTCACCATTCCCGTTCTACCATACGACGCAGAAACGTAGACGATGACAAACCGAGATGAGAAAGCACTTCGAGCATTCAAGAGAACTGTTCTGGGCAAGGTAGAAGAAGATGAAACCATGAACGGTATGAGCTCTGCGGCGATCTGGATATAAACAAAATAGGTGTCTAAGATATGCCTTTCGTATAAATGGAGATGCTTTAGCGACAAGCTCTACCGATTAGAGACCCTTGGATGGACAATGGAAGCAAGGGCGCCCTTGGATCTAATGGAAAGAAAAAGTACATAGAGACCTGTCTACATTTGTGTAACTGGCCTGACCTCACGACGGAAAGGGGCAGCTGGCGAAGTGTTCCCGGATCAGACCAATCCAAAGTTGCTGTGCCAAAGGAGAAGAAGAAATCGGTATTTGCATGATAAGCAGAAGGAGCAACTGTTATTAGAAAATTCTATATTTTTCCTCAGAATATATAATACTTATAGTTCGGATTATAAGAGAGAGAGAGAGAGAGAGAGAGAGAGAAAGAGAGAGGAAGAGAGGAAGAGTGAATTAGCGAGATACATCTTCAAAATATTGTGGTTTTATGTACTTATACAGCTTAATCTAATATGTAACTATGTACTAATTTATTACATATTTACATATATGATTCTACATAGTCAAATTTATGTACATAATTATGTCTTCTGTGGGAACGATAACAAATCTATTGTCTTCAGTAGTGGAGGTTATCACTGTCATAAGCCTACGTACTACTTTTATTCTATTTTTAGTGCAATTTTTATAAGTAAATTATGAAATAACACTTTTTAAAAAGCTTCAGAAACTTAAATTGTACAATCGACTTCGGAATAAACTTATAAATAACTAAAATATGTGTTTGACAATCTTACGTTATCAGTAGAATTCTTTCATAGCACATAGCTTACCGCAAACAGCAGCACATAATTGCTTTAGCTCAGGTCAAAGTTAAGTTAGCTCAGAAAAAAGCTCTGGCCTCGAAACAAAAGTGCTTCCCACAATACTCAGCTGCTCGAGTACTTGCTTGCCTGCTTATCTGCTCATCTACTCATTGCCACTCACACGCTCAGTGGCATGCAGCACAAAACAGCTGGAATCTTCGAAATTAAACGCTGAACTTGCCGCTCGTTATAGCGCATTAAAAGCTTGTGATCCGTGGTATGCAATTATGCTTAGTGCTCCCGAATTCCATGGAAATGTAGAGAGGCTTCTGCTTCCACGCAGCACTATGTGGTAAATCATTGGCCCTCAAAAATAATGTGCTATAAATAATTATAATCTCATTTGTGACTTATCTTAATGAGCAAAGCTACTTAATGCACGCACACTTGACTTAACTTTGCTTTGCCGCACATTTACTATGCTCGAGCTGCTGCGTGGCACGTTGTCGGGCATTACGTCGCACTGTGATGTCTCAAATTTGGGACAAGACCGCGGAACAAGCAACTGTCATGCCGGCTGTGTGTGCTTGGCGTACATCAAAGCTTATCTGAGTTCTGTTCATATTTGGTATGAAGTTTCGAGAATTAGTTGCGGAGCTGAAAAGTTCTAAGCCTTTAATTCTAAAATTTCCCACTCACTTAACAATTGTTTATAATATATGTATGTATGTGTGGTTTGTGTTTGGAATTTAAATGATTTATAAAGCCGTGACGAAGTTAGCGCAGCTTGAAAATGGGTTGTGCTCGGGTATTACACCCAATTTACACTTTTTCAGATTATTTTCACGGTTAACCTTCTAAGCAGCTGTTAATAACAATAATTCTGATTATACGAGGGCGGTCACATCGGCACGGTACTTAGCCTCAACTGGCGATGGCGCCACTGTCGCAAGAGAAATTTTCTAATAACAATTCGGTTTCAACCGAATCGGACTCGTGCTACATTTGCATCGTGTTAAAGTGGGCGTGCCACCGATTTTTGAAAATTGGAATATATTATAATGAGCTTCAACGTGGTTGTACTTTGGGTTTTGAGGAGTCACGGCCAAGCGTCCTGAAAACGGCCACCATCAAGTATATCATGAAAAAAGTCCACAATATCGTATTTGCCGATTGACGGTTTGTTAATACCTGAGATAGTAAGGATCGCGAGGACCATACAAGTATACTGCATGATATATTTGGTATGACAAAGCTTTCGGCGCAACTGTGAGAACACTTCACAACAGTATTTGACCCTATTTAACCGCTTTCCGAAGGACCTTCTTAGTAATTTTGTGACCGTCGACTAAGCAGTGATCTACTGGTACACACCAAAGACCAAGGAACAATAAAACAGTGGACCTTACTCGGAGAACTTGCTCCGAAGAAGGCGAAGACTGTCCTATCGTCCAAAAAGGAGAAAATCACCTTCTTCTGGAATTCGCATGTTGTGATCTACCTCGACTACATAGTCCAGATTGGACCCCGAATCGCAGAAAACCGGCATCATTTGACAAAAACTCTGTTCATTTCACATAATGCACCGGCGCACATCTCGCTTTGCACTTCATTTAGCAAAACTGCAGGCGAGGCCAAAATTATTGAACTTTTGGTCAATCCAGTATTCTCCAGGTTTGACCCCTGGCGTTTTTTTTACCATTAAACATGAAAAAGTCATATTTCGACCAAAAAGTCGGATCGAATGCTGAGGTCATCCTCGCAACAGAGGTCTACTTTGCAGATCTCCATTAAACATCTTTTCAGACGGACTGCAGAATTTGGAGTCCCGTCAAGTCAAATGTATTGGGGTAAACGGAGACTATATTTTCGTTTTTTATAGACTAAATACTTATCGGTACCCCTCGTATTCATGAGTGGTAATGTAAAAAATGGCCTGTATGACGCTTTGTTGTAAGCATGAAACTTCGCAATTAAAGCCTTTTTACGAGTCGGAACCTTCCGCTGTCGCTTCGTGCCAACGTACTGCATAGCGCATGGAGTTCGTGGCGAAAAAGGTTTACAAAATTAATTAAGTTCTGTTTTCAATTTGCAATACGTACTTAAGTAAGAATGCATATGTGTGTGTGAACATTTATTTATACACGCCTGAGCTATAGAATCGCTTTTTATTTGCCACTTTGCTACGTGGACAGCGGACAAGCGGACGCCACAGAGCAATGGCATGTTGTGATCATGCCACCTCACCGCCACCTCACCGCCACTCGCAACCTTAACTAACGAGCTGCAACACATAAGCGCTTGTAAAGGCGTTAAGCGTAGCCAAAACGATTTGCGATTATGCGGAACGCATGCCCCGACGCAAATAAGCCACAAGCAACTGGCCGCGGGCAACAAGTCCGACAACTCACGCTTGCAAGCCACGCACACACACAGACACACATACACACATTCTTAATGCTTGTAATTTCATTAAGAATTTCATTAAATAGAATTTAATCAATGATCCGCCGCCAATGTAAAGGAGGCGGTTCCCCGATTTCGTCTGCGGCGAAGCGATCATCAACGCGTACGCGGATTGTGGTATTCATTACGCGATTAAATTATAATTACATGTCTCTGTGAGTGTGTGTGTTTTGCATAAAAGTGCTGGCAATTAGAATGAAGAAGTGCTAAAGTGTGCGTATTGGCGCCAGTAATGGCGTCTTCTATGCGTTTTATTGCACAAGTCATGAGGCAGTGTTGCTGCTATCACGAGATTGCTCGCAGATATGTAGATATCTTTGTATGTACATATGTGTGTAGCTGTGTTGTAAAGAACACCAACCGCGTTATAAGATTCTGGCTCGTGGCCATTTATTGCAATAAAAACCATTTGCGCTGCGCTTAAACCCGAGATACTAATAGCTGTTAATGAGCTGGAATGTGGCGCATAAACATATGAGTATTACATAAGTAGATAAACACATACAAAGATACATATAATTATATAACATTTGGTAGATAACAATCAGAGTGGGTCAATTGCAAGAAGCGGCAAAATCCAAGCAGCCAATAATGGGGGCGTTAGAATACACTCCTATTAGATACACTGCTGTCAGTTTAATTAAGGCTAGATTTATAGGAAAGGCTAAGTTCGGGAAACCGAACATTCTATGAATTCAAAGCAAGGAAAATACTTTGAAGTGTGGAATGTCAACCAGAGGATTACAATCTAAGCAAATCTACTGTGATCAAATTGAATTTTGTCCATTTCATATCCTTCAAAGTAATCCACTCCCACTGCAATGCACTTATGCCAACGAATTTTTCAGTCACAATAGCACTTGGAAAAATCCTCCGTCGTGATAGCCATCAGAGTCTTCTTAGATTCGGCTTATATATCCTCAGTTGAGTCAAAACGGTGTCCTCGGAGTGGTCATGTGAACTTGCTGAATAGCCAGAAGTTACACGAAGGTAAATCAGGCGAATGCGGTTTTTGCGGCTCGATATTGCTAGAAAATGTGATGAAATGATCACGAATAGCTAATGCAATATGAGACGGTGCATTATTGCACTTTTTTGCTCAATAAATTCAGACATAGCCAAAATCGAATAGTTCGCTTTTAGAACCTCACAAAACGATGCGTATTTCAAATACTAATGAATATTCTGACGTGAAATTTAGCATAGCATTTAGCTTTCAATTTTATCACAGAGTTACACTGACCGTCATATTCGGACACGAATAAAAATTTAATTAAAATGTGAAAATATACTGTTCATACACTTAAATTTTACTTTATAAAGAAAGTTATACTTGTAAAGTTCTATGCTATACGTTAAATATGTAAGTAGTTGAAACGCAGTTTCAAAATTTTATTTTTTTATTTCTTAATTGTCAACATATTGTGTTTGTTGTCTCATTTTTTCACTACAGAGGCCAAAAGCAAACATATTTTTCTGTTGCTGTTGCCTGTTCAATGTGCCTGGAGTCCGTTGAATTTATAATTTACGAATGTTTAGCAAGAACTAAACATGTAAATGGCTCACCTCTTCGTTTGTTCTTCCTTATAGTCAACAGCATTCTCCCGGTAAACCTTTCTCTTATGAATTCCTTGCACTATGATTATTTTTACACCACAACACATTACTTAACACGCACACTCATGAATGCTCATGAAACTTTCAATATTGTTCTATAATTTATTAATTTTGCAACTGTTCTTACACACGTTACACTTGTTTTCACTATTTACACTTTATTTTCACTATTTACACTTTATTTTCACTATTTACACCTTCATTTCACCATTATATACGAAATTGAAAACACGTTGCTTTTCACGTTTTTACAAACCTCTATTTCACTTTAAATTCTTTCGCATTGAGTATTCAATAAATTTCAATACATTTAAACCAACTATTTGCACAAATTTTTACTTTTTAACGCACCAAAATTGCTTATTTCTTTAAGTTATTAATGAATTTACAATTTTGTCCAATTCGCACGCACATTTTTCTTAATGAAACTTCTTTATACGAGTAACTGCACAACATACAAATAACGGAGCGCACTCAGTGCATTTGAAGGCATTGCCTACGGTTGCGCTGAGAATTATTCTCCTGCTCTCACTTGTTTTATTGCATTTGATTTTTAACAGTTGTGACTTTTGTTTTTTTCATGCTTGCGTCAAAGGTGAATGCTGCAATATAAATTTACTTAACTTTGTTATTTAAACAAAGAGACTATTTGCTTAAAGAGCAAGCAAACTTATTTTTTTATTGCGTTGTTTATTATTTTAACGTAATATTTAAGAGATTAAAGGAAATATTAATTGGCAAGTAAGGAAACTATGAAATGAGAAAAAAAGATATGAGAGGATAAGTAAGATAGGTAAAGCAAGAATGAATAGAGAAGTGTATGTTGTAGGAAGTGGGAGTATTAGGACATGACTACATACATATGTATGTTAACATGGCAAATGTTAACAGTTGCCAAATAATAATAATGCGTAATCAGCAAAGCATAGCGGAAATGCAACTTTGGTTGCACGATATTTCCCACAGTAAAGCGAAGCGGAAATCCAACACGCGCAACCGAAATAAGTCAATTCGGAGAATTGACAACATCAAGTCAGCAGTTGGCCGGTGCAACGTAGCTTAGGTTTTAAGTAAACTTATTTTTAAGCTTTAGTCTTAGTTCTGTACCCGAACGGTAAATTAATAAATAAAATTTTTTTTAAAAGAAATTTATATAAAATTTCTTAACTGGCGCCCAACGTGGGGCCTTCGCTAGTCGCTTAAATCGATAAATACATTTCGCGGGTGTATCCGGATAATACCTATCACCTAGACGGCGAAGGCTTGGGGCTAAGACTCATCACAACAAAAGTGCGGGAAAAGAGGCCCCCCAGTAGCAAAACTGCAAAAGGGAAACGCGAGTCGTTAGCCGCCTGCCCAGGACGACCATGTTCCTGTTACCAGCGTAAGAACTAATCTTAAGAATATATATTAATATTTTTTATATATGTAAAGGAAATTTTTTTATAATATAAAAAGTGAAACTGTTTAATGCGAAATTTTTTTAATATAAAAAGTGAAACTCTTTAATGTAAACCAAACTATGTTTAAGAAATCTTTAATGCAAATGTGAACACAATCTAAGAATAGTGACATAATTTAAGAAAGAGAGCGTAATTCAGAAAAAATTAATTGAACTAGACGAGATAATATTATGTCAAAAATAAATAAATAAATAAATATATCGAAAATAAGCTAACTAAAAGTGAAAAATTTAGAAAGGAAAGTTTTAACTCAAAACAAAATAAGCTAGGGATAAATTAAATTTTTAAAATAAAAAAGTGAATAATAGAGATATACCAACCATGCCAGTTAATCCTGCCAACCTCGTTCGGCCACCAATACTTAACGCACCCCAAGGGCCACCAGCACCTCCTGGTCAGCCTCTTGCCTCTTCTAATTCATTCTCTATGGATGAGTTAACTACCGTAATCACAGGAATTGTGAACAATGTCTTAAGGACTGAAGGGCGAAACATGGTTCAAGCCGCCCTTAACCCAAATTCCAACTTTTCAAATTTCACGGACATTACCATAGACTCAAGACTACCCGGGAATGTCTCTGAATTAGACAAAATACCAGATGTGGTACGATGTCTTCGGGAGTTCTCCGGAAATCCGGGAGAATTTACATCTTGGAGAAAAAGCGTGGACAGGATCCTCCAGATATACGAGCCTCAAAGAGGTACCCCAAAATATTATGGCATCCTCAATGTCATTAGAAACAAAATCGTGGGCAATGCCGACATTGCCTTGGAGTCCTATAACACTCCACTGGATTGGAGGGCGATCTCCAAGTGCCTAACATTGCATTACGCGGATAAACGCGACCTTGGTACCCTTGAGTACCAAATGACCTCTCTCGTACAGGGTAGCAATACAATTCAAGAATTTTACCAAAAGGTATATTCCCATCTCTCACTAATTCTGAACAAACTGGGATGCATGGAAGTCGGCGCAGAAGCCATGCACCTTCTAACCCGTACGTATAGGGATAAAGCCTTAGACACGTTCGTTCGCGGACTCAAAGGTGATCTACCGAGACTCCTTGGAATGAGGGAACCAGCAGATCTCCCTCAGGCACTCCACTTGTGTCTCAAACTAGAAAATCAAACCTTCAGGTCACATTATGCCTTGAGCAATAATAACAATATCAGCAGGAAACCACAAGAGTTTCGTCCACCACTACCTCCTAGAAGGATGAACAATGAGTTTTACCCCGAATTGGCATACATGCCCCAACCAAGGTTGTACGCAGCCACTCCACATAGACCACCGCAAATGAACTATCAAGTTCAACGCCAGCAACAGGCGCCCCAATATGCACAACAGCATTACAATCCACCACCACGTCCTTTGAATAAACCACAGCCACGTCCAGAACCAATGGACATTGACCCATCACTGCGAACTAGGAATATTAATTATATGAATAGGCCACGTAATAATGACCCTATTAACAAAAGACCTCCTCCTGGCAACCCTCCAGCTCCTGTGCCCCCTAATAAAATCCAAAGGAATTTCCATATAGATTCCGAACAACCCCAAACTTACTATCCTACCACGACAATTGACGAGCAGACGAACGACAACTCTAGCCATTACGATGACGAATGTTACAGCGACAGAAATGATAGAGATCAGGACGATAGCTACATAGACACGACTGACCTACATTTTTTAGAATGAGTCACTCTTCGCTGCCCTATGTTGAATGCAGGCTGAAGAGTGGAGATATTGTGAAAATTTTAGTAGATACAGGATCTACGAAAAACTATATACGATCCTCTATTGTGCCCAATCCAATAAATAACGAAAGCATTTTTTTTGCGAAATCCATAGCAGGAGACATAGAAATCAAACAGCATACCTTTCTAAACCTATTTAACTCAGACAAAAAACTGAAATTCTACCTCCTCCCAACTCTGACATCATTCCATGGTATTATTGGGAATGATAGCCTTAAAGAGCTTGACGCAGTCATCCACGTAAAGAATAACTTCATGCAATTAGAAGGCAATACCAAAATTAAAATCAAGCAGCTAGCTTCAAGATCTGTTAACAAAATAGATATTAAGGAAGATAACTTGTCACAAAAACATCAGAAGGAAATTAATCATTTAGTCGAAAATTTTTCTAATCTCTTTACGGAACCAAACGATAAACTTACCTATACCACTAAAGTCATAGGAGAAATCAGAACGCCTCCGGAACCAATTAACGCCTTGTCAGTAACCCAGCATAGTGACGAGAGCTCATCCGATAACTTAATTTGGCATGTAGAATCCCCAATTAACGTTTTCAAAAACCAAATCTTCTTAAATTCAGGCCCAATCTCCACCTATCAATTCAAGATAGTATTCCCCACATACCATAGACACGTCATTGAAGAACCGGAATATAACTCAGAAATATTAATAAATCTCCTAAAAAGGTACCTAAACCCCTCCATAATAAATTGCATCAAAACCGACGAAAGAACTATGGGTAAAATTCAAGAAATATACCCGATCCACTTTAGTAACTATAAAACCAGGTTTTCTCAACTCCAAGTCCAGGATGTGACAGACGAACAGCAACAAGAAGAAATAGTCATAAATACCCATAAAAGAGCACATAGGAATTCTCGTGAAAACAAACTTCAAATTCTAGAAAATTACTATTTTCCCGCCATGACCAAAACAATAAAAAGAATTATCCAGCAATGCTCGGTTTGCAAGGAAAATAAGTACGACCGGCACCCTACCAAACCAAAATTAGGAGAAACCCCTATTCCACAATTTCCAGGACAAATCTTGCATATTGATATTTACATAACTGAACGAAATTTCGTCCTTACAGCCATAGACAAATTCTCAAAGTATGCCCAAACCAAAATCCTCCGCTCCAGAGCCGTAGAACACGTTAAGGAACCTCTCCGCGAACTATTGTTTCAATTTGGCGTACCAGAAACGGTAGTTATAGACAATGAAACGTCCTTGAATTCAGCTTCTATTCGATTTTTATTGGAAGATACCCTAAATATACAAATTTTTAGAACACCACCTTACGCAAGTTCCGTAAATGGTCAAGTAGAGCGATTTCACTCGACCCTCACAGAAATAATGCGCTGTTTAAAAGCAGAGCGAAGTTTCACCTCATTCGCCGAACTCCTCGATAACTCCGTCTACGAGTACAATTTTTCAGTCCACTCCTCCACAAATAAAAAACCAATAGAGGTATTTTTCGGGAGAAGAATCTCCACAGACCCAAGCCAATTTGAAAGAGCTAGGGAAGAAGTTATCTCGGAACTAAGAAATAGACAACTAAAAGATCTTTCCTACCATAATAAAGCCCGTCATCCAATTAAAACATATGACCCTGGAGAAACAATTTACGTTAGGATAAACACACGACTAGGAACCAAAATAACTCCAAAATTTAAAAAAGAGGTAGTAAAGGAAGACAAAAATTCCACCGTCTTGACAGAATCAGGAAAAGTAGTTCATAAACGCAATATAAAAAATCAAAATTAAAATTTTTGTTTCCAGACTGCTCCTTATTTACCCAGTATTCGCATCAATAGACATTTATGACTACTCCGCGGCACAAATAGTTACGATAAATGACGGACTAGTAAAAATCCAGAATGGAGACTTCAGGCTAATACACATAATCGACCTCAACAAGTACGAACAATTTCTGACGGACATGTACAGATTCACCTCTTCGGACATACCCAAGGACACAATCCTTTATCCCATCCTAAAACACGAATTAACCCAAACTCTTCAAATTTTAGATACAATAAAACCTGTCGAAAGAAGACAGAAAAGATCCATAAATAGTTTAGGAACGGCTTGGAAATTCATAGCCGGAAGCCCCGATCACGAGGATCTGGATGTAATAACCAAAAATCTTAATGAAATTAATAATAACAATAATAAACAAGTACTAATTAACAATATTTTTAACGAAAAAATTAATAACATTAGCATGATAGTAAATAATCTTCTTAATAACATAAGGAAAGATACTTATATAGAAAACGAGACTATTATAAACTTACAAAATAGAATTAGATTAATAAAAGAAGAGTTGATTAACATTAAATACGCCATACAGTGGGCAAAGAAAGACATTTTAAACACATTATTGTTAAATAAAAATGAAATCGAAATTGCATTAGAAAATTTAGAAAATGACGAAATACCTTTCAAAAATGCTGAAGAAGCACTAGAAATATCAAATATAAATGTAATCAGTCAAAATATGACAATATTTTACATGGTAAAAATACCATTAACTATTAAGGAAAATTTTCAAAAAATGATTATAAGACCAGTTGTAAAACAAAACAAAATTATAATTAATGTCGAATTTGATAAAATATTAAAGGGTACAAAAGATACCTATGGAATTAAAGAAAAATGTAATAATTATAAGAAAATTGAGATTTGTAAGCAAACTCAACTAATAAATATAAGTAATAGTAGTTGTATACCTAGAGTAGTAAATAGCCTAAATTCATCTTGCACTGTAACAAACGGCCAACATATTCAACAAATTGAAGAAGTAAAACCTGGCACCATATTACTTAATGGCTTCCAAGGAGTAATAGATGCTGACGGAATGCAGAAAAATTTATCAGGGACACACCTTATTAATTTTCATAACTCAACGTTAAAAATAAATCATCAATTTTACATTAATTACGATTTGGTTCCACTGCCGGCAATCCCAGCAGTCCTGCAACCAGCACCGATCGAAAGAAATCGAATTGAATTTCTTTCTCTCCAGGCCTTAAAGGAGTTTCATATTGATAACATACGAAGAATAAATCTTCTGAAGGCAGCAACGATATCCAATAGCTCCCTTTCACTTGGAGCCGTTGCAACTATCATTCTCGGTATAATATTTTTCGGAAATTCTGGAGAAAGCACCAAAACAGAATAATCATATCTTCAAGCCTGGACCTTAACCAGATGCCCCCAGCGAATATTGATCCTAAGGAGATCAAAGATCTTTCCAGTGATCAAAATACTTACATCAATTTTAACAACCTCCCCTATTTTTGATAGGCTCTCGGGACGATCGCTTTTAAGAGGGGAAGTGTTAACATGGCAAATGTTAACAGTTGCCAAATAATAATAATGCGTAATCAGCAAAGCATAGCGGAAATGCAACTTTGGTTGCACGATATTTCCCACAGTAAAGCGAAGCGGAAATCCAACACGCGCAACCGAAATAAGTCAATTCGGAGAATTGACAACATCAAGTCAGCAGTTGGCCGGTGCAACGTAGCTTAGGTTTTAAGTAAACTTATTTTTAAGCTTTAGTCTTAGTTCTGTACCCGAACCGTAAATTAATAAATAAAATTTTTTTTAAAAGAAATTTATATAAAATTTCTTAACTTGTACATATGTATGTATGTACATATATCAATTAATTGACAATGTTTTTGTTGGAACATACTTATGATTGCATTACATAAGAAAATATAACAAAATTGAATTAAAAATGTAATTATTTTGCACGAATTTCTAAATTAAATATAGTACATACATAACTAGTAGCCAAGAGCTGCAAATTATTATTTCCTATTAATTCTCAATACCACTTTTCAGATAGTACTTCTGATATTTCATAAACAGTATTTGGAAATAGGAAAATGTATATTAAAAAAATTTTACAAGTCTCCGCAAAGTCTCAAAATTGACACCTTTTACTTGGTTTATCACTAACATTCAGTTAGTTATGGGTTAAAGTCTCATGCAAGACTTTTTGAAAATTATTGAAGGTATTTTTTCATATAAAGGGTTACCGATCTGTTTATAAATAAATATTTCTGATATTAAGTTTAGAGTAGTCTTTAGACATTAGATAGGATCGAAAAACACAATACTGACTGAGGAAGGGCTAAGTCATAAAGTCGCCTGAAAGTTCGAAAATCTTTATATTAGTTATATGGGGGCTGAGGGAAGATTGACCCAATTCAACCCATTTTTGATACACAGAATTTCTATTGTAAAGAAAGGATTCTGATTCAGATCGTTCAGTTTGCATAGCAGTTAACATACATACATATGTATTATAGTGACCCGATTTCGGTGACAAATCAGCAACCTGCTAGTGAGAAAAGGATGTGTGTTAAGTTTCAGACTTATATTTTGAAACCTGAGCGAAGTTTGAAGTTTGGCCGTATGAGCGTATGAGGTTTAGTTCATAGTATATGAGTCAATCTCACCAAACATAAAGCAAATCCTTTCTTACAGTCAGTTTTGCCTTGGTTAGCATTTGCGCTGACTCACAATTTTCAGATGCCTGGATTGCGATTTCGCTTTTCCAAAAAAATGTGAAAATATACATTTGTTATGACGTTTTTTATCTTTGCTGGTGTTCCTCTTCAAAGTTTGCTTAAACAATGCATTGTCAAGCTATGACAAAACCATCTAAGAGTTTTTTTAGATACGAAATCTTGGTTATCTGAAACCCTTTTACAGAACCCGATCGCGAGAGACACAGATTACTAAAGCCATCTATTGGTATAATAATGGATTTGTCTTTATAATTTATTAGTATTTTGTTCTTTACAGAAAGAAGGAGTCTTGCTTATGTTAATCAGAACTTAACTGACATATTTTTGCTAACCAAACATTGAGATAACGGCTCTTAATTGAACATATTAGTAAAACATTAGAACCATCATCGGTGCTTGAAGGCACAACAAATTGAAGGCTGACCTACACAGTCACGTGCAGTAGAATTGCTTTCCTCAACGTGCACAAACCATCTTCCGTCAGTAAAATGTGTAAAACATCACGTTTTATCGCTGATTTACAACCCCACATTGCTTTCAATGATATTGAATATTATTTGCAGGATTTTACCGGAGATAATATTTGCGCAACGCATGTCCTCCATTGTCAATGCTATCATGAACAACATCAGCAGAAACGTGCGGAACCGCAACTGGCTTTTAGCCAGCAACATTGGACGCTGGAATACGTCACGGAATGTCACGTGAATGTACGAACGAAAAGCTGTACGAATGTGTGTGTGTGTGTTCGTGTTCGAAGTCCTGCCGGCGCTGGCAAAGTCAATATAGTGTTTACGTAAATACATACATATACATATAAATATGTATATGTGTATGTAAGTGTGGCCTCATGATTGTTATCATCACTGTCAATTGTGCACTTTGTCGATGATCACAACAACTTTATTTGTAAACAAATCCTGTTTTGCTATTTTCCATTGAACTTGTACACATACTAACGCACATTTACTTAGAAGACAGTTGCGACTTCTTCTGCGAAATTTCATTGTATTTTTATATTTTATTTTAAATTTATTCCGTTTTGCTTAGTCGCATTCATATACATATGTATGTAGTACATGTGGACACATAGACGAGTATAGGATACAGCCTTATTGAATAATATGTAGCGCAGAGGTTGTATTTGCACAGCAATGAACTTGAATTGAGCAAGGATAATAACGGATTCAAGAAAATTGTAAAAAAAAATGGAAAAACGAAAAGTGAAGCTCTGTGCTTTCCAAAGGCACAAGGATAAGCTATTGATTGAACTCTAAGTATATTGCGTGAACAATTTCATTCGTTCATTCAATGCATTATTTGCCTTACGTTGCGCTTTTTATACACTGACATGCTATTTAGATAAGCTGACAAGTGGCTGCAGTTTTGTGCATAGAAATAAGTACACTTTTGATATTATTTTAAAATTAACGAAATGTTAAAAGTGAAAAAAGTTAATAATGCAGACCAAAAAGATTAAAATAAATTGAAAAGTGTAACGAGGTGAACAAAACTATTATGTCCTGTAGCAACAAGTATAAAAACAGAGCAGTCACTACTCTTTATTAACATTGCTGTTACAAACAGTTGGGAATTGCTGTTATAATCCTAGGCAAACAACAAAGCAATGTAAATTTGTTCGTTTTATGTTACTGCAAACCCGATCTCCTGTAATGTCATTATAGCATACACAACAATGTAAGAAAGAAATAGCACTGTATGAACTCAGCTGTAATTTATACAAGAAAAATGGCTGTTATAATCCTGGCAAACAACAAAGCAATGTAATTTGTTCGTTTTATGTTACTGCAAACCCGCCGAGTGATCTTCTATAATGTCGTTAAAATGTAAGAAAGAAATAGCAATGTAAGAAATATGTTATCGTTAAAGTACTTAAAACGTAGATGAAACGTAAAATGAAAATTAAAGACCATAATAATGATGTTTTCTATTCTTATTTTGTAAAAGTACTTTTAAAACAAAATGTTTATTTAATTAACATTATTTAATATTGTCCTATTTCACAGCTCCTTATTACATGATATATTAAATAAATATTTTCAGAGTATTTAAAATTCGCATGCGAGTTCTTCCGTTTGACACCTCAGTCGCTAAAATCGTTTGTAAACAAAACAACATTTGAAGGAGAAGCAATAACTGCCGTAATGTAGTAGTCATGTAGGGAGTGCATTTTACACCTTCGCTATGCTACGATGTGCAAACGCAAACTAAGGTGGACAAAAACAACAGACACCTTCGCCACATGCAAACTTCACTACATACTCGTATAGTATAACACAACAGCGTCACCACTGTGTTGGAGAACTCTGAACACTCACACTCACTTCACGTCAGAGTCAGTTAATGGGATTTTTACAATCGCGATCGGTCAACGGTCAAATTGCGCGTGAGTTCGTGTTTCGGAAAAAATAGTAATAAAAGAGTAAGATATTTATAGTAAAAGTGCTTTTTAAATTATTTTGTGTAATTTAAAATCTTGTGCAAATTAAATAAAAATGAAAATTAAGTGAAAAGTTATAAGTGTTCTAGTGAAAGCAAAAAATTGCAAGTGTTCTTTCTAGTAAAAGTAAAAAATGTGCGTAAAGTGAAATAGAATAGTGTGTGTGCATAGTTAATTTTATTTTTATGATTTGTTAATAGTGCTAATAGCTAAGTGCGTGGAAATCGCATATTATACATATTCATCATTCATAAATAGTGCTGTAGTGATCTTTTTTTTTATTCTTTTTAAATATATTTCGTTGAATGTGAAGTCAAGCGTTCGTTCTTTCACTGTTCGTCTATCACCGTTTTCTAAGTAACCAACAACGTCGTTCGCATAAATAAACAAACAAATAATAACAGTCCAGGAGAGTAATAAATTATTTGCTCTAAAACTTAAAGGTGAGCACAGAGTGTTTGTATAAAATTTACTTTGTATTTTTTAAGTAAATTAAATATATTTTTAGAATTCATTATTTGGATATTTTCAATAGTTTCATTTTTAATTTCAAAATTGCTGAAACAATTCAAAAGTTTACTTAAAACAAATTTGAAATTT
This sequence comes from Bactrocera zonata, assembly GCA_037783105.1. Taxonomy (NCBI): domain Eukaryota; kingdom Metazoa; phylum Arthropoda; class Insecta; order Diptera; family Tephritidae; genus Bactrocera; species Bactrocera zonata. Next base: position 1,707,997 of record JBAWJQ010005072.1, on the reverse strand, counting down.
TTCTTAAGATAAATTATTTAGAAAGTGTCATAAAGAAAATTGTTCACTGACTTTAAAAATGTGGGAAAAGTTGTATTTATTTATGCTTTAAGGGGTTATATCCACTTGGAAGGAAAATAAGGTCCAGTTTTTGCTCAAATTTATCTATTTACATATGAGAAAAACACGCTCTCTCATTTTCATTGAGATAACTCACATATTGGCCGATATATGTATGTATGTACATACATATGTCACATATTGACCGATATTTTCGATCAAATGTCAATTATAGATACTGGGGTCCAAATATTCGGCACCTACATAAAGGTTTGAACGGCTATCGTTGGACAATTTCGATTTCATCCACTTTAGCAACTTGACATAAAAATTTAGTCAAAGTCTGTCGATCTAGTCCCGATATATGGCAATTCACCAAAAAGTGGGCAGACCATCTCGGTTACAGCTTGCACGGACGGTCGGACTGACATACAGACAGTCACCCGGTTTTCAACTTTTCTCATTATTCTGGTCATTTATATACATATGTATGTATGTATGTACATATGTATGTATGTATGTATGAATATATAACCCTAAATCTATCTTGCCTAGTTTTAGGTGATACGCACAACCGTTAGGTGAACAAAATTATACTCTGTAGCAACGGTTGCAAGAGTATAATAACATATAGCCTATGGTATATTAATAAAATTCTATGAGAAATCGCTCAGATTCGCTTAACTTAATATACAAAGAAAAAAGAAATTAATGAAACTGCTTTATATAAATAGCAATTGATTTAAACATATTCCGTATATGTAAATATTTCCTGAAATTATATCGGATTATTCATTAAAATTTGTTACATTAAATATTTTTTCTCACATAAAATCAGCAATCAAATTCTAATAATATATTGCCCGAAAGATTTATTCGCGAAAGAATGTTCGTGAAGTTCTATGTCTAGTTTAGTTAGATTTATCCATTTTAGCTTTTCTTCTTCATTTCATCTGCACTGATATTTATCAGCTAAGAACACTTCTCCCATGTAATATCCTATGATAATATACTAAACATAGATTTCATATATAGAAATATAAAAACCTATCTAAATATGTATGTATATATGTAACTTACTTGGTATTGTTGTAATTCTGCCTGTGCAATACATTCGCCCACGAATTCAACTGCCACCATTTACGCTCTTTTTCGTACTCGCGCATAATCAGCGCACTACTTTATCCAGCCACTCAATGCATTCCAGTTGTTGTTGCCTTGTCTCATTCTCATTTCACCTGTCCACTATACTCATTAACTAGTGCCCTTACAAAAATAGATTAGCATACATACTTAAAGAATAAGTCGTTAGCTTACTTGGTTTTGTTGTTGTCCTGTTGCTCATATGGCAAATCATGAGAGTACTCATTCTCTTTCTTTAAATTACTCACACTCGCTAGTTTTTGCTTACAATGCTTTTTGGCAATACATACATACATGCATGCAGACATGCATTCATAGGTGCAATGTACGATCGTAAGCGCTAGCGCTCCACTGCCGTTTTAGGTTATGGTTTTGGATTGCCTTTTGCTTAGGAAAATTTTGATGAATAAATCCTTTAAAACACTTTTGTTTCACTTTTATTATTCTCGAATATCTTTACGCACGTAATCGAAAAATTAACTTATATAAAACTCATTTACATATTTAATATAAATTTCCGAATTCGGTTGACTACTGCTGATTCACTCGTTAGCTGAAGCGGAACTAACGCGCATCAACGTCAACGGATGTAGGGTTGCATATCCTTTTTTTTATATATTTTAAAATGCGTAAAGAGATAAATTTTTGAAATTAAGTGTCATAGTTTGTAATAAATCTTAATATTACAACGATTGTTGTTAAGAAAAAAAAATAATAAAAACAACGATAATCGAAATAACGTTGGGTAAAGTATAGCGATCGGCATACGAATAGTTATTAGAAAATCGATTTTGATACAAACTAAATAAATATATATACATACATACATACATATATGTATGTTTACATATATACATTTCCTAAGTCAAGAAATCGGTTGTTAATTTTAAATGCAATATATTTATACTTCTTAGAAATTTCTTTATCTTGTTTTATCTTACAAAAACTTTTTCTGTATTGCAAATGCAACCCTTTTCCGTTTCCCCTACCGTGCTCGCTAGTTCCGTTTCGGCGAATGAGTCAGCTGTTTGGCAATGACAAGTCATTTTCCTTTGTGACATTTAAAATTTTTAATCTCAAATAGTGCGCGCAGTTAAGTGATCAAAAATTAAATTATATTTAAGAAATCACAAATGCATTAAAAATTGTATTACGTAAATTAAAGTAAAAACATAAATACAATAATACAATCCAAGTGAACAAAAAAGTATGTAGATGCAATAACAAACCCATGAGCTAACAAAAGCGCGTTGTTCGTTCCATAGTTTTTAATATGAATCCGTAAGTTTAGCTTGTTAATAATACTAATTAACCAAACTTTTGAAATTATTGTATTTTCTTGTATATGCATTAAAGGAAGCGCACGCTCACGGGTGTCTCTTTGGTTGCAGTTACGAAGTTGCCTAAGCCGGCGCAGTATTGATAGTGCTCTTCTGGTATGTACATAAGTATTATTGTTGTTTTTATATTGAGCGCTAGAAACGATTTTATACTGTTTGTATCACCTAAAACTACATACAACATAGATTTTACTGGGGTCTTTGTAGCAGCCGATATCAGAAATAGGCGGTGGATGGCGCCACGCACCTTAGGTGAAGTCACATACTTACTATCTACGGATTATGCTACCAATTTCAGTACAGTACATAATATTATTATGATATTTCTTTGCAACAGTGCCAAAATGGGGAAAATGGGACTACAAACACGGCTACTTCTCATATAACATCTTCCAGTGGACATTTTAAGCACCGATAAATTTATTCAGTTAAAACTTTATACAAATAGTGCCTTTCAGATATGTCATCTCAAATCTAAAAAATGTTTAAATCGTACAACAATTGTACAAGCCCCCAGTTACCAAATATGGGGACTCCAAAGACTGTTGCTAACTTTTTACCGGGAATATCGGTCAAATTGTATGATAAATTATTGTAAATCGAAGGAAGGAAGTTTCTGATAATAGTATGTGCTTATATTGAAATTATTGAATTAATATTTTCTTTAGTTTCTAAATCTAATAGAAAGTTTTCGAGCTTCCGGTTCACTTTCTACTGCATGATCGATCAATATGTGAGTTATTATATTATATAAAATAAAGTGAAAATTTGTCTTAACCTCTTTATAACTAAGTAATATCAGTATTTTAGAACATCGGACTGGCTTTACACTAAAATCAGGATTTACGAAGTTCGGACTGGCTTTACACTCGAATAAGGTTTTTCGAACATCGGACCGGCTTTACACTATTGTGGATAGCACATACATATATGTATGTACATATATGTAAAGTAAGGAAACTGAGGGAGTATTTTATTCAGTGTGGTATTGGCGAATATACTTAACATTTAGTCAATAGTATTCCTAGCTCCCATATACCTAAAAATATATTTTTAAATTTCCGTTTGGCCTTGTACCATATATCAATGTTTAACATATTTTAGCAAAATTAACTGAATCTTTGTTAGATATGCTATAATTTAATACCGAAAATATGTGAATTTACTCTTCGTTTTTCATTGGATTCAAACTGTTGGCCGGCTACGTCTTCAGATTTAATTATGTACGTGTGTATATATATTTGCTACCAGATAAACACCTGTGAAATGAAGTGAGCGATGCAGTTTCACTGAATGACAGTAAGTCTCATTCAGAATTAGAATAAATTGTTCGATGTTGTTCCTGAAGTAATTTCGAGAAATGGTGTAGAGTTGAAAGTCCATACTGCTTTGGACTGGCGACCAGAATATAACAATTACAGTCCAAGCAAAATTATCATTTCCGCCTTAACCTTACTTTCTTTATTAATTTAATTAAATTTTCTTAATTAATTTTTTAACTGTTACATTGTTGCAGTATTTCCAGAAAGTTCTCGATTCAAAACATCATAAATATTAACATATTTCAATATTATAGATACTCACAAATATATTCGCCGCATTCAAGAATTATTGCATTAAAGCATAAAATTAAAAATAGTTCTTTCTTCTCTGCAGCAGCAAAAATATTATGTGTAAACAAGTAATATTAGTGGTTTCAGCGTAAAATTGCTTTCCGATTTTCTTTAACGATATTTGCCGCGTGCTAAGCGTCAACAGCATTGCTATTTCCAAGTTGCTTGCCACATGTTGCAAGCCATCAAATATTGGCCACTGATTGAATGCGCCAACATAATGGTATCGATTAAGTACGTTGTTATTGTTATTGCCGTTAAGCACATAAACCGTTAGTTTACCCTCTACCCTTTGGCAATGTGTTGCAAATAGACCACGCCACACAACTCGATTGTTTTGCGCCAAAGTAGATGATAAACAGCACCGAATGCCCGAACACGAAGCAATGTGCAGACGCGAGCGTCATAAGAGAGGCATTAAAATTATAGCAGATAATCGTTTATAGAAATAACAACAATAAGCGCTGCTGTAGTGCCGAACAATGGCAACAGGACAGGCGAACGGACAGTGGAATGGGCAGAGCAATGTGAAACATCACGTTGTAAATGCAAGTTGCAAGCATTCAAGTGAAGCGAACGCGATACGATATTACACCGCTAATGCCAGCAGCGGCAAAAAAGACTACGAGCGGCACAGCAACAACAACATCAGCAAAGACGTAAGCAAACAAAACGCTTTTGGCGGGACTAATAAAAGACGTATTAAGCGGCCGTTTCTGTGTGTGTGTATGTGTAGTTTTAACCAATTGTATATATGTTTGTATGTAATAAATCGCCACAGGAAGAAAATTGAAAAATATGAGAAAATATTGAACGTGCAAAGCGTGCAACACGCTGCTTGCAACAACGACCGTTAATACTTTCCAAAGTAGCTGACGGCTTACGCCAAAGTGTGGTAGGGAATTGTGAACATAACTCACGGTTAGCGCATATTTACACACATACATACATATGTACAGAGTCCAGTAATGTACCTTGCTTCCTTGGTCGTTTTTTTACCATAGGAAAGGTAAATTTGTATGTATGTGTGCATATTACTGCGGGTCGTTCGCTAATTATTGAAAATAATAAAGACGACCTTCTAATTTGGGAGGTCGTTTCTTCAAAACTCTCTTAAACTTTGCTTAAGTGAATCGTCTGTGGTTGCGACGAAGCTAGAAGACCCTTCACGAATACAAAAGATTCCTTACAAGAATTTTATTTTGATCGTTCAGTTTGTAAAGTAGCTATATATTATAATGGTGTGATCTGAACAATTTTATCGAAGATTGTACAGTTACTTTCGACAATAATTCATGCCAAATTTCGTGAAGTTTCTCGCCAAATATAAAAATATTCCATGTAAGTTCTGGATCTAATCGAGCAGTTTGTATGACAGCTAGTCTATATGGTATGCTGCCGATATCGGCAGTTCTGACAAAGAAGCAACTTTTCGGGGAAAAATGGTCATATGAAAGTTATGAATCGATATTTCATAAGCTGAGATACAAGTTTGCGTAGACACAAACAGAGGGAGAGACGAAAAGATAGACGGAGATGGTTAGAAGAACTCATGCAACACGCTGATCATTTATACTTTATGGGATGCACGATGTTACTTCTGGGTGCTGCTGTTCAAGGTGTAAAAAAATCAAAAAAAAATCTTTAAAAAATCACTACTTTCGGGAAAACTCACTTAAGGAACTCTGAATGACTGGAATGATCAGTGGGGCTCTCGTACCAATAAATTTTCGATCAAATCCTTTATATTTATATACTTATGTCTACATTAGAAATATATAAGAAAAAACTATTATATTAGGTAAACTACTAAAGCAGACGATCACTTTGAAGAATTATACCAATCTAGTGCCTTTAAAAAAGGTCTACTTTTATAATTTCTTCTGGGAGAGAAGCAATCCGAATCGAGTTTCTCTCTATCCGTCTTCATCATACATGTGTTTGAAATTTGTGTTTTGACATTTAAATTGACGTTTAGATACAAAATGGCGGCAAATAGAACACTCTTCAGTATCAAGAGGTTGATCCTAAAAACTCAGGACGCCATTTCCTTGTGGAAACTAAAACTCCCATATCGTAACTCATGAAGCCCTCACAAATCAGCCAAGCGCTTTGAACCTATCACAAATTTGTTGCCAATGTCAGTTTCGGTTATGACTTCTGGTTCGCCGAAGTTAGGATATGTTTCAGCTCCAGTTTTGTAAAGGTTGGACAATGGAGGAGAAAGAGCCTGGATTGTTCCACCTCACTCTCCTCCATACAAATTTGGTAACTTGCGTCTGTTAAGATTATTAGCTTTACCGCATGGATAACACTCCTCATCCTTTCTTAAGATGAACCTTGCCAAGCATAAGTAGTTTGTTCGATCTCCTGCGTTATACTGTAAGACAAAAGAATCTTGCAGTCGCACAGAAGCGCTTGCTCAGCACGTGTGAGGTCTCTTGGTTCAGCGCTAAAAAGTAGATGCCAATGGAGATGCAACTCGGCCCCATTTTCATGTGAGCGGGGCAAGTGCCCCTGACTATCTCATTGGTCCCTTGTAGTCCGTTGTGTTATCCAATGGAGTATAATGGTGAATATTTATAGTGAGAAGGGGCACTAGTTGACTTGCTTTGACAGTTAGCGAGCTTAGCGCTAGTACTTTAGCCCGGAAAATATCGAATTTTTGTAAATCCGTAATTTACTCTACATTTATGAAGAGTTAATGTAAAGTTGGGCCTAATTGAGTGTTTTGGACCGGGTCAACAACTTTGATAGACTTACCCAAAACTATTTTTGTCGTAGTAAAATCGAGAATTTTAATTAAAAGGTTGTCAAGAATTAGTGTTTTTATTATGCTCCAATAATACATACATATTTTTGTGTCTCCAGTCTTTCTCTAAATAAATCTATATATTATAACTTAAGCCCAGCCTAATGTTTCCACAGTCGCGGTCAACATATTAGGAATAAGAAGTAGTAATATTACTTTTTCCCCATTGGAAGAGCAATTCATAAACTTTTAAACCTTTTTGAGTTGGTAATTTATTTGATTATTCGGTTGAGGTTGCCACCTGAATAAAATTTAAAATGAAAAATTTGATAAAAAAAGAAACCACAAGAATTTACAGACAATTTATTATTTCTAAAAGAGTAACCACATGTCAAAATTTTTAAATTAAATGAAAAAACATAATATAGGCGTAAAACACAATCTCAAGGTGGCAAACCTTCACATAATATCCTCACTTGCACTAAACTAATTCGTAAAAATATTTCTGATTTAAATTACTCTTCTTCTTTGATGTTCACAATAATATTTCTTTATGCTCTGAACAGGGTATACTAAGTTTGTCACGATATTTGCAGGGCCCAAAAAGAACCTCGGAGATATAAAATATATGTGTATATAAAGTATCATATATGTATAAGTATACCTAACCTGTATTAACGTGACGCACTGAGTCGATTTAGTCGTGTCCGGCTGTCAGTCTGTCAGTATATAGCGGAACTTCTTCTTCATTGGCGTTGATACCGCTTGCGCGAGTATATCCGAACTAGTCCCTCATTTTTTGAGATATTGATCTGAAATTTCGCATATGATTTTTCCTCACCAGGAAGCTGCTCTTTTGTCGAAACTACCGATATCGGACCACTATAGCACATAGTTGCCTCACAACTTACCGATCAAACTTAAGTCCCTGTATAAAAAACTTTTTATTGGACAGAGATATCTTGACGAAATTTTACAGATTTTATTATACAAACACAAACCATCGCTACAATATCCGCAGAAATTATTCAGATTGGACAACTATATCATATAGCTGCCATATGAGTTGACCGATTCAACTCAAGTCCTTCTTTGGAATACACTTTTATTTGACAAGATATCTTCACGAAATTTGGCAGAGTTTATTTTCCAAGGCATCACTGCAATCTTCGAACATATTGTTCGATTCGAACCACCATAACTTATACCTACCATGCAAACTGACCGATGAAAATCAGAATAAATATATTTCTATGCTCTTTTATGTGAATAAAGAAAGCACCTGTGTAGGGTATTAAAGCTTCAGTGCAGCCGTAGTTAACATGTTTTCCTGCTTTGAAATTATTTGTTGCCCACATTCCTATTATTTTGCCCACAGCTGTATTAGCAAACACACAGCTAGCAGAAGACACAGCTTTCCACATAGACAATTTATGGCATTCCATTTTCGGTATTGCAATTGGAATTGTTATTGTTGTAGTTTTGTTAGTTTTTAGCACTCAATGACACCGAGAACGACGTGCAATGGCATAATGTGAAATTGCAAATAAAGCGGCAGGATCATGGTCAAACATACATAAATATACTTACATGTGTTCATGAGTGCCTTGCTTATTTCCAGATATTTCTGTTTATTCGAAATTTTGTAGGTGTACGTTTGATTATGCCTTCTATTTATTTGTACCTACAGGATATCCGCTTATGGCCCTTGAAGTGTAGGCGCACACATTTATCATTTATGCACATATTTGTGCTTTTTAATATCCCCGCTGCGTCGGCGAGGGTGCGAAGGCGTTCAAGCTTGAAAAATCCACATAAATTATTTAGAGTCCAGACATTGTGGCATGTGCATCGTTTTTTATTAGAAGCTATGCCGGCGAAGGCAACTGCACGTACAAATTCATTGTGTTTATATGCATATACTTATATACATACATATATGTATGTAATTATGTATGTTTATATGTAAGTATGTATGCATGTTTGTAAATTGAGTAATCACCTACGCATTGCCGGCATTCAGTAGCAGTGCAGTGTACGCGCTCTTGCTGGTTGCACCCTTCTTTGCTGCAACGCGGTTGCAAGTTCATTGACAGCAGTAATTTGCATAATTAATTAACGGTACACATAATGAACAATTTCACGCCTGAGGTAATTCAAATCTAATATGATGTCCATTTAACACGTTACATGTACTTCCTTAATGGCTATATACTTGACTACATACATACATATGTACATATGTAAGTACTTACGGAGTGTGTGTACATAGTTTAGACAAGGATGCAATTTTGAGTGCGTGAGAACAACTCATTTAGTAGATAAAATTATATAGTAACATATGTATGATTATTAATGAAATATATTAGTATATAAATTATATCTGAATAAATGCCATAAAGGGGCAAATTTGAAAATTTCTGTAAACTTGGAAAACTTGATATCAATATTTAAAATTTTAGGTGTATGGTATTGTCTCCGAAGGATGACATCAAAACTTGTATTCAGAAGTTTTGACAAATTAACATACATTGTGACAAAAAAAGAATAATCGCAAAACATTTACTTTTTTATCAATATTAATTTTGTCGCCTTCAAAGAATCCCCAAAAGATGTTATGCATTTATGCCAACAGCTTTTCCAGTCCTCAAATCACCTTTATAAGAATTTCTTTGGATGGCTTTCAGCCCCTTCAGTGAATTTTGTTTTATCTCTTCGACCTACTGAAAACGGGCCCCACGGAGTGGCAATTTCAGTTTGAAAACATGAAAAAATTACACGAAGCGAAATCTGGCGAATACGATGGTTGATCGATGGTATTCGTTGCGTTTTTTGGTTTTAAATTCGGTCACAATCGTGGCTCGATGCGATGGTGCTTTATCATCGTGTAAAATTCATGACTTGTTCTTCCACAATACTACCTCAATACACAACCACTACAAAAGGACCCTTATTGATCGTCTATCCCTCTGAAATAAATTCATGATACACCAAACCACGAATATCCTAAAAAACAATCAGCTGTTTCTGAGCGGCTTTGGATCGGAGTTTTCATGATCAAGCATAGCTTAAGAGACCTATTTACGGTACTAATTTTGCAGAAAATTTGGCTTTATCAGGACGAGTTGAGCAAGAATGGGTTTATACCAAAATATGGACCAAAATCATTCGAACTTACTCGCGAGATATATCGAGTTCTCTTGCCATCTCTCTAAAACTTGATTGACAATTTTCAAGCAACATATCCCTGACTATTTTAATATTTTCATCAGTTGAAGAGGTCGATGGTTGTCTAGAACGAGACATGTCTTCAACGTTCTCTCGACCGTCGATGAAGGCTTTGTACCACTCGTAGGCTTGTGGGTTTGATAAGAAATTTGGCGACAATGCTTATTGCCGAGACTGATGCCCATCAAAGCTGTAATATCCTTCGTAGTTTTATTTTTATAAAGCATCGAAGTGTTTAAAACAAATCTTTTTAGGTAGGTATGAGTCAAGCCAATTCGGCCTCAATTGGCACTAGATGCGCCATTTTCATTAGCCTCATATAAGCTTTAAATATTACAATTCGCTTCATTGTTGTGTTCAAACAATTTAGAGCCCTCAATGAAGCTACTTATGCTTATTGTAGATAGACATTCAAGCTTTGATACCTGCTGGATTCCATGAGCTCTACCGCGGGCTTGTGATAAAACTGGACACTCGCAGAGAAAGTGTAGAGCCGTTTCCTTATTCACTTCCACTTCTCTGCTGCGGCATGTACTGTTATAAAGTATTCCCATTTTTAACGCATGTTCTTCAAATGGTCAATGCCCCGTTATGGTACCGGTAAGTCTGTATGTACTTTTCCTAGACCTACTTATTTCATTTTTTAGGTCTTGTCTTGCCATACTTGGCCATGTCTTCTTCACAATCTTGAATTTAGTTATAGACTTCCATCTGTTCTAAGCTAATATGATGATATTTCTTCAAATTTCGTATTGGGCTTCCACTTACCGTGCGATTCTGTAATGTGAGACAGTCTCAAGTCTCTAAATTTGAGATTTTAAGTTAGAGACGATTTTTGAGACTTGAGACGATTTTGCTATTCTGTAAGTGACAGTCTCAAAATCTATTACATTTCATTATTCAGAGATGTTTTTACACTTGAATGATAACAAATATTAACTTTTCTATAACATAGTCAAAAAACATAATTATCTATAAAAATAAAAATATTTGTTGACTTTGTTTCATAATATTTAAATATTTTATTTATGTAAAATTGATTTATTTTTAATCTTTTCGTGTTTGAGTTACTTTCAAAATATAAAAAAATTACAATCGATTAATATCTATTATGATCTCTATTCAGTATATTCAAAATGGCAGCAAGAGTTCTTTTTAGTTTGTGACCTGCTAACTATCAGGTCTCAAATTTGAGTCAATATTTTAAGACTAACGCTAGAGACTGGTTAGTGAATAGTAACAGTCACAAATTGAGACTTTACCTCAAAATGTCTCAAATAGAGACTAGAGACTGGTTAAAGAATCCCGCTATTAGTCCTACTTAGGGAACACGGTATTATCTTCAACTGGAATTCGTTTAGACAGGCTTCTGTCTTGCCCTACTCGTCTGATTTTCCGTTGCCGAAAATATTGCTGTGGCCGGCAACTCAAATTATAGACAAGTGGAGTTGATCTGCTAGTGAACTTCAAGCTTTCCTACATTGATTATGCGAGAATTAATCTTTGACGTAGTTATACAGCAGAACCCCAAAGGCGCTCTATATGCTTAGTACTTGCCCTTTAGAAGATGTTAGCTGCGTTTGGTAGACGGCTGAACAGAGAAAGCATCCTTGAAGTATTCATTTTGGCCCTCTATGTATATTTGTATTTGAGATAGTATTCTCCTGCCATACTAAATTCTTCTCCATTCACGCTTAGAGGGAATCCTCACTACTGAAATCCAACTTTAGGAGGATAAATTCCGACCCATTTGGATTTGTTTTGAGCTGGTTCAGAATATTGCTGTGTTTATAACTTTTCCTGTCCCAACTACCTAAGTATATCCATGATTCCTATGGTAGTAAATGTTGCTACTTTCACTATGAAAACGTCTCTGGGCATTTGATGCTGGAGTATATTTAGCGAAAATTACTTCATATTTCAATTAACTCCTACGCCCTTTGCATTCTATTTAATTTTCAGTAGTACATTGCCCTTTAGTCTTAGACGAAAAACTAGTACTCCAATGTAAGAATTTGAGTAATGACGACTGCCTACATCAACTTCTTGCAGAATAACTTCTTGCACGTTTAATGCGCCATATTAGCTTTTGTAATTCGTTGCTCAATATTTATTTTCCAAGTCAGCTTGTTGTGATTTCGAAATTTGGATATTTGCTTTAGACTATAGTGGTCCAATCTGAACCATATGTATGTTCAGAGATTGAAGCATTGCTTTAGACAATAATATACGTTAAGCTTCGTTAGCTTCGATATCTTATCAAATAAAATAGTTTTCCATACCGGGACTAGAGTTTCATCTTCAGAGTTGTTTCGTAGCGACAGCAGAGTCGAGTCATATGTTTCAAATTTCTGAAGAAATGTAAGTATGTGCATATGTATGTATGTAAATATGTACATATAAACATAAATTCTAGATAAAGCGAAGCCTTTTATTTCCCCACAAGAGAGCGCCTCACCGCAAACACATGCCACAAAACGACCAATGCGAAAAAAATCCAACCGGTTTCAGATTTGGAAGGGGTAACTTTCGGAACAAAAAACAAAAAAGAAAATACACACCCCAAAAATAAGGATTGTTTTGATTTGTACATTTTATGCGATTTTTTGCGGCAATGTGACGCTGTGTGCAAACATCTTGAACTGCGTAATTGCGGAACAGCAGGAAATGTTTATTGCATGCTAAATATACGTTGAAAAGCAAATCATTTCATAATAATTGAAAGCACGCGTTGGGTATTAAATGGGCATATTAAAATACACACACCAGCATACATATATACATACATGCATACATTCGAATCCCAACCCCCAGACCCTTTCAACTCTGCCAAAAGGCGGATGTGTGTTCAGCCTTTAGGGAAACTGTGCAAAAAGTCAAGGGGAAAAGTTAAATTGCGGTGTTTATTTGCTTTGAGACAAGGTGAAGTCGGGAAGCTGGCGTTTTTTTTTTTTTTTTACTTTTTGTCACAAGGATTATGCGCCGCCAAATGTATGCAACAGATTTGCAAAACTAATATTATTCACAAGCAGGATTTGACTTCCCCCCTGGGTAGGGTAGACATGAATGATTAGAAGTGGTTGATAGTGAATTGGTGACAGCTGTCAATTTGACAGCGCCACCAGCGAGTGTCACTTATGAGTATAGTAGGCAGAGAGATTAAATTTTCATGCTTTTACGAAGACGTATGTATACTTATGTATGTATGTACATATGTATATAAATACAAGGATACAAGGCGGAAGTAAATTCCCGAGTGCGCTTGTGGTTTCACTTCAAAGTTCGAAGTACATATATTTGAATTTTTGCATCTCCTTTCTACTGCCTTATATTTCTTATTATACCATATATGTATGTATGTAGGGTTCGTTTAATCCTTCCATTGTGTCTGATAACCCCAGTCGTGTTTTTTACTTTGCTCCGATGTATTGCTATCGATTTCGAACGATCGGCGTGATTGGATTGCCAATTCCGGCGTTGAGGGTAGTGTACAATAACAGAAAATAATCAAATGTAAGTATGTATGGTGGGTATGTGTGTCAGTAAAATAAATTTCCGTAAATCCCACGGATTACATTGCTGTCCTATATTTTTCTACAACAAACAATGTAATCATAAAAATTGGTTCAATGGCTGGTATAAATCAACTAATTGTTATCCTCATTGATCTTTGACAACGTCAGGTCGTAAATTACGAGTTTCCATTAAATAAATAAATGAAGTGGAAAATTTGTTTAAACGTTGAGACATTTTTTAGAGTGTGATTTTTAGGGTGGTTTTTTCTATGACATAGATGTGTTCAAAGAGTATAGAGTAAGGGAAAAAATTATATGTTGTAAAGAGTGTTCCATTTGAGGTTTCTTATTTTTTAAAGAAAACATGTATATAGAAACTTCAAATGTAATCGGAAATGTTTAATATCACTTAGGCACTTACTTTTTGAAGACTATCTTCTTCAAATATTGATCGCGGTTAAGTCTTAGATGATCCATTCTGTAAGTCCAATGTTCAATGCGAGCATTTCGACCGGTAACTGGCGAATGATACGCATGAATTTTTGCTCCAAGTCCTGAATCGAAGCGATAACGGTCGTCATTGACAGTTATATTCTTACATCATGTTTTAAGAAATATGGACCGATGATTCCACCGGCCTACAAACCACACCAAACCCTTGCTTTTTCTGAAGAAATGGCAAGCTATTGATACTCTTCAGGTTGCCTTTCGTCTCAAATGCGGTTCTACGGTACTTTATCATTTCAATTTCTTGTAAAGTGAGTGAGTTCAAACTTATTCAACTTGTGTTAATTCGAAAAGTTTTTAAAAAATTTCAAAAACAACAGTTTTCATCTTAAGACGTGTGGTTTTCAATGAGACAAAACCTTTTTTGGAGTTGGTCTTTTTGACAGCTATTACTTGATTTATACTCAGTTGGTTTTCCATATAATAATGAACAGATTTACTATGGAACAACGTTTTCAAATTATGCAAATATATTACCAAAATAATGGTTCGATAAGTTCGCACTGCGTCCAATATTCGGTCAACTTATCCGCTGTGGAGAGTCCTTAACACTGCCACTTATAGTATGCTGACCATGATAGCGTACGGAAGTCGCTACCGTAGAGCAGAATATCAAAGAAGAGCCGAATGAGATTATCCACTATCCCGCGTAACAATTAGAAATTTCCTCATCCACTTAATGGAAGATTTTGGTTTGCAGGCTTACAAAATTCAACTCGTGGAAGACTTGAAGTCGGTCGGTCAATTAACGCATCGCTGGTTCGGTTAATGGGCCTAAAACGAGATGGCCACGGGTTTCGACTTTCATTAGAAATATTTATTCAGCGATAAATCCTTCTTTTGGTTAAATGGATAAACAAAATTGTCACATTTGGAGTAATAATAATCTACGAGCCATTGTGGAGACATTCTGAAAAGGTCGCTGTTTGGTGTGCTGGAATGACCTTGCTTCCAATAAGACGATACTACCTGCCATGCAAACTTGAAGAAAACTTTTGGTGAGCGCGTTATTTCGCGTCCTGCAGCGTAGCCTTCAGGATCGTGCGAATTAACGCCACAGAACAATTTGTGGAGAGGTTATATGAGACTGCTTGTCTAGACAGATAAGCTCGAGACCAAGTGGACCCAGTGCTTATAGTTGACTTTTTACCGAAAATATCAGTCAATGTGTGAGATTTATAATTGAAATAAGGATCCTTCCCTGATAGTAGTAGGTTTGTGTGTTACAAATGGGTTGAATTGGTTCAATACGTCCCTTAACCCCCATATAACTAGTATAAAGGAAATTTCGGGTGACTTTATACCACATACATACATCAGCCAATATGTGAATATAACTAACAAGCCCTAAAGGTATTTTCCTGGCTTTAATCCTTGCAAGCTATAAAAGTATGAAATGTTCGGTTATGAATTTGTCTCTTCCTTACTTGTTTTCTGTTGCTTTTACGACAAAATAGTTCATAAAACGGCTCCTACAGGGAATTCCTATGACGTTAAACGAAACGACAATCACATAGAATAATAAGACTATAAGACTATATTATACTATGTGCTTGTAGCTTATTATTTACGAAAAATATAACTACCTAACTCTCTACCTTTTCTGGTAATTTAACTCTTTTGAAAACCAACAATTTTTTCTGAGAATTAATGTTCACACCCAACACTTATTAATAATATTATATTTTATTGCCACAACAAATATACAAACACACAAACCATCAACAGGCCACACCACAAACCAATTACCCAATATAACCCCGGCATTAACAGAGTTCCAATAACAATAACAATAACACAAGCAATAGAAATTATATAAGCACTTGTCTTCACTCAATTAAAGGGCCACACACGTTCATTCGCACCTTCGAGCGCACAAAGCGGCCAAAGTACTTGGGGAACTTGCTCAGGTAACTGAGAACGCGGATGTGAAGTCATGGTGGTCCGTGGCCTACAGAGAAATATGAATTCAATTACATAAATACTTACACGCACATAGCATTTGTTGTTATTGCTGTTGCAATTGTTGTTATGGCTTTGATTGGTGAGTCGAACAGTTTTGCAGACATACGAACACAATCGTACAAACATTTGAGAGCAGGCGAAGTCGGTGGTCAAGAATATAAATAGTCATTTGAGCTTTTCATAATGACAAGTCTGCAGTGTTGACGCTTCTGACAGTATTTATGAGTATGTTATGTGAAATGTCTAGACTTACATCAGTCATGTTTTATTTTGTTGCAAAAAGTGTTTCGTCTAATATTTCTCGTAAGTACTGGAAGCTTTGACCTGATATTGTAGCTTGTCCCATAAAAAATAAAAAAGAGTTCCTAAAACTTTATTATTTTTTATTAAAAAATATAGACACTGGGTCATTTAGAGCAAGAAAGGCATCTATGGATCCTCTGTCAGAATATCTAGCCTTCGATGAAATCTAATCCAGAAACCATTCATACAAGGTGTTTTCCAAAGTAAACAGGACTTAAAACAAAAAAACAAATGTTTTTTCTTTGCAAAATCAATTTATTTTATTCAAAATAAATTTTTGTACGGTCCAAAAGCGTGTCGAACGAGTGTTTTAGCTCGTTGGCCGGTGTGGCCGCCAGTATGTTGGTGCAAGCCTTTTGAATGGCCTCTACGGCCGCATAACGTTTACCTTTCATGGACAAATGCATTTTTCCGAAAAGAAAGAAGTCGCACGGTGCCATATCAGTTGAATACGGGGAGTGGTTAATGATTAAAATGTGATTTTTGTTCAAATAATCGTCCTTCGAATGTTGGATTTTGAGCAATTTTTGGTCGTCAGTCAATTTATGCGGAACAAAGCGTGCACACATCTTTCATAAGCCCAAATGTTCGGTCAAAATGCGATAAATTAATGTTTTGGAGATGTTCAATTCCATTTCCATGAATTTCAATGATGATTTCGGCTGATTTTTGATGAATTTACGCACAGTTTCGATGGAATTTCCGGTGATCACGGATTTTGATTGGCCCACATGTTGAACGTCATTTATGTCCTCATGACCACTTTGAAAACGTTGAAACCACTCGGGCAATAAATAATTTATTATGTTATGCTCTTATACCCCGTTACTTTAAGGTTTGACCTGATATTGTTATACATGTGTTGACACTTTTCGCTGAGCTAGAACACCATTAAAGATGGCATTAGGTGGCAACACCTCTGATTTGTAGTAAGAATCTGAAATTTAATGCAGAATCGTGTCTGTTTACAATCCTGGACGACTAAAGTTCTAAAAAAACCGCAGAAGAGTATATTAAGGGGTTAGGGGTAGTCAGAGGCACGAAAAAATGAGAGTTTTCAGTATTTTTTTTTGCTATTAAATCATGTTATTTTACAAAAGTAGTAATATGGCATTATTATAGGATGTGTTGACTTGAAGTCACGAAAATTTAAAAAAAATATATAATTTTATTTTCAAAGTTATAGTTGTTTGTGTTGACCCTATTCCAAAAAAGGTCCTTGGGGTGACAAGCATAAGTCCGTAGAGATTCATCTAAAAACAATCGGACAAAAAAAAATTAGTTTTATAAATAGATAATCCCGGGCCTGATCGAAGGATTTTATTTTTTTTTTTCAAAATTAACAAAATGGCGGCCTCAGGAATTTTTTTTTTAAATTTTTGTGAAAAAATCAACAGTTAATTGGTCTTAAAATTTCGAAATTTTTGAAAAAATAAAAATCCTTCGATCAGGCCCGAGTTTATTATGTATTCTAAAAGCTGTATAAATTTCATTAAAATCTACTGAATGGTTTTCGAGTTACAGTTGTCACCGATTCAAAAAACATAGTTTTGAGAAAAACGCGTTTAAAGTTTCACACTAGCGCTTTGAAGTGCCCGAGCTCTCTTTCTTATTTCTCGAATAACTCAAAAACTAATTGTCGAATCAACGTGAAATTGTCAAGGAAAATTTTAAGGTATTACGTTTAATGAAAATGCAAAAAAAAAACAAAAATAATTTTTTGAAAATTCTAACTACCCCTAACCCCTTAAGTTAACCCTGAAGTTTGTAACATCCCGAAGGAAAAGTTGGAGGCTACATAAAACATATGTATGTATGTATGTATGTACATATAAATGATCAGCGTGACGATCTTAATCGATTTAGCCATGCTCGTCTGTCTGTACGCCTACCCTTCTGAGGGATCAGAGTTTAGAGATATTGATCTGAAATTTTGCCAACGTCGTTTTCTCCCCAAAAAGCTCCCCATTTTTTGGAATCTCCAATAGCGGACCACTGTAGCATATGGCATACGTTTGAAGGGTATAGCTTCGGTACTGCCGAAGTAAACGCTCTTTTTTATTATTTTGCAATCAGTTCAGTTCACATTCACATAAAAACATAAGTTAAAAAAGATTTTACAATAATACTTTTTCCTAAGTGACATTTCTTGCTTTGCTTACATACTTATTTTATATTTTTGACACATTCTCATGTAGTCATTGAGAATAAGAAGAAAGTTTATATGCGAAATATTAGCATAAGTAGCACATCCGTGATAAAAGCAGTGAATGCTTTATTTCTCATAAAGGGCTAGATAATGTTCGAAATGGTAAAAGTGAAAAATACGGTTAGTGATTTAGGACAGCGAAGCATAAGAGAACTTCATCATGGAGTTCATAAGTTTCAAAAGCACTGTTAGAAATCTATACATTGCATAGTCTATTATCCCAAAATTCAAGAGCCATTCAAGAATTTAGTAATCAATCACTTATAATATATTTGTGTTTAACTGTATCTTAATGTAAATGAGCACATCACATACTCTACTCATATACTGTGTGTACTCACATGTATGTATGTATATTCTCATAGAATTATTGACTTTGACAGTTTGAAAGCTCATTGGTTGTGGACTTACCTGCAAAGAAGAAAAAATATATAAATTTAAAGTTACACAAATTGTTATTTTTTTAAATAAAATGCATATTTTTAATAAAAAATTTAAATATTTTATGTAATGCCAATGTATACATATTTTTGTAGGTACATACTTATAATTGTTATATTATTGAATTCCCAAGCTATCAGCATGTTCATTTGAGAAGTACTTCTTCGAATGTCATTTACGAAAATTATAAGTTCTTTTTGCCAACAGGGAAACTAACGCACTGTTGTGAACATCGCCAAAGGACAAATTAAAAAATACATATGCATATGGTATACATACTTATGTATATGTATATGTATGGTATATACGTACGTCAACTTAATAAGTGCAGTACACATTGCGAACTGTTGCCTACCGTTCGTGCATCATTTAATGTGGCATGTCCTGCAGCGTTGAGGCTTATTACAGTTTACTGCGGACGCAACAAAACTATCAAAAAAAATTATTCGATACTTTGATGTAATTGTTATCGTGAGTATTTTATGCCGTTGTATCATGTTGTAAAAACAAACTTACAAACATGCGACATCCTTCTATCCAAAAACATTCAAATGCCGCTGGTGAATGTTTGGTCAGTGTTTTGGTCGAGCACGAGCGACATTTTGCGTTTTTTGCTTTGTACAGTGTGTGTGATTGGGAGCTATTTAATTGGGTTATACAGGCTTTATAACTGTTGCATATTAACTTATTTCAGGCGTATGTAGAACAAGCCAGGAATTCATTATAACTTATAACAAGTAGCGAAGCGCTAAGTTCGGTAGCAACCGAACATTTTATACTCTTGCTACTTGCAAGAATCAAAACCAAATAACTTAAGGTGCAAACTGTCAACCAGAGTATCGCAATCTAAGCAATTATGCGAGTATATACAGTTGCACTTCTCTAACGCGAATCATCATCATCCAGAAAAAAAACACTTCGAGTTACGGAAGCTCCGAGTTATGGAAGAAAATTTGCATGAAATTTGACTTCTATTGCCAATTTAAGAGTTCGAGTTATGGAAATTTAACCATAAATATATTAGGTTGTCAAAAAAGTCTTCCGGTATTTTCGCTAGTTGGCGCTGAAAGCGCGTAGTTCTAGTTTTATTCGTCACACCGGGTCATGCTATACCTTTTTGGAAAGCTCATTTCACGCGCTAACACGTGTTTGATTGATTGTCGTTTCTTTTAAGTCGTTCGTGAGTTATAGCGTCGCAAGCATGGAGCAAAATAAGGAGAAAATACGGCATATTTTACAGTACTACTGCGATAAAGGCAAAAATGCATCTCAAGCCGCCAATAAAATTTGTGCAGTTTATGGACCCGACACAGTTTCCATTTCCACCGCACAACGATGGTTTCAACGTTTTCGTTCTGGTGTAAAGGTGGTCGAAGATGCGCCACGCTCCGGAAGGCCTGTCGTCGAAAATTGCGATAAAATCTCTGAATTGGTCGAAAGAGACCGGCATAGTAGCAGCCGTAGCATCGGTCAAGAGCTGGGCATTAGTCATCAAACCGTTATAAACCATTTGAAGAACCTTGGAGTCACTAAGAAGCTCGATGTATGGGTGCCACACGAATTGATTCAATAAAAATACTGCAAGACTTTTTTCGAGCTTCCCTGTTTAAAAAAAAAAAAACGCAGTAACTTCAAATTTATTCGGGAATGTTTATTATTCTTCGAAAGAAGATTCTTTGGCATTTATTTATTTATTTATTTTTTTTTTTTGGCATTTATTTTTTGAAGATTATCTCTTTCAAATATTGACTGCGGTTAAGTTTCAGATGGTCCATCTGTTGAGTTAAATTTTCGATGATTCGTTGGAGTATTTCGACTGGTAACAAGCGAATGGCACCCATGATGTTTTGCTCCAAGAAATCGCAGCGGGATTACACTCATAGACTGTAGACTTTAAATATGTATGTGTATCCACAGGAAAAAGTCTAACGGTATGATATCACGCGATCTTGGTTTCCAATCGACTGCCCCAAAACGTTAAATTATCTGTGTGTGTGGGAAGTGGCGCCGTCTTGTTAAATCCAAATGTCGCCGAGAGCACGAACTCTATTGATGATTCCACCGGCCCACAAACCACACCAAACCGTTGTTTTTTCTACTTTTGGGGTAGATGTTATACCTGCTTTCTCCACTGATAGATTGTACAATTTTCTGGTAATTTGGCGGTATCATTGTTTCCCTCAGAAATATATGACCTACTTTTGGAACGCATATGAAGCTTTTTATTGAGTAAAACTGGACATTTATTCCATGTTTTATTTTTATTACATCTTCAAAGTTTCTGCATAATTTTGCGAATATTTAAAAAAAACAGCCTGAGAGTGGGGATCACCCCAAAGTAGATTTAACTAGTAAATATCATAAACACAAAAGCACATACAATATTTGCATGACAAAAATTAATGTCCTGAAACACCTGAAACGATAAGAAATTGCTGAGGCAACCGAGGTAGCAAAAAAATATATTTTTTTTGTAGAGCTTTGTTATACATATACGTATTTTCCTTTGAATAGAATGGTGTTTTGTCCATACTCGCGAGTTCTTAACTGATTCGTATATTAAAGATATGATCATCGCTATTATATCGTATTTCAATATTAGATTAACCGTTAAACTAACCGTTAATATACATTATACTTTAAAAAGTTATACGCATATTCTCTAATTCAAATATAAATTAAATTGTTACGGAATCATAGACTTTTTTTTAATGATTTGTTTCTCTTGAAATGTCAGTACTCCAATTTGGTTCATATCTTCGAATACCTGGGCACACTTTCTTATTAGCATTCCAAATGGCTGCATGACATTCAGGGAGACAAACGAGCTCTTCTTGTAGTAGATGCTCAATGGAACTCTTCTGCATTTTGACTGCAAGTAGTGAATTCTTAGTTCATGTGGAGACGAAGATAAAAATTCAGTTGATCATATTGTAGCTTTTATGAATAATTTTGATTTACACTATGAAAAGTTCTGTGACGTTAGACAATACTTTTGCTAGACCTCTTCAAATTATAATTCCAGTATGTTCTGCAAAAATACACCGGAGATTCAAAAAACCTGTAACAAAATTATCGATAAATGCACACAACTAATACCGTTGTAGACCATTGATTTACGCTATCTTACGATATACTTCGTAGGCACTTTAAAAGTCTATTATTATCGATTTCCTCTAAAATTAAGATATTCATAGTAATGAATAGCTTTCGTAAGATAAATAGTACCTGAAAACTTAATCATAAGCTTAAACGCAAATCGCAAATAATTATAGTGCCTTGCGCTTAATAGTTCTATCGATATTCTATACAAATTTATTTGCGTTGCAACTTCATGTCGTAAAAACAATTGTTGCTACAAAACACCGACGATTTATGGCTTTTTCGTCAAAAAATGATCGAATTACATCAATTCTGTTCGAGCTGCAGTAATTCATAGCAATCGAGAATTGTTTGCAGTGCGTGGGGGGCGGCTATAAAATTTTGCACGAGTGCCTTGTGGCAAGTGTTTTTACGACAGCGGAGGCTGTAAGTACCAGTAAATAAATTTGTACACACATTCATACATATATATGCATTTTTTTGCAAATATTATATATGTATACAATAGGGTGAGCCAAAAAAAAATTATTACGAATCGATGGGAGAGGACTTTACTTTTCAATTGCCTGCTCAGTCCAAAGTAGCAACTGTTGGCAAGAGTGATTCTGCGTTGGCTTTCAAGGCTGATATTTTTGTTGCTATTGATGTTGGTTTCAAGATAGACGAAATCATTTATGACCTCAGATTTATTACTATCAACATTGACGTACGGGCCATGTCCCAAATGCGATGATAGTTTGTTTGATGGCAGAAGATATTTCGTCTTGTATCGTTCAAAACCACACCCTTACGCTTCGCTCCCTTATTCTTATCCTGAATTGGTCTATGTTATGTTATGTCTGAAAACTCGCTTGGTATCGAAGGGCTTGGAAAGATCCTTCCCGATCCACACGGAGCTTTTGGTGTTGCTCGACGTCAGTTTACACAGTCATATTAGCTTTTCGGGGATACCAAGTTCAGGCATAGCGGCAGTCCCTTTTCGTGCTGTGGAAGGCGGCTTTAAAATCGAGCGCTTTATATTGGTTTATTTTAACCCAGTGAGCTTTTTCATGGATGGGCCGATGATACGAGGGAAGGTTGGAGGGGAGTCTTCTGCAATGAGCTGTTCCTCATGCTTAGCTTTAAAGTAGCTAGTGTAGAGTATTTAGGCTGGAGTATCTGCTATTCAGCTAACAGTAGTAGCTTTGAAACTGCAAAGCCGATGAGTTAGTAAGAGCGTGAACCCATACCACTCTCATATCGGAGTGGAAACAAGTTTGAACTCCGTGGTCATCTTGCGGTCTTCCACCGACCGCTGGACCTCGCGTGCGCTTAGCAGGTCGACAACTAGCTTCTGTGTGACGGCGAGATCCTTCTAACCTAGAGCAGATAATGTAGATGATCTACTGAACTGCTTTACTTTACAAACTTCATCTTGTGTCATTCGTTGGAACTCTTACAAGTCATTGTTCTGTAGACATGCGTGCTGTAAAGCTTAGAATACAGTCGGACGCAAATTGTCAAAGCTTTATGGAAGAAGGTGAGATGAAAGCATCCAATCTCCTTCGCTTCCATTGTCCAACCTTTGCTAGACTGAAGTTGAAATGTCTGGGTAGTCATACCTTCAGCTAATCAGCAGCCAAAGCCGAAACTGATATTGATTGCCTCAAGAAATTTGTGATCGGATGAAAGGGTTTCGCTGATTCTTGGGGGTCTTTATGATAAATTTTATAGGAATGCTGGGGACTAACAACGAACCGGCGTTTTAAGCTGTTTAAGTAAAATCCCTATTAACGATGTAACTAATAGTGTTTGTTCTTCTTTATTGGCGTAGATACCGCTTACGTGGTTATAGCCGAGTTTCCAACAGCGCGTAAGTCGTTCTTCCTTTTCGCTGTTTGACGTAAATTGGAGATTCCAAGAGTAGCCAAGTCGTGGTCCACCTGGTCTTTTCAATGGAGTGAAGGTGATCCTCTTCCTCTACTTCCTCCGGCGGGTACTGCTTCGAATAATCTCAGAACTGGAGCGTTTTCTACAATTCGGACGAGACATGACCCAACCAGCGGGGATAGCAACTTTCGACATAGCGGCATAGCTCCCTTCCGTGCTTTCAAAAGAGGCTTTGAAATCGACGAAGATGTGGTGTGTGTCGATCCCCTTTTCACGGGTATTTTCCAAGATAGTGTTTGGCCCACCCTAATGTTCACATATCTACATACCATACAAACACATACATACATATATATGTATATGTAATGTTACGTATGTACTCAAGTTCCCCCGGTTGTGGGCAGCACCGTGTGTTGTGTTATGGCACTTCAGCTACTCGCCAATTTTTTTGAGTTTTTTTCTTTGCATTCTTTTTCGCCGCAGTTAATTGCGCAGTTTCAGAATTAAACGCTTTTTGCAATACAGTTGAGTTTGATCCCTTTTTCATTATAATATGTTTTGCAATTCGTTTTCGGCTGCTGTTCAAGCGTTGGAGTTTATAAATGCTTCTAGCGAAAACAACAACAGCAACAACAAGAAATGTGTACAGCAATCATAATAGAACAATGAGCATAAACGCTATACAGCAACAAAGAAAAAATAAATCACAACAAATTACAACAACATTGGCGAACTTAAGAGTCCATAAAAAGCGATAAGTTTCGAGCTTATTTGTGTAGACTTTCCACTTTCAGCAAGTTGGTAGGTAGTTATGTATGACTAAATGCATGTATGTATGTATGTGTGTCTGTCTGCAAGTGTTTGAATTTGTTTTGAAATGCGATATTGGAGTGCGGTCGAGTGCGCGTGCGTCTCGTGGCGAAGGAGGTTATTACAAAAAGCGGCTGCCAACACACATACATACACACAGATGCAGTTGAATAGCCATACACACACACATAAGTAATTAAAGTCGCTTTATATTGCACAATTGCTTCTAAGTAAATGCAGTTAGTGCATTTGAGTAGGCGCATTCTACAGTTATATGTCTGTCCCGAGGAATGAAATATGACTTCCCATGAATTTTCTAGCATACACTGTGGGTTCAAAGTGGTGGTCCAGTTGGTACAAAAATTTTAAATAAAAACAAGAAATAACGTTAACTTTGGTGGTATCTTAGCTCAAATACCCTTCACAAATAAGAAGTTTCTCTTATACAGACTTGATCCTAAAAGGATCAGCTTAGAACGACGGTTCTTCGTATAGGAGTTTATCATGAGAGCTTTACATATCAATATAGCGCTTTGAGGCTGTCACAAATTTTTTGAGACGGCTAACATCATTTCGACTATGTCTTCTGGTTCGCCGAAGGTAAGATTTTCGAGATGTTTCAGCCTCAGTCTTGCATAGGCTGGATAATAAAGAAGAAATTGCCTGGAAGCTTCCACCTTACGTTTTTCTAAATTTGACAAATTGCATCCGACTAGATTTTTTGCCTGACAGCATTACTATTCCACAATGTCCAACGTCGTGTGGTACCTGCTGACGACAGCCTTACCCCACGGCGGATCAAATCAATGCGTTCGTTAGCGCCCTTAAAATGCCAGACATTTTCAGTTTCTATTGGCACACTAACCACCTTGGTAGGGTTTGAGGCCCATCTAAAACCTCTGCCGTACTTTGGGTCCGGCATCCAGTGACAATGCCACTCTACATTCAAGGAACAAAGTGCCGCATTCGGGTTTTAACCAGAATCACCACGATACTTCTCGAAGGGCCTGTCTGCATGAGCAGGTTGGACCATACGATCAGATTACATGCACTCAGTCCTTTACCCCCGTCCCAAAAAAAAAAAAAACAACTCGACCTATCAGATGCGCAGAAAACCCAGACTAAGACAAAATCCTAAGTCTGGCTAGTCTCAAACTGAACTTGACTTGCGTCACATACCTGATGTGTAGCTCCGCCAAAGAGTAGGTTCTGGATAGCCAAGCTTCACCATTCGTTGCACCACTTCATCCCAGCTTAGATAGTCAAATGGCCTCTTGAAGTCAACAACGATCTCTCTAATAATATTCTGAACAGCATGCATCCTCTATACTGCGTCCTCTCCTGAACTCATACAGTCTATCCGACCACATACCCCGCATTAGTTCCTAAAGCCGTTCCACCATAACTCTTTCCAGCAGTTTTCCAAGTTCTGAAAGGAGACTGTTATCCCGATAAGAACGAGGATCTCACCTAACCTTATCAGGGGACTTCAGGAGAAGTATTCCGGAATGAACTTCCACAAGCTTTTGCACAACTCTTCGCTCAAACCGTTTAGACCTAACCAGGCCAAAGACGTACCCCAATAATGGGGACATCATCGAATGGAGAGATATGAATCTCTTGTGTTTGAGATGTCTGTACTTCCGACCTGGGAAAGAACGCACCTAACAGAACCTCCACACACTCTATCCATCACGATTACAGACTGTCACAATGTCCAGAAAGAACTCATACAATTGCGTTAGGATGAACTTTGAGGAACTGCTCGTCCACCAGCGCCTGCTAAGCGCACGCAAGGTCCGCTGGCCCAGTGTTAAAACGCAAGATGCAAATGGAGATCCAAATTGGTCCCAGTACAAGAAGGCCTAGAATAGTTCGATCTGTAAAATTTCTTCGGAGATTAACGATGCCTTGTCAAATAAAAAAATTCTATACAAGGACTTGAGGCTAGTCGTTCAATTTGTATATGCTATAGTTTTCCGATCCCACGCTTATCATATACTGTATATTTATACTTTACAGGATCTTCGACGTCGCCTATTGGATGTTAGAAACTTCGGGGAAAACTAAATATACCCTTTTAGTATAAAGAAACGTTAGTATTCTCTTGAGAATCGATGAAATAGAAATGATGAATGATATATGTATGTAGTTCATCACTGTAATCTCATGCAGCTGGACTTGTGAATGACGGTATGAATATAGTGTAGTCAAAAATTTTATTGAGTAGAAACACTGAGGTACTCTCAGAGTCGCTTGTTTTTGTTTTTGTATATATTAATTGCAACACAAAAATAAAGTTGAATGAAGTTGTAGTCGCAAGGCCTTGGAAATGATTTTAGTGCAACAGCAAAACGAAAATGCAACTCAAAATGCAAGACTGCAATATTATTCACCTGCCTACACGAGCTCAGTTCGTGGATTTTGTGCGCAAAATAATTTACGTTTCACCAAGAGTCGCATTAAGCCACAGTGCATTTTCAAAGCAAGGTGACGCTTGTCAACCAAGATGAATGAAAAAAATTACAAAGTCGAAGAAGTGAGTGAATGTAAGCGTGTCAGATAATATGAAGACAACTCGAGTGATGCCTTTTTGCATTTGCATTTTGGTTCATATCGCGCTTCCCAGTCGGTCAAGTGGTGCAACAAGTGAGCGGATTACTCGCGAAAAAGCAAAAACGCATTGGATTACAATTATGATTACTCATTTACATCAATTTATTGTTTTGATTTAGTAACTGTTTTAACTTCTTAAGTGGTAAGACAAATTGGGCACAAGGCTTTCCAGGGCATTAAAGTCAGCCAAAAGTCGAAAGTGGAAAACTTATGCGAGGATAAGACTTTTGTCAAAAATATTAAGTTGGTAATGGTAATGGAGCATAGAAGTGATAAAATATATTAAGATTGACGACATATGTCGACTTGATTAAATCAACTAAATATATTGGAATATATTATAAAATATTGTCCAATTTTGATGCAATTATAGTCCATCTTTTCTTAAGGTGAGCTTCTTATCTTTTTATTTTCTTGTAATCTTTCTTTGCTCTCCTGTGAAAATTTCCATATTCTTTGCGTCGCTTTAGTTGTGTTGCATACTGCCGTTCCTCAGCTGCTCCAACATATTTATTTGCCTTCACATTGAGTTCAACCAAAAATAGAGACTTGCAAAGTCAATGGAATTTGCTAAAAATAAAGAGAAATGCATTGCTGGAGGGTAACGAAAGATTCATGCAGCAATGAAGAATGCACACTGCGTAACCTCTGTGGGGCAATGACGCTGCAAAATAAGTGCTGCATTGAGGCTTAAGTAGACTTTACAGAGTGTGTTTTTAGAGGAAAAGATGTTTTATTCATAGGTCGTGATGAATCGACGGTTTTGTATTAGAAAATAAAATGAATTTTTAGGAAAGTTGCGAAAAAAACGTAGAATTTTGTGTCTAATTTTTACAAAATTTCATCGAAAAATTTAGTTGTAATCATAAAAAAAATCCTTCGATGAATCACAAGTTCATCCTATTTAAAAATACTGTGAAATTTTTCAATAAGATCGCTTCACAAGTTTCTGAGAGATCGCGGGCACCGATTTTGAAACGATGTTTCGAGAAAAACACTGCCAAAAATTGAAGTAACCTACCGGTTTAGGCTGACGGACCGCTCTTACAAAGGTTCCATCACCTATACTTTTATTGCGATTGCCTGAGTACTTTGAGAAAATATTCTAGACATATTGGGTAGTCGAAAAAGTCTTTTCGTATTTTGTCAATAGATGTCGTTGCAGTGGTATATCTCTAGTGCTACCAATTACATTGTGTCATCCCATATAGTGTTGGAAAGGTAAGATTTTAAGTTTCATTTAACAAAGGAAAAAAATTTAATTCGGGGAAGTTGAAAAAAAGTTAAAGCTGTTAAAAAATGGTGAAAATAGTGAAGGAATTCGCTGTATTTTGAAATTTTTGTATAAAAAAGGCAAGAATGCCACGCAGGCCACGCAGGCCAACAATGAAATTTGTGAGGTTTACGGAGACGATGTTGTATCAGTTCGTGTAGCACAACAATGGTTCGCTTGTTTTCGTTCTGGAAATTTCGATGTGAAAGATACAACTCTCTCTGGTCGACCTATCCTTGATAAAGTCGATGAAATTATGGAAAAGATTGACCAGAACCGTAACATAAGCAGCCATGACATCGCTAAGGAACCTAACATTCATCATCAAACTGTTTCGAACCATTTAAGAAAGGCTGGTTACAAAAAGAAAGTCGATGTTTGGGTACTACATGAATTGTCTGTGAAGAATTTAATGGACCGAATTAACATCTGCGATTCTTTGCTGAACAACGAAAACAGGACACGAAAAGTGGATCAAATACGACAGTAATGTGTGAAAAAGATCGTGATCCAAACGTGGTGAAGCTCAGCAAATGGTCGCAAAACCAAGATTGACGCCTCGAAAGGTTTTGGTGAGTGTTTGGTGGGATTGCAAAGGAATTATCTACTATGGCTGCTCTAACCTGGTCGAACGATTAATTCTACATTTTACTGTCAAAAACTGATGAGAATCAATCGAAGAAAACGGTCAGAACTGATCAACAGAAGGGATTCCGCCTTCCATCAGGACAACGCAAGACTACACACATATTTGATGACACGGCAACAACTGGAAGAGCTTGGCTGGGAAGTTTCGATGTAATCACGATATAGCCCTGACCTTGCACCATCGGACTACCATTTGTTTCGGTCAATGTAGAACTTTCTTAATGGAGTAAAGTTGGCTTGAGGAGAGGCGTGTGAAAATTACTTGTCGCAGTTTTTCGACGAGAAACCAGAAAAGTTTTACACTTATGGAATAATATCCCTAGCGGAGAAATGGCAAAAAGTGGTCGACCAATGGTTCATTAAATTTCATTATAATTTAAAAAAATAATTTGAAGTTTGATCAGAAATACGAAAAGACTTTTTCGACTATCCCATATGTATAAATTGAGGGCGGTGATATTATTGGAATAAAACTTTGCACAAATAGTGGTTTTTAAAGCTTGCCATTTCAAGTCCGAAATTAGCCGGGCGACGACTTTTCATGTCCCCAGGCAACAAATATGGGAGTCACAATGCATATAGCTGATTTTTTTACCGCAAACATCGGTTCATATCTGAGGTATTTCTTAATGAAATTCAGAGAGATTTTTTTTTTACCGATAATAATGCGCCCTTGTATCAACAATGGGTAAAATCGGGCCGATATTTCCTTATATTAAATTTAAACCCATTGGTTTAGTTTTTTTTCACATATGTCTCAGTCGAGTTACTGGAAGGATATAAATAAATATCTCAAACATATAGCCTACATTCTGCTAACGAAACCAAATAAGTCTATGGTAAAAGTGTTTGGGAGAAGATGGGAAGGTCTCTACAACTGATGATTCTACACGCAAACTTTGATAGGAAGGAAGGAAGAAACTCGTGCTGGTAATCTATTTTCAACCGAAATAAACACCAGAGACGATCGTTCAATAGATTTTTATGATAATATACACGAGTATTTATTTATAACACTTCCTCGGTGAATCTAAAAATGTACGGATCAGAACAAACTAACTTCTGTATTTTATGATTTTCTGTTCCAAGACGGACGGCTTCACAGCTGATGTTCCTTTAACTTCAGTAGACAATTGATAGGCAGGTCTCCCTTCTTATATATAATAAAAGAGTCCCTAAAAGTAAACATCTAAAATATGTAAAAAACGAAAGGCAATGGCGGCTTTCACGAAAATTATACCAAGCAAAAACTATGCGAGTTGAGAAGCCATACTTTTTCTAGAGTACAGAGATAATTTCGTGACCTCAATCCACCACAACAACACTAAATCAGTAATCAATTGATTGACCACTTGTGCGCTGCATAGTTACAGATAAAAGGTATTCTTGGTCAAGAAAACTTTCGAACAAAAAAAAACCAATAATTGTGGCAAAAATTATCCAACTTAAACTGCTAATGTCGACTCGCTTACAAGAATAAAACATAGCAAGAAACACTCTACAAAGCCAAAATGCTCATTGGAAGCGCTTGTTGCCTATTGCCACACAGTGGCAACGTCAGCAGAAAAACTTTTAAATAGCAATTTCTGGCTGACTAAGCAACTATGCGTCGCGAATGGGCTTTCGAACTTTGCCCAGGTAGCGAGGAAGGTGGAAGCAGCGAACAAAATAAATTACACACTAACTATTTAGGCATGAAAGCCAAAAGTTGGCAATAACTTTACGGCCGACGTCGCATAACATTTCAGCGAATTACAGACACACAACGACATGTATACCTGGACCTAGATGGGTGCTAGTTTCTTTACATTCGCAGTTATCGCAACGCAATCGAACAGTCGTGGCAGCCCGCCCGCACAATGCCTTATCTGATCGCCGGCATTCGCAATGGAAAGTGAGTTAATGCATCGCACATTGGAAATCGAATTCATTCAATTGGGTTAAATTGCGAATAGTTGGAGTTCAAATGGCTTTTTCTGCCATTTGCGAGCCAGCAAGAATTTGGTCAATCGAACGGTCAAATGCCAACTGCGGAAAATGTGAATGAAAGTCAAGCCCAACCAGTTTGGGTAGTAAACAATCGATATACTTAGAATGTGGCACAAGTTGTTGCTTAATTTGGTGAGCGTGATGTTAATTGAGGGCTACCAAGAAATACATTTTAGAAGCGTGAGCGAAAAATTGCCGACCGAGTATTGCATGGTTAAACCTTTAGAGAAATTGAAAGGCTATTTCAGGATGTGTGTTGACATAGATCTATATGGGTGCCACGCGAGCTCACTTTTGTCGAAAAATAACGACGAGTAGATAGTTCGCAATAGTTGTTTAGAGAGGTTCAAGTGCGATAAACTCGAGGTTTTGCCTCGATATGTAACACTAGATGAAACTTGGGTTCATCATTTCATTCCGAAGTCCAATCGACGGTGATCCGAGTTGAAATCTATGTAAATTTAAACCTATTATTGCAAAATATGGAAAGTAACAGACAAGAGACCTTAACCGAGCTCTAGTTAACCGATAACGGTGGATATTTATCTGAGATTGTGGTGAAATATTCCTAGTCTAACCTTAAAAATAAGGATTGAAGATACTGCGCGTCAAAACTTTTGATTTGATTTGAACCTATCCCAAATCTGCTTAGAAACTCTATTTCTATTTCCGCTATTTCACCGGGATGTCGAGTGAGCAGTGTGAAGAGTGACAACCGAGAGAGTGTGCGGGACTTTCACGAAGGAAGTATTGAGATGATTAAATTGTTCTGGTTCTGTTCTTACTTCATGAGTTCGAACTCCTATAACTATTGAAAGGTGCACTTTAAGAAGGGCGAGGAGCAGACTAGGTCTCCGACGATTAACTCAGGATCAAAAGAACCTTGCCTGTTTCTCTTGGCACCAGCATTAATACCAACAGCAACGTCTGCCTCGAAATCCAAAGCAGGATAACTCTTGCCAACAGGTGCTACCTCGAACTGAGTATTCAATTGAGAAGTAAAATGGTCTCTCGACGAACAAAGACCAAACTCTGCAAGTCGCTATCATCCTGGTCCTGCTATGTGGTGCAGAGGCATGGACGATGGCAACATATGATGAGTCGGCGTTACGAGTTTTCGAGAGAAAGCTTCTGGGGAAGATCTATGGGTCTTTGCGCTTTAGCAACGGCGATTAACGCAGTCGATGGAAATTTGAGCTATGCGAGATATACGACGACATTGACATAGTTCAGCGAATTAAGAGACGGCGGGTATGCTGGCTAGGTCATGCCATCCGTATGGATGAAAACACTCCAGATCTGAGAGTATACGACGCAGTACTCGTCGCGGGAAGCAGAGGAAGAGAAAGACCAGAACGACCTTGCTAATATCGGACCAGTGTTTGCGGAGCTGACTCCCAGCTAATCAGTAGTGAATCGGAAGAAGGCAGTTGAGCTCCGTTTGCATTCTGCAGCAATTAGACCGAAGTACCTGACCTAGCTTACTCAGCAGCATTGCAGTTCCCTGCAAATCCACTACGGCCTGACCAACCAAACCGGTGTATCATGAAGTAACTCGATGCCAGAGGAAAGAAGTCGAGACATCCCTTCACGTGTACGGTCAGCGAGCTCAAGACTAGTATTGCCGTCTTATTATCAGAGTGGATAGTCAACTAGAACGTTATGGCATTTGTGTGCTACCATATTTTTTAGACTCTTATTGTATTATGCTATATGCTGCTTTTCCGATCGAGCAACAAATATCGTAAAGAAGAATCGCTTGAAATTACATAAAACAGTACAGCTCGATCTCAGTCAATCCTATTCAAGCCATAAAGATTCATTGAGTCTTAAAAGTTCATACAAAGGCTCATGTGGTTCCCGGGATCAAGATATACATTCTCTATCGTGCTATGACTCCAAAAAGAAGACTCCACATCGTATGCTGATGGATAAGACTTATTCGGTTATACCTTTCGGTTGACCCTGTATGGTATAAATTAATGCAAAGTAATAAAACCAGTCCATATAATCTTCTACCCCCACATTCTGAATAAACTGGCCAAAACTTAGCACACAAACTTCACCCCCTCAAAACATCAGGCAGTAAACGGACAGATTTTCGAATTTGATTTTATTATGCAATATAAAAATTTTATTGAAATAATAGCAAAATTTATTTATTTCCGAAGTGTGTTATTTGATTTAGAGATAAACTTTTAAGCTCTAAATTTTTATGCAACATATGCTTCCATAAAGCACCGCCTCCCACCTCTCGAAGCGCTAGTGTGGCGCAAATCTATGCATCTCGGCACTAATCTCCCACCGCCTATCTGCCTGACTGCATGTCTATTTGCGCTATCCGGCTGCCAGTTGCCGTCTGCCCGCGCAGTTGTGCAATTTTTCGAATGTTGCAAACAAAAATCCGTAAAAAAGAAACCAAACTAACCTCAGTCCAAATTCTTTTGGCACATTTGTTTACACAATTGCAACATTTTCGCCGTAAAAATTGTCAACAGGCATTCAATTATGTGTGCGTTTGCGCCAATAAAGTTGTCCGATTGCCAACAACAACCTCGACCCACCCCCACCTTTGCACGCCTACTCAATCAACAACAAAACATGTCGCTGTTGACTTCGACGCCATCGAATTGTGTCACATTCCATTTTCAGTTCTTTTTATTGTTGTTTGTTGTCGGTATAGTCTATGCTGTTGTTGTAATAATTTATATTGCAATAGTGTTGCAATTGCGTTTACAAATGTCAATAGTGTGCCGGCATTTTTTCATTGACTTGCCTATTAAATTCATCAATTTCCAATCACTTTCCGATAAAGTTGACTTTATTTGCAACAAAAAATAGTTTTTGGGGGATTTTTTTTGAATGAGTTGATTTAGTTTTTGAATATAATTGTGAGTTTTTTGTGGAACTTTAACTCGACGAGGTCTTGTCGTACCCAACATAGATTCCTTATTTGTATAGCTGTTTGGCAACGGCTTAAAATAACTGGTTTCGAAGCTATCCTTCGCCGGTACATTTCTTAAAGTATTAAAGATCTTAATCTTGGTTGTATCGGTCAATTTGAATTGTATATACTATATACCATATGCTACCGAACCACCACTGAACAATATACTCCTCGGAGATTATAGTGATGTATTGAACAATAACCCTTGTCGAATTTCTTGAATATCTCTTGTCAGATAAAAAAGTTGTGCATACAAGGACTTCACTTTGATCAGTTTGTATGGTGGCTATATGTTTCAGTTGTCTGATATCGATGGTTCCGAAAAATGAGCAGTTTCTTAGAGAGAAAAGGACGTTTGCAAAGTTTTAGATCCATATCGCAGAACTGAGGGAGTCCGTCGCGTATATGCAGACAGACAGACTAACGACTTAGCTCGTCACATTGATCAAATCTGAAAATATTCCATTCAAGATATAATGGAATGTTATAACAATACTTTAAACTATAGGGTGGGTCATCTAAAGTTTTAAATTTTAATTATCTATATTTCGACACTGGAAACGTCAAATACCATTCGGAAAGTGACATATATTTAGTAAAAAGTCTAAAATTTACAAAATGGGTCGCTATTCACTAGAAGAAAACTGGGAAAGATTGAAAACTTTTTTCCAATTTTACCAAAAAAATAACTTCTTTTCGGACGAGGCTCATTTCTACCTCGATGGTTACGTTAACAAGCAGAATTGTCGCATTTGGGCCACAGAAAACCCGTACGTAATCGTCGAGAAGCCAATGCACATTGGTCTGGTGGAATCATGAGCCCATTTTTCTTCGAAAATGAAGAAGGAACCGCCGTAACCATCAACGGTGAGCGATATCGCGCAATGTTAACCGAATTTTTCTTCAAGCAAATTGAAGAGGAAGACTTGGACAACATTTGGTTTCAGCAGGACGACGCTACGTGCCATACAGCATACGCTACACTCCATCTTCGAATTTAAAATTTTATATGCCCCACCCGTTATTGTTTTACAGAAAATCCCTTAAAGTTATACACTGATAGTTCTATAAGCTGAAAGGTTTGTGTCTAGGGTAAATAGTTCGAGGACCAAGTTTTCTGTGTCTATGGCAAAGATTTCGAGCAATTTTAGCTGGAAATTTCCCCTTTCTTCACTCATGACATCACGAACCAATGTATTTTGATGTAGAACTCACTCCGAAAATTATCATGGAACGAAACTATCAAAATCTATATTTCTATCATTATTGATCACAGACATTAGATAGACAGCTAAAAATTAAGCATTAGTTAAATAGATCCACAAATCATTGAGGAAGCGTTTGGCAAAGAGAAGAGAGATGAAAAAAATATTAATTACAAATCTTTGGCGAGCGCCAACCGAATTTATAATAGGACCCTTATAACTTCAAACTATTTAAATTAATGAACAACCTTCCTAAGAGATAAGAAAGCAATTCAAACTTGCAGCTATGAACCGTAGGACATCTGCGTCATCTATGGCTAGGTTAATTGTGAAAAATGTTTTACTACTACTATGTTTTGATACTACTGTGATCAAAAAATAAGGTGAGATGATTATCGTGATGTGGAGCACTATGAATTCCTGCCGCCGGGCTAAATTGTCAACAAAGAATTTTATTTGAGCCCAATGCATCCCTTGCTTCAAGCTAGGTGCGATCAAATCTTGACTGCTTCTTCACGATAATTCACAATATCATATTGCATTGGACCTTTCCGACCTTTTCGAAAAAAACTTATCTCATATCGTTCCAGAACCTTCGTATTAGCCAGATTTGGCTCCATGCGACTTCTGGCTACTCAGCAAACTGAAAGACCAATACGGATACGCTGTTTTGATATGGTTGAGGAGTTAAGAAGAAGGTATTGAAGGCTGTAGTGAACTACTACTATTCCGACTGTTCCAAGGATTGGAAAAAGCGTTTGTTAAGTGCTTTTTATCGGACGGGTATTAGTAGAAACAAAAATTCCAAGTTAAGGGTCAATTCTATGGACACCATTATGTTGTCCAGCGACAGCGCATACAAATTTGGAAATCTTGCCAACAACCTTGTGTGCTATCAGTGGACAAAATATTGATGTCGATAGGGTTAAAAAGTACATATAAGGAATCTAACTTGGTTAGCTAATAATATATTGTACTGTTGGCCACAAGTGACCTCTGAGGTAAGAAGGAGGCCAGTATTAAGTTAATAGGGGCTTAAGTTACATTGCATAGTGGTTGATGTTTTTGGCCAAAAAGAGTATTTTAGAAAGATTTCATATCTTTTATAAACACAAACTGTTTGTGCTTAGATAAAATTACAAGAAATATCCTGTAAACCTTGATATCCTAGGTTTTTGTTTGTTTTTTAGGCCATATGGACAGTCTAAAAAGGCTCCGTACTCCCTATATAGTACGACATTCTACGTGAGTGGTGGACGCACTAAAAAACATTCCACTTCTATCAAGAGTTTTTCCTTGCCTCTGGACCGCTTTCGCATTACATCAAAGCAAGGTTTACAGGACGGATCTATTGCAGGCCGGTTTCTACCCTCGCTGTGACCAGTGATATCTCGATCGATTTCGTAGCCAGCATCAAACTATTCCGCTCACCTTCTGTTGATTCGAATTCTCCGTGTCGTAGGGTCGGTGTCCACATTTTTTTTTTTACTACGTAGTACATACTTCTCAAAGCAGGCGATTTGCTGCCAATTTTGGTCGCAGGCTATCATTTCTTTACTAGATTTTCTGCAATGACTTGTGCAGGCTTGTTTTCTAATATTTCTCCTTGCTTCTTTTTATAGACGGCACTTAAAAAAAAAATGGTTTGCGTTGTCTAGTGTCTCGTCGTAAATACATGCCGGGCTTGCTGTTGGTCTTCCATGTTGTCTAATACTACGTTCGGACCGACATTGAATACTTGAAAACTCAATTGTGGATTGTGGAATCTTAGTCGTTCGGACCGACAATCAATGCATTCGATATTTTCGGAAATATTCATGACCAGAGAGCATTTGTGTTAAGCAGTAGTTCAGCTCTCCGGGTTTTCTACTGTGCCAGTTCTATATACCCTTAACATGCTTAGCGGTCTATCTTACTTAGTGCTTCCTTCTCCACTAATCTTGCCATAGTTGAAATATGTGCTTCCTCGCTGGTTGGCTTCCATAGCCTTCTTCCATAGCCCGAGTTTTCTTCTCTCCTTTACGAGTAAATCTCGTGGAATTCTTGGAACCTTGATGATTGAAACCCTGGACCATAAAATAATCGCTCTCTCTTATATATGAAGTTTTGAACGGCTGGTGAGGTGACTTCTTTTATTTGCGGCAAATCGCTGACCAGTGTAGCTCCCAGTGAAATATGTGCTCGTTTTCATTTCTAAGAATGTACACAAATGCTAGACTCTTAATACAATATATATGTATGTATTTATGCGCCGAGAAATGCAAGTTAAACTGCATAAATATTATTGTGGCAATTGTCGGCAGCAGCAACAACAACAAAACAAAGCGAACTGCAGCGAACACAATAACGACAGCAAAAAGCCAGAATAGAAGGGCAAATAACAGTAGAAATGAAAGAATCACAAACATATACACACACACACACCCCAACATATTTTAGTTGCTGTTTTCTTCAGTTTACTTTTAGCATTTATATTTTTATCGTTTTGCTTTCAGCTTAGCTGTGTTTTTATGTGTTGCAAGTTTTATTTGTTTTTGCTTTTGTTATCTTGTGTAGTAAGTTCGCATGGGTTTGTTTACCTCTTCAAGTTTTTGTTATGTCTGCGCGAGCTGCGGGCAACAATTCGCCGTAAAGAGAATCTGCTGCAGCAAGACGAATGCAACAACAGCATGCAGTGGTTGTTAGTGCAACATGGTTAACGTAGCGCTAGATAAAAAAGTGAAAGAGAGCGATGTTGCAAGATATAAAACTTTACGCGATAACTTTGCTAACTTAACGTTTTCGCCGATTCTGACAAATTGACGGTAATTTATAAGATTTTTTGGTTTTGATAATTTTTTCTTCTTGAAATTGCTTCTCTTCTAACGAATAATAATTGGCAATAATTTTAGCTGAACAATATGAATTTTTCAGTTGAGTAATATGTGGCGAATTATGCTCATTCATCCATTTCATGTATGAAAATAAGTTAAGGAGAAATATTTCTCATTATTCTTTTATTTGGAAATCTTTGTAAAAGGACACAAGTCATTAAATAATTCATCATCATTCATAAATTAAATTTCAACTCCTCTCCTTCTCCGCTTATCAGTAATTGTTCTCTGACTTACTTAAACTTGAGTTTACGGCTTCCTATTTATGATCAGCTTCGTCGTTTTCCAAAATACTTTAATTTTATTTTGATATTCTTTTCTTCGCTATTTGGCGCTAATCCGAGATATCAAGTGCAGGCAGGTCCATCTGCACCTGGTCCAACGGAGCGGAGGTCTTCCTCTTCCTCTGCTTCACCCGGCGAATACTAAATCATGACCTAGCCAGCGTAGCCGATGTCTCTCAATTCGCTGAACTATGTCAATGTCGTCGTATATCTCGTACAGCTGATAGTTCCATCGACTGCGTTACTCGCCGTTACCATTGCACAAAGGGCCATAAATCTTCCACAGAATCTTTCTCTCGAAAACTCGTTACGTTGACTCATCAGCTGTCGTCATCGTCCACGCCTCTGCACCATATAGCAGGCCGGGGATGATGAGTGACTTGTAGAGTTTGATTTTGTTTGTGGAGAGAGAACTTTACTTCTGAATTGCCAACTCAGTGCGAAGTAGCACCTGTTGACAATAGTGTTCTGCGTTAGATTTTGAGGCTGACATTGTTGTTGGTTTTGATGCTGGTTCCAAGATAGACGAACTTATCTACGACTTCGAAATTATTACAGTCAACAGTAATATGGGAGCCAAGTCGCGAGTGCGACGACTGTTTGTTTGATGGCAGGAGATATTTCGTTTTGATCTCGTTCACAATCAGACCCATGCACCAAGCTTCTTTAGCCAATATGGAGAATGTAGAGCAAACGACGCGGTTGTTGAAGTTGATGATATCAATATAATCGGCGTACGCCATCAGCCGTACACTCTTACAGAAGAATGTATCTTCGCTATTTTTCTCTGTAGCTCATATTATTTACTCCAGGAATAGATTGAAGAAATCACACTATAAGGAGTACCCCAGTTTGAAACCTCGTTGGGTTTAAACGACTCGGAGAGGTCCTTCCCGATCTTGACGGAGCTTTTGGTGTTGCTCAACGCTTTATATAAAGCGGCATAGAGGCAGTTCCTTTTCATGCTATCAAAGGTAGCTTTGAAATCGACGACGAGGTGGTGGGTGTCGATCCTCTTTTCACGGGTATTTTCCAGGATTTGGCGCACGATGAAAATCTAATCGATTGTAGATTTTACAGGTCTAAAGCCACACTGATAAGCTTGTAGTAACAAGCTTCAGTCTTTCATACACTACGTTGGATAGAACTTTAAATCCGATGTTGGAGAGGCTTATCTCACGGTAGTTGGCGCAAATTGTGTGCCCTTCCTCTTTGTGGATTGGGCAGAACACACTTAAATTCCAATCGTCGGACATGCTTTCAACCGACCATCTCTTGCAAAGAAGCTGCTGCATGTACCTTGTCAGTTCTTCGCCACCATATTTGAATAGCTCTGCCGGTAATCCATCCGTACCGCTTTGTTGTCTTTCAGGCGGATAATTGCGATTCGAACATCATCAAAGTCGAGGGACGGAACATCTATTCTATCGTCATCGATTGGGGAATCGGTTTCGCCATTCCCAGCTGTTACACTTTCACTTTCATTAAAGCAGGCTGGAGAAGTCCTCCATTACTTCAGTATGCTCTGAACAGCAGACCCTAGATCTTTGGGTCCTAGAAGTGTATGATTCGGTCTTGAAATCTTCTGTAGGTCGCCGCATTTTTTCGTAGAATTTTCGAGCATTACCACTGACGGCCAGCTTATCAAGTTCTTCATTCTACCGCATTTCGGTTCCTTTCATTTTGTAGCAATGTCTTAGATAATAATCTGTGCCAAATTTTATAATGATACCTTGCAAAAGCTTTTCCTACAAGTGCTTGATTCCGGCTAAATGCTATATTGTCCGGTATCGCCGATTCCGACAACTGATTAGCTGATTGTGGAGAAGACTTCAAATGAAAAATTTCAGTTCGATATCTCAAAAACTGAGAGACTAGTTCTCGTATATTCAGACAGACCGACGTATAAACAGACAACACATGTTGCCAATCGGTTAAGGAAACGTTTCCCAGCCGTTCGAAGTAGATTTATAAGACTCTCCCTTTGTCGGCTAGCACCCAGTCGGAGAATAAATAATTTTCATAACAATTAGCAAGGAATTCATACAAACTTCTGTATAATATGTTTAAGCATATGAATCTACATATGTAAGTATGTATGTGGATTCCAAAAAGTTATCAAATTACTCTCGCCTTGCTGCCGCTGTTTCTGTCAAAGTGTCATTCTAAGTTAATTTTTCAATGACACTTTCGTACTCATTACGTTTTCTATCGTCGGCATTTAGTGTTCTACTTTTCGGATACGCACTTGAAGCATTTGTCATTACCAGACCGTTAGGCTTCCTTTCGAAACTGACTACACGACGAATACAAGCATGTAATATATAATGGCATATATGGTATACATATATACATACATATGTATGTGAATGTGCGGCATATCAGCAATTTGCGTCGCACTGTTGCTTTCCATGCAACAGCGAAATCCGTCACTTGACAACACTTTGTGGGCTTTACACAGCAAAATGTCTGCTAAACGTACACTTCATAAATCAACAACATCAGTGTGGCTTTCCTCTTTTGCTCTCTACTGTAGTGTATATTTGCATTACCGTTGCGTGTGTAAGCGCAGCTTGAGTTTGAGTCTAAACTGCAGCCGTAATGCATTACTCTTATTGTATATGTTTGTTTGTGTGCAAATAACCGTGCCGAGTACTAACAAAACGGTATTAAATGCATACAAAACTCTTCGAATATTTTTTGGCTTTTCATGTGCCGTCCGTCTGTCTGCTCCGTACGTCTGCTTTTGCACCAAACTGCACCAAACTGCACTGTCTGTTTGCTGTCTGTACTCTGTCTTCTGCCTGTCTGCTGCCAAATATCTTTCCCCCGGTAGTCTGTCTGTCTGTCTGCTTGTCTATTTGTTGGATTGTCAGCATGTCTGTCAGTTTTGTACTAGTTTCGCATTGGCAGTAGAACAAACAGGTAACATCAGGTAAATATTGGCACAGAAACTTACTCGAACTTGCAGTTAAATGGAAATTTAATTATAAGACTGAGAGTAGGTGTATTTTTAGTAGTCATAAGGCACTGTAGCTCAATGGAAAATATCAAAATCAAATTAATGTTGCCAAATGTACAAAAACTGGTTGGTTGTGAATTCATTGACTTATCTAGCAAGGTCCTACGTGGAAAATTGGGCACTCACAAGAAGAGTTAAAAGGAAAAGCGAGTTATCTTAAAGTTATGCCCAGAATATACACATAGTTTGATATTGATATCATTGGCCTCAACATCCGCCCCGTTAGTTCTACTTTCTCCAGACTGGATGAGGAAGCGAAGCGAAACTATGGGTTTGGTAGTGAACGAAGGCAGAACGAAATATCTCTCCTCAACAAACAAACCGTCGTCGCACACGCGACTTGGCTCCCACGTCACTATTGACAATCGTAACTTCGAAATCGTTGATAATTTCGTATATCTTGGAAGTAAACCAAGTCGAAGGAACAATGAGCTGTACGAAATTTACCAACTTTGACATTGTTGAGCGAATAAAAGAGCGGCTACGCTGGCTAGGTATGTTGTCCGAATGGATGAGAACACTACAGATCTGAGATTATTCGAGGCAGTGCTCTCAGTGGGAAGAGGAAAACCTCCACTCCGTTGGAAAGGCCAGGAGGATAAAAACAATTGGCGCCAAACAGTTGTAGAGAAGCCATTGGCAAAAGGTGGGGTATCTCACCGAAAGTAGTCCTCTACTTCTGCGACACCATAGCCCAGTCAATTACGTACATGGTGCCCGTAGACATCGTCGGAATGTGATGGCTACGAAAGTTGCTATCAGACTCAGAGAATCTGAATTTCTAAAAGAACACGTGTCTGAATACTCGGCAATCTTCATACACTTTGACTTCATGCCGGATCACTTAGATCATGAAATCGCCACAAAAAAGACTTGCGGCTCCTTCTCTGAATGAGAGTGGGTCGGTTCGCTCGTATCCTCTT
Source organism: Bactrocera zonata (assembly GCA_037783105.1). Classification (NCBI taxonomy): domain Eukaryota; kingdom Metazoa; phylum Arthropoda; class Insecta; order Diptera; family Tephritidae; genus Bactrocera; species Bactrocera zonata. The sequence continues at coordinate 1,665,381 of JBAWJQ010005072.1, read as the reverse complement.
CTACTATTAGACAGCTGTGTTTCGCGGTAGCTTGGCCAGAGCTGGGCCACCATCGGTGCTTGTACTGTCACAAAATACATATGGCCCAAAATCGATCGCAAGAGATCTAGTCATCACTTTGCCCTCAGTAAGGCTCGTCTCTCTCAAGGTATGGGGGTTTTAACAGGTCATTACCCTATTGCTTCTGCAAAAGCTGAATGGAAAAAGATGAAGTCGAACCAACTCAACACTTCCTTCTTGGCTATCCCGCGATTGGGAGGTCAAGGCTTAAGGACTTGGGAGCGCATACCTTCAGACAACCCACCGAACTTGCGGGAGTGGAAACCAAACGCCCGAACCTAACCTAATGTGTGTACATACATACAGGTATATACAAATATACTAAACTAGATCGTTGCTGACAGCAGAAACTTAATTAGAATTAATGCCACACTTGCCTTTGATTACTTTCGCACTCTGTTTGAATAAAATGCAACATGCCATAGTTTGTTTGTTATTGTTGCAACTCATCGACTGGTTTGTTCAGTCGCTTCCAGCAAACGTCAGGTCTGCAGATGTGACTTTATCTTCGTACGACATTTTTGTTTATATTTGCACTCGCACGAACATTTATTGTCGGTATGTATGTGTGTGTGTGTGAGTGTGTGATTGCCGGCAGTTATTTACATGTTCGTTTGCTTGTTAGTTATGTTTACAGTAGTTGGGAGTTGCCAGCTGACATTAACTAGTTGCTACTCGTTGGTTGTTGCTACGTTGCTTTTACTCGTTTTTTACTCGCGTTGCACTCGCATGAAGCACACTTTACGGCGCGTAATTTCGTCGTTTTTTATTTCATTGCGAAAGATTTTGAGCTTCACGACCGACAATTGCTACAGTTGAAGTAAACAGCATCACGTTCGTCTTGCAACTGCAGCTCGTTTTTTCCGCAGCGAACGGGAATGCTTCGTTAGTTGTTGTTTGTCGCAGATTTAACTTTTCGCTTTGCAATTAAAACGAAACGAAATAATTGTGGACACCTCTGTTGTTGGCAACACTATTTTGTGGCATTTTTCTATTGTTGGCATTTTTATACCCTGGGCCTAATAGCTTCTAAAAATTTTTTGATTTTAGAGAGTGATAATGATAATTTATGGTAGTGCCTAGATGGTGATACCATTTTCTTCTTCTTCTGGCGTCGGTATTACTCGGTTATAGCCGAGTTTACGTCAGGCCTCCAGTCGTTCTTCCTTTTGCTGTTTGGCGCCAATTGGAGATTCCAAGTGCAGCTAGGCCCTTCTTCACTTGGTCTTAACAACGAAGTGCAGATATTCCTTTGCTTCCTCCGGCGGGTACTACGCCGATTACTCTCAGAGTTGGAGGGTGTAGTAAAACTTAATTCTAGGAACCTCCTCCATGTAAAGCCATTAATGGTAAATCAAAGAAGTTTTGACCAGGACCTTACAATTTGAAGCAATAATTTTAAACAATTTTAGCCAGGCATATGTAGTTATAAAGGTTAAGGTAGTACAAAAGGTTAAGTTTTCAGATTTTTGTTTGCAGAACTTAGACTGCTTTTGGTGTCTAGACCAGCGTTGTCCTCGGCCTATGCGCACAATAGTGCACGGACAGTGCCAGACACCTCACACTAACATGTCGCGACAAGTGTCTGTGAAAGCTCGATTGTGCTACTGTATTCAACTTCGTAGGCAAGCAAAGCAGAATTTTGCGATCAGTTGACGCTAGAATAACCAACACAAGCATAACGTGCACACAGTCACGTTGGACAACACTGGTCTAGACACAGCGGTATTCCAGGAAATTGTAAGGTTGTTGGGCTTGCTGGGACATGCACTGAGACTGTTGGGTCTCAGACCAAATCAGCAAGCATTGGTCACCTACCAGCAACTGTGCAGTCACAAGGTCCTTCTGGCATACGATAAATCGGAAGAGGTCTAAGGAGCCCTTCCCTCTCAGCAAAATACAACCTTTTAATCATTTTAGGAGTATAACAGGACACTGTTCGATCGGAATTCATGCGTTAAGATTGAACATTTTACCGGATACCTGCTGCATTAGCTGTTTGAAAGAAGTTGAGATAGAATCATCATCCTCGAATATCCGAATCAAAGCAAACGCACCTCGGAATTTTTTGTTATAGGTTCTGGACGTTCTGATAGCTGATAACCAACTAAAGTCCGCTTTGTTGAGAGATTAGTCATCCAACTGAACCTAACTATCGCATCTGTTTATAATTGAATTCGAGCTGGTTTTGGTTTTGACCAAGAATCTGGTAACCGTGGTAGTCAAGTATATTTAACCGGATTAGACCTGGATTTATATATAATCACCCAAGAATAGTTAACTCGACGATATTATTACATTTTTGTGGAGGAATGTATTTTTTCGCTACAACAACAATAAGTATCTAAATAAAAAATTTTGTCAATATAAGTGTGAGCGACGTTAACAGCAACAGTAAATGATTAGACCGAACTTAGATCAATTTGCTGTACTCTCGGCTGCTGTTTACCTTGATCCTCCTCGGAAATAGTTGTTGTGCTTCCTTCTTTTGGAACCGAGGCTTTATATTTAATACATTCAGAAGCAAATATATTCATAAAAACATACACATCTTATGATATATACCCAACTTCTTCTTATATACCCGAGGTATCTAAAATCTCTCTACTTTATCGTATGTCTATCAATCTATTGCCGTCGTGTGAGCAATTAGAGTTGGTATTTATTTCGCAATATTTGTCACACTTCACTTCATGGGAGCATTAGGTTGGTTCTAAAGAAATCAAATGAAAGATTTATTTTTAATTATACCCTCAACATAGTAAAAGTTTAGTTTACCACGAAGTTTGTAACATCAAGAACGAAATGTCAGAACACCAAAAAAGTATAAAGAAACGATAAGCGTGACGAGATAAGTAGATTTAATGTTTTTGTAACGGTTATCTAGTCCCCGTTAAAATGGTAATGTTCAGATAAATTCTCAACGAGATCATCAAACGGTAGGCCAAGTTTCGACGCGGTCGGCCCATAGGGAGAGATGTGTCAGATGTGTAGGATAAGCTGGGTATGCAAAGAGGTGGTTAGAGTCATGCAGGGACTCGTTGCATGCTGGATATACATACGTATATTTGATATGATGGTTTCTACAGTATCCAGAATGAAGCTGAGCAAGGAACACACTCGATTCTCGCGGAAACTCTAGCTCGTCGTCTGCAATAAGTAGTGGTTTGACTCCAAGTATGCCAATCACTAAGAGGGAGTCGGTGAAAGTGTTAATGGCTACACTGTGAATGGCAGTCAGTGTATGTCTGGAGTTAGTTGCGTTCGAAATCGGGTGGGCGTATTGTTTTAAGTCTTCGGCGTAGTTGAGGAAGGACCTCTTGATGCTCCTAGGAGGCGATGCCGTTACAAGCAGGTGACTGCAGGGCTGATTTCTACGGAAGCACTCCAGCAGAAACTGATTGGAAACACATCTGCGGGCCTCACTGCGCAGATGTTCAATGGGAGACATCAAGAGGCATCCCGTTGTAGTCCGGAGTGAATTATTCTGGCATGTCGGTAACTTCCTCGTCTGCATTTCACGGCTTCCAGGTGACCATAGTTAAAAGAATTAGGTGCGACGTAGTCAGGAACCGGTCGATTTAATCATGTCCGTCGGTCTGTCTGTATACTTGTATTCTCGTACTAGAACCTCATTTTTTGAGATATCGATCTGAAAATTTTCACACATCCGTTTCTACCAAAGGAGTTGGTTATTTTTCAGAACCGTCAATATTGCGGCCATACAATTGAGGCTTAGAAAGTCTCTTCTAGGAATTCATTCATTATTTAAGGACCACCATAATGCATTAACATAGATATCTTTAAACTCTATAACCATATGTATGTATGCATTCATGGACTTCAAAAGCTGTTTACAATTATATTTGTCTTATAGTTTTTTGTTTTTTTTTTTTTTTCTTGCCCGCTACAGTCGGTGTGGTGCTATTTCTGTCAGTGACACATGTGCAACACGAAAACGCAAAATATTTTAGTATCTAAAACAAGCAACATTAGTAGCGGCAAACTAAAATAGCGCATATAGTTTTACACACACACATAGAGAGCATGGGAATAAACAACGGTGTCAGCGTCGTCACGATTGCCAAATGAGCAAATGGCGGCGTGGAGGAGATCTTGAACGGCATTTTGGCCAATGCAACGAATATTTGCGCCGTGCACTTTTTCACATTTCAAATTGCACACGAAGTAAATATGTTTGCCAAAGTGCTTTAATTATGTGGACGGTATGCAAATAGCAGGCGAGTGCTTGGGTAAATATGTGTTTCTAATTAGTGTGTGTTGAAATATTTGCGATTGAAATTGGGGGCATCGTGAAATATAAGAAGTATTATCAGTGCTTATGCAAATAAAACGAGACTCATTTGGAAAATTATGTAAATTATTATAAAAGAGTAAATTAATTGGATTAAAACACATATGTAAGTACATATGTAGCACATTCATACATACTTATATGAATAAAGCTGAGTTTGTAAGATCCACGGTTTCAAAGCTCTTAATATCCTTGTCTCAAATATATTCAGTTTTTAGAACAAACCTCATCAATTTAAGATTATTATCGGCGTGCTCTTTGTCCAAAAAATCAGACTTTTGAGATCTCGAGATTTGAAGATACGCTTCTGAAAAATAAGAGTCTGTTCAAAAACCAGTTTTACATTTCGCCTTAGATCATTTTCTATAAGTTTCTAGGTTAAGTCTACTATAGTACACTAGTCGTTTAAAACTTATAAATGGACCTACACTTATTAGTCGCAGAGAAAAGCTTGACATTACATTCTTAGTAAAAATCCTAAATGGAACAGTTAGAAGCTCTTTTCTCCTGTCTGAAGTTAATTTGATAAAACTCGTTGAATCAATTCTCGTTCTCCACCGTTAGATTGCTCTTTATATACTCTTGCAACCTGTTGCCACAGAGAGAAGATAACCCGGCCCATTCCCCATATAACGGTACTGCTAAAAAGTACAAAAGGCATGATAAATCAATAACCAGATACATACAATTTTACTAGCAAGCTTTGTGAGAACTGGTGTGAAATTTTTTACGATGGGCGTGGCACCGCCCTCATACTGCATTGGTTATTCGTGATCATTTCGCCACTTCTACTAATATCGTGCCGCAACCACCGCATTCGCCTGATTTACCTTCGTGTAACTTCTGTTTATTCAGCAAATCCACATGACCACTCCTAGGACACCGTTTTGACTCAATTGAGGATATAAAAGCTGAATCGAAAAAGGCTCTGATGGCCATCACGACAGAGGATTTTTCCAAGTGCTATGATGACTGCAAATGTATTGAAGCGGGAGGGGATTACTTTGAAGGAGATGAAATGGACAAAATTCGCCTTTCAATTTGATCACAGCGGTATATTAAGTGCTATGAAACACTTAGCTTTTATGTATTTAAAATATTCAGTTAATTTGTTTACATTAAAAAAAATTATGAAGAATCGTATATTTATTCTCGTCTTTAAACATGCTGTATAAGTGAGTGGTTTAATACTGCCATATCGAACTATTCGCTTCAAATCTACATACAATAATACAAATATCTTAGGATCAGTATATCTGTCAGTTCATATAAATAACTTTTTTTCACTTTCTAGTTTGAAGTTGATTTTTTCGTTTTCAAAAATGATCTATGTACCTTGGTCTACCAGCAGTAAATGCTTTCTGATATTTTCGTTTCATATTTTAGTACTCAACAAACACTTCTTCGTATGATCGCTGTAGTATAAAATACAATTGTTTTATTATATTTTATTTTATGCAAAAGAAGTAAGAAATAAGTTAACGGCAAAATACTCACAAAAGTAGAAAGTGAAAATTAAAGGTCATCACAGAGATTTTTTCTTCTCTTACTTTGTAAAAGTAATTTTAAAATCAAATGTTAATTTAATCAATATATTATTATTTTATTTTTATTTTTTTATTTTATAATCATTTATACAATAAAATATTTATTATATAAATACATGAAATCGCAGCACTGGCTACTAGGCCTTCAGCCGATATACATATTTACATATACGATACATATATATTTATGTATATTCAATAAGCATTTTAAAATATTTTCAGATTATATCCAAAAATCGCATGCGAGTTCTTTCATTTGACACCTTTATCGCCAAATTGCTGCTAATTCACAAACAACAAACATTTCAAGGAGAAGCAACAACAGCTACCGTAATGTAATAGGCATGTAGCGAGTGCATTTTACACCTTCGCTATGCTACTATGTACAAACGCAAACGAAGGTGGACAAAAACAACGGACACCTTCCCCACATGCAAAGTCCAACTCCCCTCATACAACAAACACAACAGCATCACCGCTGTCGTGAAGAACTCTACACATTCACACTCACTACACATTTGCTCAGAGTCAGGCAAATGGAATTTTTCAATCGCGATCGGTCAGCGGTCAAATTGCGCGTAAGTTCGTGTTTCGGAAAAAAAGTAATAAAAGCGTTAGAAATTAATAGTTAAAGTGTTTTTTTTTAATATTTTATATAATTTAAAATCTTGAGCTCGAGTTGTGCAAATTAAATAAAACTAAAATAAGTGAAAAGTTAAAATAAGAGAAAGCAAAAGTGTTCTAATGAAAGAAAAAAATGTGTGTAAAGTGAAATAATGTGGAGTGCATTGGTAATTTTGTTCTCTATATATCGTCGGCTTAACGTGCAAAGGTGCTAAGTCCACTTATGGTCAAAATTGATATTTTGAAGAGATTCGATAGATAAATATAAAACACATCAGCTACAAAAAAAAAAATTTGGTTTATTTTATTTTAAAGCTATTTTGGGCAGTGGTGTGCAAAAGTGCTAAGTCCGCAACTGTCAAATCGCGCGGGCTAAGTCCACATGACAATGTGATTGCTACCTAAAGTGTGCTTTGTCTTTTTTGCTAGGTAACACGGCATAGCTGCTGTGTTATTCGACACTTCGCTTAGATGTTTTTTTGTGATACTTCGGGTTCACGAAGCGGCAATCGTGCTCCCGAACGACTAGAAAAATTTGTTAGAAAAAAAGTATATAAGCGCGACGAACAAGCTTAAGATTTACGTAAGTGAAATAGTTATAATTATAAAGTGCTAAAGTAGTTACTCAAATAATTTCAATAAATTTCAATTTCTTTTTTATTTTTAGGATGAATTTAAATTCAATAGATATTTATAAAAGCAGTAACGAGCATTGCAGCGATTATGGCAATGACGCAGATGATGGAGTTTTAGGACTGGTGCCTTATGGCTTTAATAGCGATTCGGATGAATCACTTGACCTTCCTTCTAAGTCACAAACGCGCAAAAGAAGAGGAAAAATGGTTAATCCAGCTTGGTTTGCAGCAAAAAATAAAAAACAGAGAGAAAATGGGAAACTCTATCTGGGGAAAAAGAAAGAAAATGGCCTGTGGAATCATCGAAGAGTTAGAAATGCAAAAGTCATTGGAGAGCGATGTAGCTGTAAAAAAGCCACTAGTTCTGCTGCTCTCCACTGCGCAAATATAACTGAAGACCAAAGACAAGCATTGTTTAAGCAATTCTGGCAAATGGAGTGGAAAGAGAAACAGACTTATGTTAATACATTGATTCAAGTAACAACTCCTGCAAGAATGCGAAATCGCAAAGATAAACACAAGAGCAGAAGGAGTCGAACATTTCAATACCATGTAAGAGTCGAGCAAAAAAGTGTTAAAGTTTGCAGAAAATTCTTCTTGAACACTCTTAGCATTGGCAGACGTACGGTGCTAAATTGGGTTAAGCAGCCTACGATTTCAAGAAACACTACACAGAACGCACCACAACCAAATTGTAGCATTGCACGTGAATCTCTAAATTCGTTTTTCAATTCTCTGCCAACCATGGAATCACATTACTGCCGTGCAACAACTCAAAAAAAATATCTTTTGCCAGAATGGTCGTCAAAAAAACAACTCTTCGAATTTTACGTAGAAGATTGGTGTAATGCACATGGAAAACCCCCACTCTCTATTTCAGCATTTTATAACGCCTTTGCGGATCAAAAGCTTGGTCTATTCTTCCCTAAAAAAGATCAGTGTGAAATCTGTGCGCGACATACTGTGGGAGATATTTTGGATGACGTCTACAATCTTCACCAGGCAAAAAAACATGAAGCTAGGGAAGAGAAACAAAAGGACAAAATCGAAGAAACCTTCGTGTTTACTATTGATCTGCAAGCGGTCTTAATGGCACCAAAATCCCAAGTAAGCAGCCTTTATTACCGCACGAAGTTGCAAGTCCACAATTTGGTGTTTTACAATTTGATAAATCATGATGCTTATTGCTTCATATGGAACGAAGTAGAAGGTGGATTATCTGCCGAAGAATTTGCTAGCATTTGGGTGTACTTCATCGAGAAGAAAATAATTCCAAATCTCACCGAGAATGCAGCTGCTACGAAAATTATTCTTTATAGTGATGGATGTACGTACCAGAATAGGAATGTTTCTATGAGTAACGCTTTGCTCAATACATCTATTAAACATGGCGTAATAATTGAGCAAAAAATACTAGAAACGGGGCACACCCAAATGGAAGCTGACAGCGTACATTCAGTTATCGAGCGTGTTATTAAACACCGAATTGTTAATGTACCAGCAGAGTATATTCAAATATGTCAGAATGCTCGAAAGAAACCTACACCTTATATGGTAGAGTATTTGGATCATACTTTTTTCAAATGTTTCAAGGGCATACAATTTTTAAAAACAATTCGTCCTGGTCGCGGAAAGGGTGAATCAAAAGTCACCGATATTCGTGCGATTAAATACACACCGGAAAGGGAAATATTTTATAAATTGCGTTTTCCCGAGCCATGGAGCTATTTACAACAAAGAGTGCACAGAAGTGTTGTGCCAACGGATTGGTCTAATTTGCCACAGCTTCACCAAGAAAGAAGAAAATTAACAGCAAGAAAATACGCAGATTTGCAATATTTAAAAACTTCTTTGCCAAGAGACTATCATCAATATTATGACGACCTGCCACATGAGTGATATCTTCTTATTTTTTAATATATTTTTTTGTTTTGCTTAATTTATAATTTCCAAACAGCAATGAATTAAGACTGAACTGATATATTAACTTTTTGTGATACCTTAAAGTTTAAGGCTTAAACAAAGATTTTCCATTTAAGTACTTATGTATTCCTTTAAACGACAGCAACGAAGTAAGACTGTATAATATTTTTTTGTGATAATAAAATACGCCATTTGCAAAAAAAACTGCAATATTTCTTTTTCGAAAATGTGCTAAGTCCAATACATCCAAGTGCAAATAACTCCAGAAAATGTGCTAAGTCCAAAAAAGGCCTATATAAAGGCGCTCATTAAATTTTTTATTATATTTTTTTTTGTACTTAAATGAAATATCACAGTTGACAAAACTGCGTTAGAAAAATATAAAAAAATTTTGAACTTCAATTTTTATTCAGTTTTTTTTGTTTTATTTAATAATTCAAAAATGGCACTTAGCACCTTTGCACGTTAAGCCGACGATATGTTTCTGTTTGTTAATGGTGTAAATATCGAAGTAAAAGGAAATCGTATATAGTATATCATTCATAAATAGTGCTGTAGTGAATTAGTTAATTAATTTCTTTTAAATACATTTCGTCAAAAATGAAGTCAAGCGTTCGTTCTTTCGATGTTCGTCTATCGTCGTTCGCTAATTAACCAACAACGTCGTTCGTATAACAAACAAACAAATAATATCAAACTCCAGGAGAGTAATACATACATACATATGTTGCTCGAAAACTGAAAGGTGAGTACAGCGTGTTTGTATACAAATTACTTTGTATATTTTAAGGAAATTAAATATATTTTAAGAATTCATGAAATAATGGAAAATGCAAAAATAATCACTTAAAATGCAAAACAACGTATTATCAAAAAAAAAAAAAAAAAACAGAAATTATCGCATACGACTCACTACAACATACAATAACAAATAAGTACCAATAAATTTTCAGTTTCCGTTCAGATATAACCAATATGTAACCTATACGTATATAACCACTTTATAATTAATGTATAACCATTTTATAACCAAAACTCAAATTTTGTTTCAATATGAGTGGTTTCAATTATATCGTTTTTCCTTCGCCTGTAAACTTATAAAAATTGATGTTACGTTATTTTGCATTTTAGGTGACGATTTGCAAATTTTCAATAGTTTCATTTTTAATTTCAAAACTGCTGAAAAAAATTAGAATAAAATTTAAAAGTTTACTTAAAATTTATTTATTTATTAAATTTAGAAGTTTAGTTTTATTTTTTATTTTAAGTAAAATTTTAATTTTTTTTTAAGATAAATTATTTGGAAAGTGTCTTAAAATAAATTGTTCACTGACTTCAAAAATTTGGGAAAAGTTGTGTGTACTTATGCTTTAAGCGGTTATATCCACTTGAAAGTAAAATAAGTATACTTTAATTAATTTGAAAAACACGCTTTTGCAGCTTTTCAAGCTTAAAAGTTAAAAATAAATCTATATACTACAAGTAAGGAACAGCTAAGTTCAGGGTGCAACCGAACAACTTGAAAGAATCAAAGCCAGGAAATACTTTAAAGTGTAAAAGGTCAACCAGAAGATCGAAATTCAAGTAACTCTATATATTTATCAACAGAACGGTAACTTCTTATATGAAAAAATACTTTCAATCATTTTCAAAAAGTCCTGCATGGGATTTTAACCCATAACTAACTGAATGTTAGTGATGAACCAATCAAAATACTGTTTATGAAATATCAGAAGTACTAGCTGAAGAGTGGGATTGAGCATCGATAAGAATTAAATAATTTGCAGCTCTTGATTATTAGTTATGTATGAATTAAATTTAGAATTATGTACAAAATAATTACATTATTAATTATGTTTTGTTATATTTTCCTGTGAAATGCACATTCATAAGTATGTTGCAACGAAAACGTTGTCATTTAGTTCATATAGTCATATACTAGTACTCCCACTGCCAACAACATACACTTCCCTATTCATTCTTTCTTTACACGCATTACTTATCCTCTCATATCGCTTTTTCTCATTTCATAATTTACATATTTACTAATTGATATTTTCTTTAATCTCTTAAATATTATGTTAAATCAATAAACAACACGGTAACAAAATATGTTTGCTTGCTCTTTAAGCAAATATTCTCTTTGTTTAAATATCAAAGTCAAGTAAATTTATATTGCAGCATTCAGATTTGGCATTAGCATGAAATAAAAAAAAAAAAAGTCACAACTGTTAAAAATCAAATGCAATAAAACAAGTGAGAGCAGGAGAATGATTCTCAGCGCAACCGTAGGCAATGCATGCAAATGCACTGAGTACGCGCCGTTACTTGTGTTGTGCAGTTATAAAGAAGTTTCATTAAGAAAAATGTGTGTGCGAGTTGGACAAAATTGTAAATTCATTAATAACTTAAAGAAATAATCAATTTTGGTGTGTGAAAAAAGTGAAAATTTGTGCAAATAGTTGGTGTGAATGTATGTATACATTTGAATACTCAATGTGGAGAGAATTTAAAGTGAAACAGAGGTTTGTGAAAACGTGAAAAGCAACGTGTTTCAAACTTCGTATAAATAGTAATAATAAATGAAGGTGTTAATAGTGAAAAAGTGTAAATAATGGAAAAAGGTGTAAATAGTGGAAATAAAATGTAAAGTGTGCAAAAGTGTTTGGAAAAATGTTAAATTGTGACACAGTATTGATAGCAATTTTGATGAGCATTTTGTTTGTGTGCGTGTTAAGTAATGTATTATGGTGTAGAAATAATAATAGTGCAAGGAATTCATAGCAGAAAGATATGCCGGGAAAATGCTGTTAACTGTAAGAAACAACGCATGTAGAGGTGAGCCATTTACATGTCTAATACTAGGTAGAACTTCGTTTATTGTAAATTTAACGGACTCCAGGCACAATGAACGGGCATCAGCAGAAGAAAATAATAACCTTGCAATATATTTTTGCTTCTGTGCTTTTAGTTTCTGTGGTGCTAAAAATGGCATAACGAACACAACATGTTAAATAGTATAGAACTTTATAATTTCCTTAAGGGGTCAGTAGTGTAATCTTTAAACTTTTTTTTTACATTTTCTGGTACCTTATATCCTTAGAATTAATGTAGAAGCCCACTTTACCATTGGAAGATTTCGAAAAACACCTTAAAATAATAATATTGCTCGACGTTCGGAGCGCTCGGAGAGCTCGGAGTGCACACCTCAAACTTTAAACGCGTTTTTCTCAAACACACACTTTTTTAAACTGGCGGACATGATTCCGGTCGAACTACTCAACCGATTTGCTTAATTTTTTTTTCAAAAAGCGCCTGGCTATCGTCCCTACTAGATTCATAACTTTTTATAATTTATTGACAATGTTATAACAAAATTTATGTAAAAAAGGGGAAAAATTAAAAAAAAAAGTTAATTAATTTTTCATTAATTTATCAACATTTTTTCATCATTCTAGTAGGAAGGTTAACCATTCACGTACTTTTTAAGAATAAATTGGGTTTTTGTGTTTCAGATGATCCAAACATGAGAAATCGTGTCCGCCAGTGAAAAAACACATCTCATTCATCCAGCCATTTCTCCGACAGATGTCATAAAAAAATTCCGAAAAAAATTATTTATGCACTCCACGATATATGTACCTCATGATATGTAAAAAAAGTTCTATTGTAAATAAAAATTTTTATGAAAAAAAAATTGTCAAAAAAAAGCCAGATTACCCCTTAAGAGGTTACATGGGTTTTCTCGGGTATAAAACAGTTTAGTTTTTTTTTCAAAAACATTTTTCTCATATAACAAATTAAATACTTTATTATAATTTTTTATTGATACAAACATACACTATTAACAAAGAAATTTTGGAATTTTTGGAAAAAAATATGTTAAACTCGATAACTCCTTACCGAATCATTTAAAGTGAAGAAATACGAATTTTTGTTAAAATAAGGTTTTTAGGACTTGAAAGAAGGTAAAAAACTGAAAATTGGATTTTTGGCAAATATTTTTACAAAAAAAAAATTAAATTTCACTGAACATTTCGCGACATTTTTTTTCAAATAGTTGTTATCAAAAAAAAACCTTTGTCCAAGTCTTTAAAAATTGTATCTCAAAGACCTGTGTAAAAGTTCTCGAGAAATCTTACCAACCGACTTCAAAAACAAAGTTTCGAGAAAAACGCGTTTAAATATGGCGCACTTAGCCTAGCTAGCCTCAAAGGCATAAGTTCTTAAAGCTGTATCTACGAAACTATTACTCGGATCAACTTGAAAATTTAGGACAATATTCTAACGGGTGATTTTTTTGAGGTTAGGATTTTCATGCAGTAGTATTTGACAGATCACGTGGGATGTCAGACATGGTGTCAAAGAGAAAGATGCTCAGTATGCTTTGACATTTCATCATGAATAGACTTACTAACGAGCAACGCTTGCAAATCATTGAATTTTATTACCAAAATCAGTGTTCGGTTCGAAATGTGTTTCGCGTCCGTGTCCGATGAGCGATGAGGCTCATTTCTGGTTGAATGGCTACGTAAATAAGCAAAATTGCCGCATTTGGGGTGAAGAGCAACCAGAAGCCGTTCAAGAACTGCCCATGCATCCCGAAAAATGCACTGTTTGGTGTGGTTTGTACGCTGGTGGAATCATTGGACCGTATTTTTTCAAAGATGCTGTTGGACGCAACGTTACGGTGAATGGCGATCGCTATCGTTCGATGCTAACAAACTTTTTGTTGCCAAAAATGGAAGAACTGAACTTGGTTGACATGTGGTTTCAACAAGATGGCGCTACATGCCACACAGCTCGCGATTCTATGGCCATTTTGAGGGAAAACTTCGGACAACAATTCATCTCAAGAAATGGACCCGTAAGTTGGCCACCAAGATCATGCGATTTAACGCCTTTAGACTATTTTTTGTGGGGCTACGTCAAGTCTAAAGTCTACAGAAATAAGCCAGCAACTATTCCAGCTTTGGAAGACAACATTTCCGAAGAAATTCGGGCTATTCCGGCCGAAATGCTCGAAAAAGTTGCCCAAAATTGGACTTTCCGAATGGACCACCTAAGACGCAGCCGCGGTCAACATTTAAATGAAATTATCTTCAAAAAGTAAATGTCATGAACCAATCTAACGTTTCAAATAAAGAACCGATGAGATTTTGCAAATTTTATGCGTTTTTTTTTTTAAAAAAGTTATCAAGCTCTTAAAAAATCACCCTATAGATGTGTTATAGAAGTTAATAAGATAACAAAAAAATCGATTTTTTGAAATCCGTAAACCCATGTAACCCCTTAAAATATAAATGCACACGAATTAACTTCTTTCATAAAGCTCATAACAAATGATAACATTTATATTCAGCGCATGCGTGGAGCAAGTTTTGCGTGCCACCGTGTGCGTCGCAACGTAGCAGCACTTCAAACAGAAACAGTTATCCACGCACATTGCCGTTGTCGTCTTCACGCTGAGCGCTGTCGTGCTGCTGTTGGCGCGCTTGTCATGCAATTAATTAATGATGTGCTGACAATTTTTCGCAGATATTTTGACTCGCTGTATAAATTGTCCAAACGATTAGTTACTTTCGCGTTTATGGCGAAGCAAACTGGTTGCGCTAGACGTTTTTCGGTACAATGAAATATTGGTGAAAATTACGGTTTTATTAATTTCGACAATCATAAATGATGATAATAGTTGCTGCTTATTAATTGGCAATGATGCGAAAATATATGTCTGCGATAATTTTTTAAAAGAAGGTGAAAAGGTGCGCTGCACGCGGATTTGTGAATAGACAAAACAAGACTTTCGAACGAAAAGTTTTTAGTTTTTAGTTTTTGTTTTTCTTTCTTGTTTTTTGTTTTCTTTCTTGACTTTTTTGTGTATTTCTTTGTTTTCGATTTTTCTTTCGTGTTTTTATTGTTTTTTTTTTTTACTTTTTTATTAAGCCTCATACCATTACTTTTATATACGACTATTTGTTGCATGCTGCATTAAATGTTATTATATTTGTTGTTTTTATTGCTGCATATAACATATGCAATCATTTCTACAAGCCTTACTTTTCAACTTTTTCGCTGTGAATTCTCATTTCGGCAGCACCTTTAGCCGCCACACATAATACCGTTATGCCGCCTAGTTTGTCTCCTTTTGAGTGTTGACTATTTTTGTGTCAACAGTTTGGCCCCTTTTGGCCTTTGCTGACCATTCGCCTAACTATCGGCCATGTCGTACATGAAATTCGTGAACTGTCACTATTTGGCGGTGCAAATTTTCCGGTAGTCGGACCCTTAATAGCCAACCCAGCAGCCAAAGCTGGGCCAACACGCTGAAATAAACGCGAAAAAAGGGAAACCCAAAAGCGAAAATGCACAAAAGCAATACAAACAATGTGGCAAATGCGAGTGAAAGTGTTGGCACTTAAAAGGAGTTGCCACTAATGGTCGCACATAAAGAAAAGCGCAACAAATTGCGCTCGGACCGACCATTACAGGGCACACTCATACGCAATCAGTACGACAGCACGTATGAGTGACATTAATTAAGTTCGCAGCGCGGCCTAAGCAATGTATACAATAACACAGCACAGCATGGCTTGGCATAGCATGCGGCATGGCAGCGCAGCACAGCACCTTGGGCAACCGTCAATTTAGTTTACATGTTTTGCAAATGAAAATTGATGTGTTGATATCGAAAATCATTGACGCGTCGCATTGAATTTGCATAATTTCTGCGCAGGCGCAACATTAATGGGCGCGCGCACAGTGGGTGTGCGATGGTAAAACACATTTACATATGTAAATTTGTTGTTGTCGTATATGAGTTTAAGCCACTTTGTTGCGCGCCGCCTTTGCTACTCCCACTGTTTTGCTGCCGCTGCTGCTGGTTGCCGCTACAAGTATACATACACACACTTAAACATGCACAAACACCACAAGTATTCACTCTGTACGTCGCAGCGTGTTGCGCGATTATGTAAAATGTGTTTTGCTGAATTTTTAATTAACTACAAAAGAAATAACTTAATATAAAACAATGGCAGCAACAAAAACTGAAAATAAAAACCAAAAATAGAAAAAACAAAAAAAATTAACTTCGTTTGAAACGGAGCTATAATACCCTTCATAGATGCTTTGTGGTTAGCAGAAAAAATTATAAAAAAATGTGTCTCTTGATTTTTATCGATAACTTTGTATGGCAGCTATATGGTATAGTGGTCCGATATGAACAATTTTCTCGAAGATTGTAGCGTTGTCTTAGATAATAATTTGTGTAAAATTTCATGGCGATATCTTCAAAAGTAAGAAAGTTTTCCATACAAGAACTTAAATTGGTCGATCAGTCTGTATGACAGCTATATGATATAGAGATCCGATCTAAACAATTTCCTCGGAGATTATAGCGATGCCTTAGATAGTAATCTGTGCCAAATTTCTTGACGATATCTTGACAAATGCAAGAGTTTTCCATACAAGAACTTGAGTTTGATCGATCAGTTTGTATGACAGCTATATGATATAGAGATCCGATATAAACAATTTCCTCGCAGATTATAGCGATGTCCCGATAATACTCTGTGTCAAATTTCTTGACGATATCTTGACAAATGCAAGAGTTTTCCATACAAGAGCTTGAGTGTGATCGATCAGCTTGTATGACAACTATATTATATAGAAGTCCGATCTGAACAATTTCCTCGGAGATTAGAGCTATGTCTCAGGTAATAATCTGTGCCAAATTTCGTGACGATAACTTGACAAATAAAATATTTTTTCATGCAAGAAACTTGAGTTTGGTTGGACAGTCTATATGATAGCTATATGGTATAGAGATCCGATTTGAACAATTTTCTAGGATATTATAGTAATGTGTCCAATAAAAATTCGTACCGAATTTCGTGACGATATTTTGATAAATAAAGAAGTTTTCCGTACAAGAACTTGAGTTTGATCGATCAGTTTGTATGACAGCTATGTGATATAGAAGTCCGATCTGAACAATTTCCTCGGAGATTATAGCGATGTCTTAGCTAATAATCTGTGCTAAATTTCGTGACGATAACTTGTCAAATTTCAAACGTCTCCATACAAAGACTTGAGCCAGATCGGTCAGTTTTGAATGGCAGCTACATAAGTATATACTATAGTGGACCGATATCGGCAGTTCCGACAAATAAACAGCTCCTTGGAAAGGGAAAAGACGTGTGCAGAATTTCAGATCGATAACTCATAAACTGAAATACTAGTTCGTATATATACAGACGGGCCGACGGGCATGGCTAACTCGACTCAACACGTCCTGCTGATCATTTCTATATATATTTTATAACCTCTCCGACATTGCTCTCTGGGAATTACAAACTTGGCGGCAAGCTCAGCATATCCCGTTCAGGGTATAACAATAACAAAACGGAAACAAAAACCGAAAGTGTGCAAAAACTGCGCAAATTCGAAAAGAGTACGTGGGAATTTTTGCATACAAACTTGCCGCCGCGGTTTGGTCAAATCTGTTGCATTGTAATCCCAAAATGCCAAACTACAAAAAAGTTGAAGTTATATGTACATATGTATATATGTGTGTGTTCACTTTTGTTTTTGCATTAACTCTGAATTTGTAAGCAAGTTTTTACCGTTAGCTGGCATTTATGATGCCCCTGATATGGCTAATGTGTAGCGTTTCGCAACTAAAATTTGCGCTTTTTGTTGTTTTCTTCTTTTTGCGGTGTTGCAACACATCTGATATGCAAAGTACATAAATGTCGTACATGCAACAACATGCAGCATGGGTGCAACATGCCGCTTAGTTTGCATAAAATGTTAATTAAATCATTTAATTATGTCGAGAACATAAATCACTGCGAGTCAGTAATTATTCAACGGCGATAAAGTATTGGTGATCGCAGATAATTGACATTCACAGCAAATTAATTTGTATCTCTGCGATTGGTTTGTAATCTTGCTGTTGGCGCTGCCAGTGTTGTGTGACTGTGTGTGTGTGTTTGCCTAATGTGGTAGATATTTTACACCAATGAAGTAATCAAATTTCAAATAATGGTATTCATTGCATTTTTGGCCTTAAATTCGGTGCCAATCGTGACTTGATGCGGTAGTGAATTGTTCTTCCAGGCCGTTTTCGACGGATGTTCTCACGCAATTGCCTCTCTACGCCCAAATAGAACTCCTTATTGACCCTCCGAAACAAATTCATAGTGCACCGAACCAGGAATATCGGAAAAAAAGCAAGCATCACCTTGACTTTTGAGCGGCTTTAGCTTGGTGTTTTTGGTTTCGGCTCGTTTTTCCTTCCAATCCGATGATTGTTAACATCTAAAAATCATAAATCCATGTCTCATCGGTAATTAAGATCCTATCCAAGACCGGAATTCGCATTCAATCATGTCCAAAGATACCGGTTTACGGTACTCTTTCAAAAAAAATTCAGATTCAAATTTATCGGGACGATTTGAGCAAGAACACGTTTCATACCCAAAATATCGACCTAAATTATTCGAACGGACTCGCGAGAGATCTCGAGCTCTCTTGCCATTTCTCTAACATTTGCTTGATGATTTTCAAGCACCATATTCTATACTTTTTTAATATGTTCATCAGTTGAAAAGGTCCAAGGTCGTTCATATCCATGTTTTTAACGATCTCTCGACCGTCTTTGAGGCACCACTCGTAGGCATGTGTTCTTGCTGAAACTGATAAAACTATAATTTTCCGCTAAACCAAAATTAGCTAAAAACAGCCTCTAAGATCGAATCTTCGTAAAATGACTCTAAACTAGTGTAATGGAAAAGAAATATGCGGTAAGGCGTATGGAAAAAAGAACAGCTATATTATGCATCGATAGATCTGCCCACAGATTTGTTCTGTAAGAAACTGGCAGTGAAGTAAGCTGTTAAACTGAGAGAGTCCTCTTATTACTCGTCTATAATACGGAGCAATCTAAGATGCTTAGCAAGCTCCACTTTTTATTTTGTACCACGGATTTTGGAAATCTTTTAAAATCAAACCCAATATAGCCTTGCATTCCAGAGGACAGTAGGATAGAAGTGAGAGAGGCAGGCACATAGATATAAAGATCTATACAAATGGGTCCAAACTAAATAATCAAGTGGGAGAAAAACGCCTTCCGTTTACCGGATCACTGCAGTGCCCAAGAAATACGGCAATTAAAGAAATCCTTCTTGTTCAGGAAATATATATTTATATTATAAAGGTGATCCATTTCGAGGTTCTCTACTTTAAAATAGAACATACAGAAACTTCAAATTTTATAGGAAATGTTTATTATCATTCGAAGGAACATTTTTTTTTTTTTTTTTTTGAAGTTCATCACTTTTAAATTTAAATGTTGGTCGCGGCTACGTCTCAAATGGTTTCGTTGAATGCAGACTTTTCACATCACCGCAGAAAAAAATCTAACGGAGTGATATCAAACGATCTTGGTGGTCAATCGACCGACCCAAAATGTGAAATTATCTGCTTACCGAAGTTTTCTTTCAATAAATCCATTGATTGAGGCGATGTGTGGGAAAAGAAGCCGTCTTGTTGAAATAAAATGTCCTCGACATCACGACATCATTTCAGGCATCAAAGAGTCGTATATTATGGCGCGATAATGATCTTTGTTGACGATTACGTTTTCACCGGCACCATTTTTGAAGAAATATAGACCGACGATTCCACCGGCCCACAAATCACAGTAAAACGTTTTTTTTCCTGGATGGAATGGCAGCTCTTGAATCTCTACAGGTTGCTCTTATTCCCCAATTTGGCAACTTTGTTTGCTTACTTACTTACTGAGCCAGAAATGGCATTCATTCCGGAACAAAATTTGGCTCGAAAACGTCCGATATTCTTGGAACTTTTGAGGAATCCATAGAGCGAAGCGATGTCGATTGAAAAGGTCGAGCAGCTTCAGTTCTTGCGCAATCTGTATTTTTTATGCTTTCAATTCAAGATCTCGACGTATCAAGGGGTTCCATACGTCAGTCCGATCTGCGGAGAACGGCGCGGAATCGGCTCTCCACGGTGGTCGTGTGCATTCTCAGCTATGGCTGCTATATTTTTATCACTGCGTGCCGGACGTGGTGTATTATTATCTAACAATGATTGTAGGATCTCAAGATGGGTTGAACGTGAACGTGAATTTTCGTAATAAAGTTATAAACGTTGATCATGTGTAAGACTTTCCATGAAGTCAAGCTATACTGAACAAAAACGACATGAAAGCTTGATACGATTCACGAGTTATGGGTCAAAAAAAAGGATATTGAAAAAAGTACCTCTGCTTGGATCAATCGTTATAAATTCTTGCCATTTTCAAGGTAATTTCATAACTCTCAAAGAAAAACTCGTCCTTTATGGAAGAAACTGGGACATGCGATTTTCACAAGCTTCTTTTGAGATGGAGTTTTCATCAGCAAAATCTTTCGCTATAAATAGGAACTGATAGTAATCACCACTGAAGCAATATCTTTGATCTTCTGTCGTGTCACTGTGTCTCCAAGGGCGTCGATCACTTATTACATTTAGTCTATTTTATGGATGATCAACCTACTCAGCATAGAGAGTTAAACAAATGCTTTCACTACTGCAAATTACAAACTAAAGCTTCAGGTTAGACCCCCCAATTTCTAAATGAATAAATATTTATGAAGAATTGGTATGAATTTGACCTGACCCCGAAGCAAAAATTGAACATACCATACACATATATGTATGTATTAATTTGCAAGCGTCTGAGCTAATTGATCAATGCTAAAAGTTGCTCTTGATTTTGCTATTTTCGTTAGCAAATCCGTATGAGCGCAAGCGAAAAATTTGTTTCGGTAAAAAAAAAAAAAATTGAAAAGAGATAAAAATCTCAGCGGGCAACTAGCAAATTGTATCCAACTCGCGCGTTGTTGTAGCACAAATGCACAAATTCAAATGTGGCAACATGCTTTAACCATGAACGGAACGGACAATGGACTACATTGGCATCGAATTCGCTCAACCAAAGCCAATAACAGGCGAGTGCACACAACAACAACTGCGCCAGGCAATATTTTGCTAGCCACTCGATGACTCACTATGACTATAGTATGGAACTCGTGTATGGTGCATATGTGCCGCTCGCCCCTGAAAAGTTAGCGGATATGTTGGTCCGCAGCGCTGGTGTGAGATTTGTTGCGCTTTAGCTGCGCTGCTCGAAATTTGTGGAAATTAATGGTGTCAGCAATTCAGCGCGCTCATACATAACCACATATTTACATGCATATGTATGTAGGGGCATGCATACGAGGAGTTGCTGTTTTGGTTTTCCGCTTGGGCCCTGACGGCGCTATTTCCATGGGTACGGCGTAACGATGTTTGTCAAAATGTTGTTGACATTTGGCGATTCTCCTCATGCTGCTGACATTGTGTGGTTTCACATTCAGCTGAAGGCGGAGTAGCGGTCTTATACGGTGATAAAAAATGTACATATGTATGTATGTGTGTATTCAATGATAGTGAGATACATATGTATGTATGTCGCTTTAGCAAATTTTTTTCAGCTGATTTCAATGCGAAATTTGTGAAAAGGAAGATTGTACGACGACAAGCGCGACGCTTGTCAAACTTGACTATTGTCAAAATTTATTGCCAACAAGTTTGACAATGTCACTTGTGTACATGATATTGATGGCGAATAGATAAAATTTGATATATAGCAGAGATTCATGAAATGCAGTACTAATGGATATACAAAAGTATAGAGCTCCATATTTACTTTCACATGTGCTATAAAAAGAGAGAGAGAGAGAGAGCGAAAGGAAGCCTTCAAACCAATAATTCCGGTAATTTGTCCGAATTGGTTTCATAAATGATTTATGTGTGTATGTATGTATGTATGAAATCGTGTGAGTTTTTAATTGTCTACAAGACAACCAGCAAAAAAATGCTGTGCACTATAATAAAATTGTCCATTAATCATGCATGCCTACAATCGTAGTTTCAGTGAAAATTTCCTATATAAAAAATGAAAATCGTACAGCAATTTTTTAGTGCGAGAAAATCGTTGAAATATATATTTTTTTTTTTTTTGTAGTTTTCGGTTTACAAAGTGTACTATAAGTTGCAGGGCTGCAAACCACGCCGAAAATTGAAACGGTTCGGTTCAGTGGTTCGAACCAGTTTTCAAGAACGAGTACCGGTACAGAAACCGGTTCCTTAGGTTCCCTGAACCGCGGTTTCGGTTCGGTTCATTTGGTTCAATGATATATTTAGAAGTATTAATTTTTATATATAATTTTTTTATTGTTGTCCTTTAGTAGGCAATGAAATTAAATTTTTGCATCAATTATTTGTAATATTTTAATTCTCTTTTTACATTTTTCTTATGTTGTCTTATAGTAGGTACTTATAATAAGAAAATATACAAATATAATAAAATTCAATGCTTACATCAGATATTTTTAGTATATGTAATTGTTTTTTATGTGTTTAAATTTAATAATAGAATGTCTTCCAATAAATCTTTATCAATACTTGCTCTCAAGTCGGATAATATAAATTTAAGGGTGGAAAACGATCTTTCCACTGATACCTGTGTTGCAGGAGCAGCAAGGACAATATTGGCTATAGCCTTTAATTCAATTTCAGAATGATTTTCCCAAAATTTTAACACATTAGATGTTTTGGAAAGGCGTTTAACGTTTGCAAAGCTATTTATAATGCCCTTGATTTTTTTGCCTGGTGACAATGCTCGCTTGTCTAATTGCTCGAGCACAGCATCAAATTCATCATCGGAACTTATTTTCGATTGGGGAGATTGGTCCACATTTTTCTGGCAAATTATATTTTCCCTCAATGTGAAAACTTGCTGTATAAATATTTTTGCCAATTCTTTTTCGGAATCGCCAAGCAAAAGCTGATATCTGGGGTCTAAGTAAACAGCCGCTAAAACACAAGAATTATTTAACAATAATTCACCCCGCTTTTTCAATGCTGCAGCGAAATTCTTGCTCATCCACCCTGTCTTCTGCTCCACTTTTAGCTTGCATGAATACCATGCAAAAAACATGTCACCTAATACAAGTTGTTTGTTTTGAAGTTTGAGAGAAATATTATAAGCTGGAAAAAGAATGTCGCATGCGCTTTCAATTTGCTGCCAATCGTCATCGGTCATATATAGCTCTTTAATGTCTTTAGAGCTCTCGCAACAAAAATCTTTAACCTTCAATAAACTCTTCAATATATTGTAAGTAGATCCCCACCGAGTGACGCATTCTAGCAGGCTTACGTAATTTTTTTGTTCGCAGTAAATTCAGCAATGTAGGTGTTCTTAATTTTTTGACTACTACCTTGGCCTTGCTTCGCACATCCTTAATATCCTTTAAAAATCGGATACTGCCAGGTTCAAAGTGTGTGCGGCACATCGAATTACACTAACGGAGGAAGATTTCATAAAATCATTCTCGAGGTCTTCACACATTTGTTCATTTGGAACGACATTTTCGATCATATCTTGGTCATCGTTTACACAGTCAATATCTTTTTCATCCTCTTCACCTTCATTTCCAAGTAAATCATCTAAAATAAACTGAAATTATTTTTATACTAATTTATTACATGAGCATGTCGTTATTACTATCTGAATCTTCGATAGCAACTTCGTTGCTATTTTCATCACTTGGCACTTTTGAGTTATTATTAAATAATTTACCAACGCAAACCATGTTGGCGGCATTATCGATTGTTATTGAATAAACCCGATCTATATTTATTTGAAATGATTGAAGAACATCCGTGATTGTATTGAAGAGATTCAGTGCGGTATGTTTCACAAATATTTCCTTCATTGCCAAAGTTTCAATTTGTATTTCTCCATTTTCAATATATTGTGCGTTGATGCCTATTATAGATCGATCTAATCTACTTACGCAATCAACTTTAATAGAAAATAACCTGCAATTAGAATAAACATAGAAATTTAATTTGACAAAACATTATAATCTGTAACTTACCGATTAGTTAATCTGTTTGTTATTTGAGAACGCAGCGCAGAGGCTTTTTGGATAATTTCTTCTTTTATATTTTGTCTGTTAATGGTAACACCCACTGTCTTGCAAACCGGATCAATAATTTTTCGAAAGCCACTGTCTTCTAATATTTTCAGTGGTCTGCCATTCTTTGTGACCAACTCCAAACAAGCTTCCAACAATTGTTCCTTTGTTAAAAAAATTGTGCCTTCGGCGTCTTGGCTACAACGTATTTTAAAATGCTGTTATCGTTATTAATGTGTTCACTCTTTTTCTTTTTCGGCAACAGTTCCACAACATCACTATGCTTCCTTTTCACATGTCTTAATAAATTTTCCGTATGTTTTCCAGCCATTTGCATGTTGCAATGTTTGCAGACACTTTTATTTTCTTTTTCATTGTAAGTGAATTCTTCATGCACTTTATTTTTGCTCATTTTGAATAAATAAACATATTAAAATTAAAAAGCAAATACGTAAATGTTGCGAGTATGTAAATGCAATAAGTGATGTGCGCATTTTACTGATGACAAAAGTCGGTACTACAACAGTATTGCCATATAAATATAAAAATGCTTGAAATATGCAAGGCGCAGAGTTGCAATTTTTATAAATATTTAAAGTAAAAATTGACTGAAAAATTCTTTATTTGAACCGAACCGAACCATTAGGTTTTAGTGGTTTTCGGTTCGGTTCAGTGTTTTCAAAATAAAAATGGTTCGGTTCGTGGTACAGCTTTTAGCGGAAAAAATACGACGGTTCGGTTCAAAAACCGGTTCGGTTCAAAACCGGTTTGCAGCCCTGATAAGTTGCATGATAAAAATGCCGTTGCAAAAAGTTATTCAAATGTGGCAGAAAAGCTAATAATTGCATAAAATTCGAGCACCATGTGAGTAATGAATGAAAGCTATTAATATTGCACTGGAATTGCAGGGGTTTTAATTATGTCTTTGTAAATCAACTTGAGCTTTTTATAAAATTGGTAACCACAGATCATCCTCCCTTGTAAATTTTGAGATTTCGATGCTGCAAATGGTTGTGCGAATATTTTGTCATGATTCCGAGATTTTTGTAATTTGAAACAACTTTACATCAAATCTGTCCCCAAACATGTCTAAAAGTAGCAATAAAACAATTGTAATATATTTTCTTTAGAAATTCGACATATTACCGATCCATATTCAACCTATGCTATCCAGAGCTTATTTTGACTGAAAATTTTGTATCTTTTTATAGTGAATTTTAATGGCTAAAACGGTGCTAAGTGGGTTGGTTTTATGATCAAAGGACACCTCATTTTGGATACTGCAAGACCGGCACTTTAGTTTCTCGAGTCAACTCGAGGTGTTATTTTGGTAGTTATAATTCTGCAAAGGCGCTATTTACTGGGAGGGAGTCAACCAATGTGTTTACAAATGCTCCGTCAATTGCCTTTAGTACTAGTAAAGTCTAGTAAAGGGTGTTGTGTTCTGTCGACGTATTACAGGAATTGACGCTCCTGTGAGTCGGTTCAAGCAGCTGACTGCAAGGATGATTTCTATGAAAAGAATTCCCGCTGTTTTTGGACTTAGCAGAAGTGAGCTCATCTCATTGCAGTGAAGAAGCGAAAAATGTCATGAAAAAAGTCTCGAAAATATTTTAAGTAGAACTTAAGTAGGTAGGTAGGTAAGAGCGCTGGCTCAACTACCGCTGGAAGCGCTATCGTAAGACCTTATCTTGATATAGCATTCCATTGGGGTATTCAAACCATTTGGTGCTTTCAATGAAACTATTTATCTCCGTTATGCTTTTTGTAGATAGATATTCAAGGTTTGGTGTGATAGATTCCAAAACTTCGATGACTGATTTTTTAAAAAGCTGAGCACTCACAGAGAAAGAACCGTTTCCTTGCTTCCTTCGAGTTTGCAGTTACAGCACTTGCTAGTTGGCCATTCTCACTTTTAACGCATGTTCTCCAAATAGTCACTTTTCCTGGACCTATGTAATAAGTGCTTTTTTTTTTGTTCGGAGGCTCCTTAGCCAACTGATTTTTTGTTGGCGAAAATTTTCCTATAACCGGGAACCCAAATTATTGATAAGTCGAGTTGACCTGCCAGTGAGCTTAAAGTCGTCCTTGCCTTGCTTACTACGCTGGAGTTGATCTTTGGCGATGATGAGGCTAGTAGTGCTGTCTAGCTATCTGTGTAAATGGTTGCCTTCTCTATTCTTACGGAGTTGTACAATAGAACTTTACAGGTCTTCTCTATGTCAAATACTTCGGCTTGGAAGACGATATAAATTAAGGTAGTATTGTCTTTCCCCTCTTCCTCATTCATGTCTAGAGAGTATTCTCTTCTGGAAGTCTGGAGGATATAGTCTAATTTGCTTTCGTGCTGGTTCATGATTTCGCTTTGTACATAACTCTTCCTATTCCAAGCACCAATCTTCTTAATTCTAATAGCAGAAAGTGTTGTTACTCTGCGTATAAATATGTGCAGGACCATGTTTAGCACATCAGGACATGACTTAGACCCTTCGGTAACCACTGTACAAGCTGCATTCTGAATTCATTTAAATTTCTAATGGGCAATAAACCATATGCAAGGCTTGATCTACTGACGGCCGTTTACATCCACAGGACTATTATCTATTTGGTTTTATGCCTCAGTTTCTGCTGAGTATCCTATTGTACGTGTAATACGCTATATAATATTTCTCAGTATTAATTTTGTGGGGGTAGGGGAATTGTGGTATCACTGAGTGAGGGTAGTTGAAATGGAATAGTTTGGTTTCATTCGTGGACAGCATCAGTTTCGTCTGACTAGGGTTAACACCTAGTCTGTTTTTCGTGGAACATTGGTGTAACCTCCGCAAGGCTCCTTCCACAATCTCACTAATTGTGGAAAAACCAACCCCGATACCATTATTACAAACTCATCCGCATAAGCTATTGCTTTCACTCCTCCTTTTTTGAGTCGGAGTAGTATACCGTTCAGTATCATCACCCACAGAAGCGGGGACAGAGTACCTCCTTGAGGAGTCCCACTGCTTACATAAATTTTTCACGTTACTGAATCATGGGATGCTAGCATAGTTCTGATAATAAGCATCGATTGAATCCATCCATATATGTATGTAGTAAATAGTGATACCAAAATTTATTCATTGTGTACTCTCTTTGGTTTTGGGTACTAAAGATAAAGATTTCCGAAGCCAGCTAAACATTTATCCATAGTTTCTATTTTTTTATATTCTGATCATGGAATTAAGTTTGCCACGAAATTTGTACTCAGAAGGAAACGTCAGAGACCCTTTAAAGTATATTCATAAAAGATCAGGTTATATATACGATAATCTGAAAATTGGTTACATCCTTTTCTCTCCAATAAGCTGCTTATTTGTTGGAACCGCCGATATCGAACGGCCGATATGGAACTGCTGTAGGATATAGTTGCCATACAAACTTATCGATAAAAAATCTGTCCTTGTATGGAAAACTATTTTACTTGACGAGATCCGAGGAAGCAGTACAACCTTCGAAGAAATTACTATACTATAGCAAATAGCTGCCCTACCAGCTGACCGATTAAAATGAAGATGAATATCTTTTTATACCATTTTATGCTACAAAATCGCAGTTAACATCTTCTCTTGCTTCTTACTAATACTAAGTACCTGTACACCCTGCTTGTTGCACCACTTGTTATGCTTGTTTTCTAACTTCTTGTCCAATTATTAATTTGGAATTACTTGCAAATTTAACAATAAACTTATCCATTTGAATTTAATGTAAAGGAGAATATGAAAACATCTTTTGAAAGTCTCTTTAAACTTGTCGTAATCTATCATTCTATTCCCGTTGGCTATGTTACGTAGGTCACGACTGTTGTCTGGTCAATCCACTGCAAGTACTGACCAATAGTTGACAGCAATAGAAAATTTTGTAAATTTAATTATTAATAAAAATGTTAGCTTTTTTAGAGTCTAACATTTTAGTTTTCTACAAATATTTCAAACATTTATTATGGGATATTGCGAACTCTACAGATTACTTCTTTCTTCTAATTAAATAAATTATCAGCTTCACATGTTAAATAACTCGAAAAATAAGTTCACTCGCATATGTGGCTTTGGAGTACTAGTATGTATTGTGTTGCAGCACTTGAACCTGCTAAGCTATTTGTTTTAAATTTACGCGCTGACATTGATTAATGATAATTTAAGTGGACCACTTCTGCACGCAATGCTCACCAGTCAGTGCAAACTCAGATGCCATTCCGAGCAAACATGGAAGGAATGTGTGTGGAAAAGTGTGGGTGATTGTGCAATAAATGGCTTCAAATTAAGACCACAAAACAGAAATATTAATGCGATAAAGAAGCAAGTGCTGAGCGCATTAGCACAAAAAATCGCCCTTAAGCGCTTTAAATGCAGCCAATAATTGGAGAAAAGTCCGCTTGAGTTGATGAATGCCTTTGCCATGCATTAAGTTCATTGATATTTTGAATGTTAACTATGATGAATATTGAGTTCTGGTTCGCAATTTTCCATTCTACAGCAACTGCACTGGAAAGCCCTTTCCAGCTGTCAATGATGTCCGAGTTGCATTATGAAAGGGTCACAGCTCGCGCCAAAGTGTCTCGGCAGAGTGTGTGCCAAATAGGTTTTCAAATCAAGTTTGTTTAAGTTTAAATGACTTCAATTAATGCACACGGGGCATACACTTAAATAATATAACTGCTGCACATGCGCTAAATTACTTTACAATAGCAAATACATACCATAAAGGGTCGTATTAAATCCACGCAAATAAGCGATTAAAAACTCGGAAGGGATGGAACGGCCACAAAGTCGTGTTTATGCTGTTGCAGCGCGAATATTTTTATTCAAGCATAAAAGCCCTTACTAGAACTGTGGCATAATAAATGTATTAAATTTTACATATGAAGTTCATAAACGAGCGTGGTGAGCGCACGACCGCGTACAATTGGTATTCGCCATTTGATTGTTCGGCCGGTGAGTGGCCACTTACTATGTATATGATGCCCTTAGTCAGTCGTCACAAAGTGGAACAATTTTTTTAAATTGAGGTAAACACATAGTAGTCGTGTTCGACGGATAGTTCTTGGTAAGATGCAGAGCAGAGACAGCAGCCCGGTGAGCTGCTTATAAGTTGCGTCAATCTAATAGATCTACTCGCAACCAGAGAAGACAACTCTGACTATGGAAGAAGGACAACAGGCGAGGAAACAAACACTGGACTTTCCCAAAGACCAAAAAAGAAGGGAACGCAAAGGAAGACGGATCGCTAAACTTATAGAAAATATATGGTAGAGATCTGATACAGTAGGAAACACGGCGAGCTGAACTGCTACTTAACACAGACCCTTTCCGGTCACGGGTATTTTCGAAAATATCTGTACAACATGGGGAAAGTTCTGCCTGAACCCTTGTGTCTGACTAGACGATGCAAACCATATTGTTTTTAAATGGCGCTGATAGGAAGAAATATTAGAAAACAAGATTAGAGAAGTCAATACGGAAAATCTAGTAGAAGCAAGTAAGGAAGTATTAAGTTCGGGTATAACCAAGCATTTTATACTCTTGCAACTTGCAAGAATCGCAGTCCGAGAAGTTGAGGGTGGTACGACCCGATTTTAACTATTATACTCTGTGGCAATAGAATAAAAATGATAACTAGCGACAAAACTGGCTGCAAATTGCTTCCTATGTGGACTATGTACTACCAACGTAAAACAAGGAACATAGACCAAGACTCTTCGACCTAGGAGAATTTGAGTAAATACAATATCGTGATGCTGCCTACAAAATCGTAGGCATCCCCGGACGCAATGAGTCCATCTGGGAAACCTTGCCCTGAAGTAATCTTCTTCTTCTTTACTGGCGTAGGCACCGCTTACGCGATTATAGCCGTGTCAACAACAGCGCGCCACTCGTTTCTTCTCTTCAGCTACGTGGCGCCAATTGGATATTCCAAGCGAAGCCAGGTCCTTCTCCACTTGGTCCTTCCAACGGAGTGGAGGTCTTCCTCTTCCTCTGCTTCCCGCGGTGGGTACTGCGTCGAATACTTTCAGAGCTGGAGTGCTTTCATCCATCCGGACAACATGATCTAGCCAACGTAGCCGCTGTCTTTTAATTCGCTGAACTATGTCAATGTCGTGGTATATCTCGTATAGCTCATCGTTCCATCGAATGCGCCGTGGCCAATGCGCAAAGGACCATAAATCTTCCGCAGAACTTTTCTCTCGAAAACTCGCAACGTCGACTCATCTGTTGTTGTCATCGTCCAAGCCTCTGCACCATATAGCAGGACGGGAATAATGAGCGACTTATAGAGTTTGGTTTTTGTTCGTCGAGAGAGGACTTTACTTTTCAATTGCCTACTCAGTCCGAAGTAGCACCTGTTGGCAAGAGTAATCCTGCGTTGGATTTCCAGGCTGACATTGTTGGTGGTGTTAATGCTGGTTCCTAAATAGTACAACTTCAAAGTTATGACTGTCAACAGTGACGTGGGAGCCAAGGAATATGTACTACGTAAAACGAGGAACATAGACGTAGACTGTCCAGCCTCGCAGAATTTGAGTCAATAGAAGGTGCTAAATAACTCTATACTGCCTACAAAATCGTAGTTATCCCAGGCGTAATAGTTCCAACTGGGAAACCTTGCCCTGACGTAATGTGAAAGCGGTCCCAAGGGAAAAAAACATGATAGAAAAGGAGAGTGTTTTGGTGGGTACACCACTCATGTAGCTTGACGATGCCTAGTGTCAAGGCACTTAAAACCTTTTCAGTCATTAAGGTATATCAAGCTTTCAAGCTCAAATGAATATTTTAAACTTTTTCCATTTTCTAATTTGGGGCTCCTATGGGGGATTAAGGTGAATATATGTATAACCTTTTATTTCTAAATGACAACCCCATCTACTGGCCGCAAAGCCTTGGTAGTCACTGTTAAGGCAAACGAGGCCTTTTTGGCTTACGCAGAGAAAATTATGTTGGCTAAGTGTCAGCTTGGACGCCCGTTGGCTTCACCTAGTTCGGGTGCGACGACCTAATTAGTTAACCATCTTAAACTATTAGAGTACAGATATCACAAATAGAAATGAGGAGACTGAAACATTTGTACTCTCTTAGAAACATCAGGACCAGGTCGTCAGGAAAATCCAGGCATGTTGTTGTTGTTACGGGTACATAATTCCCGTTAGGATGGTAAGGATTAGAAAAGTTATCATCGACGTCATCCAACGGTAGGGCTGTTTCGACGGGGTTTGACCAAAGGGAGAAGGGTGTTAGATGTGTAGGGTATAGGGGGGCATGCAAAGAGGTGGCTAGTGTCATGCGGAAACTCATTGCACTCATTGAAATGACGTATGCCTAGCGTCCTTGGCCTGAAACCAGTTGCCCAGAGTATGGTAAAACTGTGTTCGTGGGTATGTATTTCTTATATTCGGGTAACCTCCGTAATTATTGTTCTCCTTCTCAGCGATAGAAAAAAATCTATAGGGTCACCTCCATTCCATGATAAACACATATTGGTTTTTTTAAGGCAATCTTTCTTAAGTTGGAAATACTCTGATAGATTTGTCATTTAAGAAGTTACTGCGCTATATGTAGACTTTTCTAGACTCTAGAGTGGTGAACATCTTTAGCAAATCCATCCATATGTATTAGTAAAGCGCAGGCCTTCTTATGACTCGACTACTTTAATTTAAGAATTTCTAAACTTAAATTAATATTTTTTTTGACTATTGCGATATACACCCTACAGTGAAATATTTAAATTTAAATCATTGGGTGAGGTTAGTTCTACCTTAGCCATCCGCCAGTCACACTATTTTAGTTCGTGTTTACACATTATTATTTTTTCTCTATTGTGCTTGTTGCCATTGTTTATCTATGTATTTATTTATTTATTTAACTTACAAAGTCTCATCCAATGCAATCACAAAGGGCCCTCATGGTCCAAATTGAATGCCGAAGCGGCCTTAATTAATTTTGGTGCGCATTTGAACTGCGCCCTTTTTCCACATAATTTAATCACAAATGCTTTTTGTTTGTTTCTTTAATTCATTCGTAAATATTCGGCTATTTATTTTTACTCACTCCATGTATTCGTTCTTGAAATAATTCTAATTCAATTTGAGCTAATGATTTAGTGCTTTTGGGTTTTCTGTTTGGAGTCATGTAAATATTCGTGTTCGTGTATAAGTATGTACTCGAAAACATTCGTGCAACATACATATTATTGTCTATGGTCTAGGTCGACTGATTCACATGCTGTTTCGGCCCCAGTGGAGTTTCAACTCAAATGTAAAATCTTTATTTATGTAGATTCTATCAATTTGTTTGTGTTCTTTTTGCTTGGATAAAATCAAATTTAATGATTTCATCTACTTAATTGTTGTTGTAGTTATTTCTGTCATTTTGTACATCTACAATTTGTTGAGTTCATATTTTTTATATTTTTAGATATACATATATACATACATACCAGCAAACTTGTAATAAAATTTATTTAGAATTGTGAATTATCTCACCCAGAAGAAAACGTCGGAGAACTTATAAAATATCTACATACTACTACTAAGGGCGGGTGAAAATTTTCAGATCGATATCTCAAAACTGGGAAACAAAATCGCATTTAAACAGACAGACAGAAAAGGCAATTTTGAGATATTGATCTGAAATTTTTACCCCGCCCTTTTCATCCCAAGTTCTTATTGGTCGGCACCACAGATATTAGTTCACTATAGCTTATAGTCGCCATTCAAATAAAAGACCAAAATTAAGTACTTGTATGAGAAACTTCTTGACTTGACGAAATAGCTTCACGAAATGTGGCACAATTTATTGTCTAAGGCAAGTCTACAGTACCTGAAGAAAATTTCGAAATCGGACCACTATATGCTAATGTAGTTAGCATACTGCTATGAGAGCAAAATAGTTTGACTTTGTTCATAATTTTAAAAATTTTAATTTATTCTTCAAAATCTATTTTTGACACGCTTTGATGTGGTTTTTTCGACTTCGGCTCACCTTTGCCACGATACTTGGACAATTGATCGTCTGTTTCCGAAGCGTAAGCATAAATCCACGACTCATCGCCAGTAATAGCACGTTTCATGCCATCCTAAGAGGCGCAAAATATTGTTTCACAGGCGTTAACGCAACGCTGTTTTTCAAAAAAAAATTTAGTGATTTTGAAACCAATCGTGCTTTCACTTTTTCACGCCCAAATGTTCTTTAAAAATGATTTTTACTGATCTTTCCAATATTTCAACGACCGATCTCAGACTGTCGATTCTCAAACACCAATTTCTTTATTTCAAAAACACTTGCTCGCAACAAACAATTATCATCGAAGGCCTTTTCCTACGTTCTGAACGTTTCGACACCAGACATTTAATTCCGCACACAAAATTTAATAGAATTCTTTGTTGAAAATTTTCACTCATTATTCAATTAGGGGATACCGAATGTATAAGCTATGAACTATATGTGAACCTGTCCATTAGTAATAATATAATAATTTAAAACCCCAGAAGTGTATTTATCATCGCCATGATCAACATGTCTTCACCCTGGTACAGAATTGAGTACTTAGAATTCATCCTAGATAGAAAGCTCTCGTGGAAACCCAATATCGTCACAGAGGAGCTACTGCTAAAACATGGGGTCTGTTCAAAAGTATTTCTTTGATTCTATGAAACTAAGTCTATATATTTCTATAAAATTTTTGTATGGCGGAAGGCGCTGGAAAGGACCACGGTCGCGAAGAAATTGGATATAGCTTATAACACTGAAGACCATAGGCGGAAGCTGTTTGGCCGCGCAAGATGCTTTCGGACTCGTATAAGTTGGGTACTTAGATGACTGCAATGCGGGGCACTCTGGAATTCTTCTCTGGAATTTTATTTTTAATTTTTTCTTTTTTTTTTTTTCAAAATACATACCTAGGACACTGCAAGGCTGATTTGCTTACTTGGACAAGTGGTTCAGCCTCACTGGCTGCAGTATGGGATCGGGTAGGAGCTCTGTTCTCTTTTTGCGATTCACTACTGATTGGTTGGGGCTCGGGCCAGCTCAGCGTGCTTTGTTTCACTATTAGGAGCTTTTCAGTCGACAGGTTCTTTATTTAAACTGTAAGAGTTCTAGTGAGATCATTGCTATTAACATTGTTAACCATTTAATGGTTGAAAACTTCTAACTGAACATTATTCAATTGGGATTTAAGCGGTAAGATTGAACATTTTCGGGGATGTCAGTTGCGTTGGTTGCTTGGAAAAGATTAAAAAGATAATCTGAACACTTCCTTTTTTATAAATGGGGTTAGATCACTTCCCCTTCGAAAATCCCACCTTTGCCAGTTGAAGGCTAAAACAGCTGAGGTTCTCATAATTTTAAGCATGATGCAATAGCGGATATAGAAATAAAGTACTTTATAGCA
The DNA here is from genome assembly GCA_037783105.1 of Bactrocera zonata. Lineage (NCBI taxonomy): Eukaryota > Metazoa > Arthropoda > Insecta > Diptera > Tephritidae > Bactrocera > Bactrocera zonata. The sequence goes on along the minus strand of JBAWJQ010005072.1, from coordinate 1,630,823 downwards.
TGTTTCGTTCAAAGCGCTTTTCCACGTTTTTTTCCGACTTTTTTTCGGGCTTCTCAAAGTACATTGTAGATGATCTCCCGCCATCTTGAGGGAGCTGATGAAACTGAATTTAATCAACAATAAGCCTATTCGATTGTGAGATCAAAGTTAGTTTTCAAAGTATGATTTTTTAATCTAAATTTTTACCATAAATGAGCACTGTGCCAAAGAAAGAAATATGCGTTCTTTAGTATTCTCCTAAAGCAAAGGCCTTTAAATATTGATAGAATATACGTTTATTATAATATACTTAGCATAGGTCAAGGTAGGTTATATTATATGCATATAAATCTTCAGTCCTTGATTTCCATACATATAACCTACCTTGACCTATGTTAACTTTAATTAAATCTATTAAATGCCATATATCCGCAAAATGAGAGATTTGTCTATATTATTATTGATACTATGTTAAAAACTTGTTTTAATATTTTAGGAGAAGCCGCTAAACGATTATGCAAATGAAATGACTTTCAAAATCACCAATATTTCGTTGGCAAAATTATTTGTTTTCCGTTTTGAAAAAGAGATGTTCGTTTCAGCTGTCAATTTATAGTAATGAATATAACAAGCTTGTGGACTCACTGTTTTTGGTTGTAACAGTAAATTAAAAACAAAACTGATTTGCGCAATTTTAATCGAAATCACACGAACAAACAATCGTATTGACCTAACAAACTATTTTCAGCAACAAAATCGAAACGAAAAACACAATAATTTTTGATGGATGGACAGGCAATATAAATAGATTATACAAATTTGCAAAAAAAATGTTATTTTTGGACGCGAACTCGTTTGTTAGAAGTGCAAAAGAGCGGACAAGAATAGAAATCAAACAAGAACAAGAAAAAATATATATAAATAAAATGAGAAAAAAAATCGCTGCCAGACATTGGAGGTGTTCGAATGAGCCCAACACACTTGTCGACATGAGCATTGCCAAAAATAAAGCCCAAAATAAAGCAACAACCAGTCCGAGCGGCCAAAGCCAAAATGAAAATGAATGGCGAACCAAAAAGTAAAAATTCAACTGGTGCTGGTGTGGCGTGCCAGCAGTCGGCCGCCAACGGCATGACTCACAATTAGACAATTTTAGCGAGACTTTGATGGGGCGCAGGTTGATGTGATGCTTCAGGTGTAGCACATGCATATCATTACAAATATACATATGTGTGATTGTAGCGATGGGTGTGTTTAGAAAGTCAGTGTTTTGCATATACCTATGTGCCTATTTAGACACACATATACTCACATACATACATATGTATATACAGAGATAAGTACCGAAATATGTATGTATAAAAGTGCTTATGCCGCTTCGCTGACTCATGATGCCACCTAATAAAACACATCAAGTTTGTAGCACCCAACCGATTTGATTAACTGTGTGCCAGCGCGGATACTTGGTCAGCTACATGTCGCTGTTTGTGGTTGCGGTTTTTGAATGCAAACTGTCAAATTGACAATTAATGCGAAATGAGTGCCCAAGCGGTGATGCGCTTATGAGCTTTATGCAGTGACTCTGTTCCATATTGTTGTTGTTAAACTGAAGGTGTGAGTGGTGGACAATGTGACGATTTGCATGGTGACATGCATTTGGAAATGTTGGCTAACGGTATTTACAATAAATAGCTTTTAATGCTGTGGTTTTGGGGAGTGCTTGTGCTGTATGTGGGCTGAGCAGAGCGTAGTTGGGAAATTATTTTTCATCAACGAAAGTTAGTGAGTTGGTCACGGCATCTATACATACAAATGTCTCTTAGCACTTACCAACATAATTGAGAACATTATATTACTAAACATAATTCCATTCAATGTTCCACTGACCCTAATAGAGGGTCTCAGTTGTTTAAAGTCTCCAAAGAGCTGATATATATGTATTTATATTTATGAGAATTCTTTTCGAGTCAGATATATTTTTGGGTTTGAAGTGATAGAAGGTATTACTTTATACCGAATTCATTCCGATATACTCGTATTAATTTACATATATGGCGGAGAAATACTGAATTAGCTTCGGTGGTAGTTCTATCAGAAAATTTTCCAAAAATATCGCACATCCATTTCTTTTTTTATGAGGTATGTATCCACTTCGATATCACAGCTGCCGGAAATTGTAATGCTGATGAGCTTTCAAGAAAAGGTGTCATTACCCAAATTCCAACAGGATAGGAAAGGTCATGTGGGCGCTGTGGACCTCACGCGAGTTCAGCAAGCGTTAGCCAGCAGCCAGTACATGTAGGGTTGCGAAAACCTTCTGGCTCATAGGAGAGCATTAAAGGTTCAACTTTTAAGATTATACTGGCAACTTTTCATACCACTATACCAGTACTCTTGTAGAACCCCTAGAGGTGATGATAAAATTGTGGACGGAACACCTCTTCAGCCTGCTGAATAGCAGTGAAAAAATAAAACTAGGAGATGGTGAACCTGATACTCGTTGAGAATGGATCAGGCGTTCCATTATCCGACTATGAAGAAGTTCGAATAGTATGAAAAACAATAAAGCGGCCGGTGGCCGATAAATTGCCGGCCGAGCTATTCAAACACGAGGCGAAGAACTGATAAGGAGCATCAGCTTCTTTGTAGAATATGATTGGACGAAAGTATGCTCAACGATTGGAATTTAAGTGTGCTCTGCCCAACCCACAAATAGGGGGACACCACAATCTGCCCCAACTACCATGGGATAAGTCTCCTCAACATGCATATAAGGTTCTATCGAACGTACTGTGTGAAAGATTAAAGCCCACTCTCAACAAATTGATGTCAGTGTGGCTTCAGGCCTGGAAAATCAACAACTTACCGGATATACAGCATGCACCTTGGAAAAGACCCATGAAAAGAGGATCTACACACATGTTGAGCAATACCAAAAACTCCATCAGGATCGGGAAGGACTTCTCCGAGCCTTCAGATACCAAACGAGGTTTCAGACAAGGTCACTCCTTATCATGCGACTTCTTAAATCTACTCCTGGAGAAAATAATTTGAGCTGCTATAACCACGTAAGCGGTGTCTACGCCAATAAAGAAGAAGATACCATTACCGGAAGTTAGCACATCTGCAATGAGCATTTGCACTCTTAGAAGCAGTCAAACACCATCTTTTTTTCTAGTGACGATATCAAGATAGAAAACTAGCTACTGTCGTTTCGAATTGCCTCTACTATACTCCATTCTTTGAGCTCTGTTCCCTGGTCAAAAAAAAATTCACATAAAAGCAGCAACCATTTAGTTGAGTTCGATAAAAAAAAAGAGAATGTGTTACTGCCTCATTAAAGTGGAAAACTCAATTTGATTATAGCCGTCTATGTGATTTATACGAGGTGTTTGATCGATTCGTCTCTGTCTTGTGACGAATTGGTCATCGCTTATGTTAGTTACAAATGTAGGCATGTGCCTTGGGTACTTTGTACCATACTCATAACCAAATTGATTTAAAAATTTTATTAGTCTAAATGTCTTTTAAAAAAATATAACGGGTGATACAAGCAGAGGTATTTTTTTTAACTGTTTTTTCTTTCAAAAGTTAATACAAATTTCTCATTAAATTTGAAGTTTTTGGGTTTTTTCTTTAAAAAAGTTGGGAACCTTTACATTGAACTTTACATTTTTGAGTTATTTAGTGACAATATTTGAATTATTTAAATTTATATATATTCCTCATATAATTACTCACATTTTAATAGAACAACTCCATTATTATGTTGGCCATGATGATGGTGATGGTGGACGCTACCGTCTAATGCGGATTTCAGCATTTGAAACGCCATCTCTTCGATTCGAGCAAAAGCTTATTTATGAGTTTGAATATGGATTTTAACATTACTACAACAGCAACACAAAAACACAATTTTCATTCACTTTTACGAATTTTTATTTATTTAGTAGATATTCTTTCAATATATTTCGGTATAATAATTTATTTTCACTTGAATATTTTCAAATTTCACACTGGATATTTATTATGATAAACTATTTTATTTATTCAAAATTTTTTATAAAAATTTTTAACATTTTTTAATATATTTTATTTTGAGATTTTTGTCAGTTTATTTCCAAGCGTTATAATAACTGTTATAACGGTTAGCACTGGAAACTAAATCATAAATAAATTTTTAATTGTTTCCACTATTATTCGGCATAAATTTTGAATTGAAAAGATTTTAATACAGAGTTGTAGATATTGCCCGTCCCTCCCCTTTCTCTTTCCGACCTCAGATTGCCCGCAAATTATTTGTAGTTTAATTTTTGTTATTTTATCATTCTTTCCAAAGATATTTATTTAATATGATTTTTTTTTTTTGCTTCTGCTTTTGGAAATTATGTACCTTCGTCTATGACACTTTTGAAAACTTAAAGCAGAATTCTATCATATACTATATGTTCCGACATATTATTTAGAACAATTTTGCTCTAAAAACTCAACAATGCACTTTTCACCACGAACTAAGTATGTGGCATCATTTCGCTTGGAATTCAGAGCATTTCTTTTAATTTAATTGCTCATTTCATTACTTTTCGAAATCATCAACCCTTTCACAATTTTCCATTAAGTAATGAGAAGAAATGTACAGGCTGCCGTCGATCACTTGCATTTCTAAATACATACTTTCAATTACCGTAAATATATATATAGATATATATATGTTTGTATAAGTGCATTTCAATTTCTTTGTGCAGCAGGGTGAAGCTGTTCTTTATCGCCAAAGGCCATGAGTGCCATTGAAATGCAATTAGAAGCAAAGAATGCAATATTATTGAGCAAAAATACACAATACACGAGCTAATCTCAATTACGGAACAGATGTGTTCCACTTCATTACATTTTCAATAATGCCAAGCATGTCAAGAATGGAAATTCTTTTGGAATTACAATGTTAATGCTGGCAATTATTGTGTTTATAAAACCTATATATAATAAAAAAAAATTAGTTGAAGTTTGATTAGAAATACGAAAAGACTTTTTCGACTACCCAATATGTATTTTAATTGCAGATTTATTTTGCACAGAAAAAATATTTAAAACCCAAAGGAGTTGTTAAAGCGAGGTGGTAGGGTTTACATCTCATGTGAGATTAGCTGCTAGATAATATATCTTTCAGGTAGGTTAGAATAAGCTCATCATTTGCTTCATATATGTTATATCATTTCATTATTTCTCCTTCACTATGATAAAAGTGACAGAGTTTGGCCAGGTTAGGTTAGATTGAATTCGACGTTGTTAATTTTCGAACCGAGACTACTACCAGAACAATTTTTCCAAGTGCTCCCAGAGGCGCTGAAACGAAAGATCTCTAACATAAACAAAACGGGTTGAGCTTATCACAAATCCGTTAACGGCACTATTTTCAGTGTCCGATAATTTTACTGAAGGCCTTTGGAGCTGAGAATCATGACGTTTCAACCTACTACTTAGTTTTTTCTTTGACTACTGCGCAGCATTAAAACATAAGCCAATCCTATCCACTTTTGCTGCAGGGATATATTTCGTAAAAAACCTCACTAGATCCTTTTCAAATAAACCTGGCTGGGACAGCCTAAAAGAGGGTGGATAGCGCAGAAGCATGCTAATCGCCAGCGGAACTTACAGCATCTATACAAATGGATATACAGGATCAAAAATGGCTAATGGAGTGGAAGCCTGAACCTATTGCTTGGGAGTGGATCTCAGGCGATGAAGTGGAAGCCCGAACTTTTTACTCAGCGATAGATCTCAGGCGATGGAGTGGAAACCTGAACCTATTGCTCCGAGATCAATCTCAGGTGACTCTTCAAGCTTACGGAATACTGAAGTATCTTTCTGCCTGAAGTCTTTGTGGTCAGGAAAGCGACTAAGATAGCTAACACCGGAAATAACATAAAATAGATCAACATATACGGCAATTAAAGCCATAATCTCTAATCGCATTACGTCAGAGAACTTGCTTAGAAGTTGTGAGACAATTGATGTAGCGGCTGCCAAAAAGCTGCTACATATATACTGGCTTTCAAGCCACAAAGGAAGTCCTCATAAGATTGGCAAAAGCCATCCGTCTGACTGTTGAACCAGTACAGTAAATATGACATACAATGAAATTTCTGAAAAGGTTCACAGACGGATGAGGGTGAGATGGCATACCTTAAGGACAACATTAGCATACATTTTACTCAGACGGTCTTAAAAGGACAACAGAGTCAAGTGTTGGCCTACTAGCATCACATGTGAGCCGGATAGGAATAAGTAGCGACGATACATGCAGAAAGTGTTGGGCAGTAGGCATGAAAAAATGGTGGAACACGTGGTTACATATGTCCGGCAATATCTAGAACTCGTCTTAGATGTGCAGAAGATTCGCAGTTCAAAGGACTAGATGAAATATCAAAATTAGATGACAAGTAACCTGATTCGGACCAACGCAGAATAACTCTTACCTAATTCGGGCTGAGTGGGCAAAAAATAAGTAAAGTCCTCTTTCGATGAACAAAGACCAAATTCGACATGTCACTCATAATTCCCGTCCAGCCATATGAAGAGGTATTGATGACAGCATCCAATGAGTCGGCGTCACGAGTTTTCGAGAGAAAGGTTCTGCGGAAGATGTATGGTTCCTTGCGCATTGGTTGTGGCGAATATCGCATTCGATGGAACGATGAGCTGTACGAGATACACAACGACATTGACATAGTTCAGCGAATTAAGAGACAGCGACTACGCTGGCTAGGTCATGTCGTCCGAATGGATGGAAATACTCCAGCTCTGAAAGCATTTGAAGCAATAGAAAGGGAGACCTTCTCTCCGTTGGAAAGACTAGTTGGAGAAGGACCTGCCTACACTTGGTATCTCGAATTGGCGCCAAATAGCGAAAAGAAGAAACGACTGTCTCGCAAGAGCTTTGCGAATAGACAAGTATTCAAGTTTGTCTAATGATTGCCGAAATTTTGTTCTCAATTTTATTTTATTTTTCATTTTAAAAAATTTACCAAAAAAATTGATAATTGTTTGCCGTGTTGTCATTCCTCGTGTGTTTCGAGTGTATCGTTGGTGTTTCTGCCAATGCAATGTATTAATAAATATTATCGCCAGATGACTGATGACACGACGCAACGCTGGTCATATTGCACAACAGTTGCTACGTTCCAACTACATAAGTGAGTGTGTACGAGTATATTGAAGCAATGAACGCGTCGATATGGCAACTATTGGTTGGTTGCTTGTTTTTTTTTTTTCTTTTTTTTTTTGTTGCAGTTGTCGTTATGTACAAATGGCTGTAATTTGTAGCGATTTAAAGGTAATTAATCAGCCAAAATATGCTGCTAGCAGATTATCGAACATTTCTTGTACATAAGTGTGCGTGTGTGTGTCGACAGCAACGAAGCAAATATAATGAGCAAATGTGTGCAAGTTTGTACCACTGAAGAAAATAGCACAAAAGAAAGACTGTGCAAATTGTTTATAATTTTGTTAATTTAATTTGCTTAGTGAAGTTTAAACACCAGAGGCTAATGCTCGGTGGCACAAAATGTATGAAAGAAAGAGAAATAGGCAAATGAAGCCGAAGCTTCGCGTGATTGTTTTGAATAATCGGCATAGCCCGTAACACCCCCCATTTAGCTGCAACTATAGGGAAAATAAAATAATTTTTAAAAAATATGCAAATATATACATATGTATGTTTTTACATATTTACATACATAGTATATGTAATCATAAAACGCTTGTAATTTTAGTACAAAATACGGCACTAAAAGTTTAAATTTTTCACTGTTAGTTCATATGATTCATTCTACTCGCCAACATCGACAACAAGGCTTAAGAGTTCTTTAATTTTTTTTTTTTTGAAATTTTTTCATATTCTATATTTCGTTAGTTTTTTTTTAATGAAATCTCTAACTTCATACAGCATATGTTATTAATTTTTGTTGTATCCACTATTGTACTCAAGATCAAATTTGACCCGGACTGGTCCAAAACTATTTTGGGGAGTCTACTTGATTAGGCATACAAGGATTTGTGTGGCACAAAGCATTCAGTGAAGGTCGTGAAGTTATCGAAATCTTGCTCTATTGAAGTCGCTTATCCACATCTGAATAACATTGAAAAAGTTAAAGAAACAGTACTTGAAAATCGACGTGTTGACTCCAGAGAGATAGCAGAGGATCTCACCATCTCTTCTGTATCGAATCAACACATTTCGGTTAATGTTTGGGGTATGAAGTGTGTCTACGATAGACCCGAGTCGAAATACTTGACTGTGCCGTCACATTCTAGCAAGTTTGTATCCAAATTTTTGGGTAGACATGAAATGGGAGTCATCTTGCAGCCACAGATTCGCCAGATTTGGCTTCCTGTAACTTGTTTTTGTTTTCGAAACTAAAGAATGCACTTCGAGGAACGTATTTGAGTGAATATAAACTGGAATCCATTAGAAATTACAAACAAATCTCGAGGAATTGACCGGTTCAAAAAGAGAATTTCGGTATTTTGTTAACCTGGGAGGCAAGTCAAAGCAAATTGTCGCTTGTCTTTTAGGTGTTGATAATAATAGTGATGATGAAATAAAGTAGTGTTGTATAGTTGGTTTAGAAGGAATATTGGGAACTTTATAAAACCATATAGTATACATAGATACACGAAACATTTTGCATCATGCATTCTGCCCGATCAGAACAACGATTATATTTGTCGGAAAAGATCCGTTGAACTATTGGCTTTCAGTAAGTTCAACTTAACCGAGTTATAGGGTTCTCACTGGATGTTATCCAATAAACAAATACATATGTATGTATGTCTTATGATCGTCAATTCTCAAAGTAATCTAGAAAAATGCAAAGTAGAAACATTGCGCCACCTTCTCTCGTATGGTTTGGCCATAACCCAAGTGTAGGACTCTGGTTGAGATCTTGGACATCAAGCCCGAAGATCTCTGTGCGAAATTTCAAACTGGTGTTGCCAATTTGGCCGCCGTATCGTTACAGATTGGTTACCCAACTTGCTTCGGCACCACACAGTGTTGCCAATGGTTTCAAGAATCTGTTGACTATTGCTGCTGTCACCGAGGTGGACTTCAAGGAAGTTGCTACCGGAAAGGAGTTTATCAGCTGATGCTGCTGGCGCTGCTGCCGAAAAGAAGGAAGAAGCCAAAAAGGAGGGGTCGGAGTCCAAGAATGACGACGACATGGGTTTCGGTCTCTTCGACTAAACAACTCAACACTAAAGTTTTCGCTTAAGGGGGTATTCTACTCTAGAAATCAAATTTTGGGCAGTTTTTTGAATTTTATTTAAAAAAAAAAACCAAAAATATTTTTACCATAGAGGGCGGTTTGAGAGATAGGTGTAAAAAAAAAAAAGGCGCATCCTGGTGACATTGATCCTGACTCTTCTGGTGGTCTGAAAAAAAATCAAAAGAAACTCTTAATCAGTAAGGATGCTGTTATAGTCCGGGAACACGAAATTTTTTTTTTTTTTTAAATGGCGACTGCCTGAAAATAAAAATAATTTTTTAAGCTTTTTTTCTGAATTTTTTTAAAATATTAAAAACATAAATTTTGACACGATGCTGGTAGGAACGATAAAGGATTATGTAAAGAAGGTTCACACAAAGTTGCAAGTAAATCGGTTGTATAGAACTTGAGATAATGCCGGTACCGTGTGGAAAAAAGTAGTTTCGAGAAAAACGCGTTTAAAGTTTAGGAGACAATTCTAGTGAACACGGACGTCACCTCACAAAATCGGCTGTATCTCCGAAAATAAGTCGAATTTTGAAAAATCCTTCCAAGGTCATGTTTTTGAAAGTCTAAACTTTAAATATTATATCTGAAAAAAAATCAAATTTTTCAAAATTGTAGAGTAGAATACCCCCTTAAGGGGTTGTGTTGCCTGAAGTCGAAATCAACCTTATTGACAGATGTTTTATACCAAGATAGGACTTTTCTGGGTATTAAGGAGCTTAAGATCCATATTGGAATGTTTTTGATACAATAACTTATAAGTAACCTTACTGAGCCGATGTTATACTCGGTACTCCTATCGTGGAGATCGCTTTGGCGATCTAATTTGTTTAGGTATGTAGGTAAAATTGATTATTTGAGTTGTCTCAATTTGACAGAACAAAATGCTTCGAGTACGGACGTGTATTTTGAAAGTAGACCCACCGTATTTCATAATTTTATTATTCATATAAATATAATCACACAATTTCAATAATTGTTACATTTTTTATGCCATATGTCTACCATCTATATAAATTTCTTTGTATATAAAATACATATGTACAATGTACATATATATGTATGTGTTTTAATATTGTATTTTTTGTCGTAAAATTTTAATTTTGTTTTACATTTCAAATTTTCGCTTCGTCCTCTTTGCTTTACTTATCAGTTGGCTTGTCTCTGTGGTAACATGGCCCAGTGCTTTCATGCAAACGAACTTTTACAATTAAAAATTCTGTTTTTGTGTCGAACACTGTGTCAATTTTGCGTTTTGCGCATTCCATTATCAATTTTTCAATAAAACACTGCTGATAAAGCAGAGGAAATTGTAGTGCGGAATAATTACTTAGTGCAACAACAAAGGTGTATATGGAAATGAAAGTGAAATAAAACTAAAAAAAAATATATTCTACTTCGGTTGCATCGAAACTATAATACCCTGCACAGATATATTTTTTTATAGCATGAAGGTTAAATTTCATGAACATAATTTGTAAAATAAAAAAGTTTTCCATACAATGACCTGAGTTGGATCGCTCAGTTCATATGGCAGCTATATGCTATAGTAGTTAGATTTGAACAATTTTTTCGGAGTTTGTAGCGTTGCTTTTGATAATAATCTTTGCCAAATTTCAGGTAGATAGCTTGTCACATACAAAAGTTTACCATACAAAGACTTATGCTGGATCGGTCAGTTTGTATGACAACTATATGCTATAGTGGTTCGAACTGAGACATTTTTTTCAGATATTGTAGGGGGACCTTCGGTTATAATTTGTGCCCAATTCCATACAGATATCTCGTCATATGAAAGAGTTTTTCATATAAGGACTTGAGTTGAATCGGTCAATTTGTATGACAGCTATATGCTATAGTGGTTCGATCTGTGCAAATTTTTCGAAGATTATAGCGATGCTTTGGATTGAAGTCTCTGCCAAATTTCACGCAGATAGCTCATAAAATGAAAAAGTTTTCTCTACAGGAACTTGTTGTGAACCGTTCAGTTTGCATGACAGCTATATGATATAGTTATCCGATGTGGGCGGTTTTGACAAATTGACAGCTCTGTGATGAGAACAGGGCGTATACAACATTTCAGAGCGATATCTCAAAAATATAGACTAGTTTGCGTATGATGAATATGGCTGATGACTTATGGGCAAAAAATAGTAAGACTTTTTAATTTCAATTTTGCATGAAAATCAAGGGTTTTGTAGGGTCTCCGACGTTGGATGTTAGGAATAGCTTGACCAACTTAATATACCATGTTGAGGGTATAAATATACAATTTTTTTTCTTGAGCAAACATTAAAAAATATTTGCGTGTGTATTTTAATTAAATGGCCTTGACCGAAAGCCAAATTTAGCACCCTAAAATAATAAAATAATTTTTTTTTTCAAATTTTCTTTATACAATATTTACGGTCTCTAAATGGCAAATTTATTGTTTATTTGCACAACAAACGAGTAAAACGATTCTCAGAAAAAAATATTATTTCTACGTGCATCAAAGGAATTCTTGGAGCGCGGCATTCCATTCTAAACAGATCGCAAAATATTTTCTACCACAACAAACATGTGTCTTCTGCGAACTATTTACCACCCTGCACACCTGAGACGCACTCTCCGATCGACACCAACTCGTAGTTTATATGTATGAACACACACAGACAACTATATTTCGTCTCGTAATCGGAAAACTCATCATTAAATAAACAGAAAGGTAAGAAAACCACACCACAAAACAGCCAGTACAGGTGAAAGAAGATAAACACGCACGAAGACAGCGAGCAAGAAATCACTTCGTCTGTCACACACGAGTCTTTGTGTGACTACAAGTGCGAAAATGTCGCACCACATGCGGCGCCCGAACACGGAAGACTGCACGAGCTCGCTTCTTTTGTTTACAAATAACACTGGCGATTCACTTTAGACACTTTTCATATATCATAACTTGTAGACTCACTTTATTCTATACCCTTTAATTGAATTTATTCGAAATTTCTCACTTTTGTAATTCAAATCGCTATTTATGCTCCAGTCACACATTAATCCAAATCAAAGACAACCCCAAATAATTGGAAAGGGTTTTGTCAGTTCATTGCTTCACCTCAAACATTCACTATTCACACTATTCACTATGCCTAGGCAGTTAGGTTGGTGCTAATATCCGCTCGTTACATTTGCTCGTCTCGACAAGATCGATTCTACTGAATCCAGTAAACGCGAGCAGCCGTACGTCCGCGCCGCGTCCGCAGCATTCACTTTGAATTGTTGGCAAAAAGCGTACATTCATTCGTTGTTTGTGTTTACTGTTTACTGGCCGATCGCTGACGACGACGGCGAAGTCGACTCCATTGACGCGCTCCAATGCGGCCCAACAAAACCAAACACACACCGCTCTGTCTGCCCATTTGTTAGACACTTACACACACACACACACACACACATCCATAAATAACTACGTGTGGTGCTCATGAGTTTTTGTGTTGTTTGGCTCTCCTGTGGCGGTGCACTGCACCACCTTCCATCGCGTGGCGGCACACCGAATCGCACCAATTCTCTCATGAACTAGCGAACCGGCGCTTTTGAGCATTTTTACTATGTTGTTGTTGATTGTTTTCTTGTTCGCTTTTCAGCTTCTCTAAAAATCAAAAGCATTGCGCGCTGAAGAACTGTCTGCTATCGACGAGTGACAGTGTGGTGGGCACAGTGCACAGTGTCTTCGTTTTTTGCTCTGATCGGATCTGACCGAAAATTTCCACTATTTATTACTTTTACTTCGTAAGCTTCTTTGGAAAAAAAGTTTTTTGGAGAGAACTTTCATCGAAAACTACTTTTTATCAACGAGACACATTTTTGTATTTAGGAAAGTTGATACCCAGCAAGATTAACAATTACTTTTGGAAATACCCATACTTCTAGTTCTTTTTTTGGTGTAGACACCGCTTACGTGGTTTTAACCGAATTCCTTGGCTTCCTAAATATAGAAGATGTCCAATCTGCTTGATTGGTTGGTTGATTGGATAGGCCGAAAGTTCTGCCGACTGCAAACTTTAGCTCTAATTATTAAGTTCATTGTTTTCCCAGTGAGTCCCAACTAAGCATTGGAAGTCGCTAGAGACATGAGTATACTGTTTCAACTGGCTTAGCACTGGTTACCCGCTGAAGTAATCGTCTAACTCTTCCTTGTAAGACGCGCCAAGTTGGTGTTTGAAGACCTGAGGTGTTCCGTTACTTCAAGCAAACTTGTAAGGAGTTGAGTAGTCATAGGCAGTTTAAAGGAACTGATTACTCGATCGCAACAGAGTGTTCCAACTTGTCTTGTAGTCTCTTTCTATAACATTAAACAATGAAAACTCGTCTTGGTTAAATGGATCGGCTTAATTGCTGCTCGGCGCTCCACAAAACTTCTGGTTATGTGGGTTTTTAAAGTCATACTTCGTGCTTGAAAAGAGAAATTTTCTTATATGGGTTTTAAAAGTCATACCTTTTATGACTTGGTACTTAGATGATATTGATATCATCGGCTGTCGATGATATTGATATCATCGGCCTCAACACCCGCGCCGTTAGTTCTGCTGTCTTCAGACTGGACAAGGAAGCAAAAGAAATGGGTCTGGCAGTGAACGAGGGCAAGACGAAATATCTCCTGTCATCAAACAAACAGTCGTCGCACTCGCGACTTGGCACTCCCGTCACTGTTGACAGTCATAACTTTGAAGTTGTAGATAATTTCGTCTATCTTGGAACCAGCGTAAACACCACCAACAATGTCAGCCTAGAAATCCAACGCAGGATAACTCTTGCCAACAGGTGCTACTTTGGACTAAGTAGGCAATTGAGAAGCAAAGTCCTCTCTCGACAAACAAAAACCAAACTCTATAAGTCACTCATAATTCCCGTCCTGCTATATGGTGCAGAGGCTTGGACGATGTCAACAACGGATGAGTCGACTTTGCGAGTTTTCGAGAGAAAGGTTCTGCGAAAGATTTATGGTCCTTTGCGCGTTGGCCACGGCGAATATCGTATTCGATGGAACGATGAGCTGTACGAGATATACGACGACATTGACATAGTTCAGCGAATTAAAAGACAGCGGCTACGCTGGCTAGGTCATGTTGTCCAGATGGATGAAAACACTCCAGCTCTGAAAGTATTCGATGCAGTACCCGCCGCGGGAAGCAGAGGAAGAGGAAGACCTCCACTCCGTTGGAAGGACCAAGTGGAGAAGGACCTGGCTTCGCTTGGAATATCCAATTGGCGACACGTAGCGAAGAGAAGAAACGACTGGCGCGCTGTTGTTGACTCGGCTATAATCGCGTAAGCGGTGTCTACGCCAGTAAAGAAGAAGAAGACTTAGATGATATTAACTGAGTAACCCACTGAGACCCCACTTATTGTCGGCATGCGTGACCTAACATAGCGAGACTTAGAAATGGCGGTACGGATAGCATTTACTGTCGCTTGGCTGTTTACTAGCTGATTTGTAGGCTTTCTGGTTAGAGTTGAAACTCCCTTGGCGCCTTCCGTTAAGGCAATAATTTCGGCCAGAAAGACTGAATTTTAATCATATATAGCTTCTGCATATGGATTAGTAGAGAAGAAGCTGGCGCCTCTTCCAATTTTTCCATTTGATCCGTCATAGAATATGTAAATTTTGTCGTTGGAACCGTCCATCACAAATCATTCGTACATTCTTTTCTAGGGGGGAATTAAAACTTCTTCTTCTCGGAGGCATCAAAACATTGTGCTTGATTCCTAATAGATATAATTTTCTCGCGTCGCATTGCCGATTTAGTCCACGTCCTTAAACAAGGTCGAGGTTGTAAACATTGCATCATACTTCACTTGAACATGTTCCCGTGTAGTTAAATCTTTAAAGGTATAAGAGGATAGCTTCAAAATTTAGCTCTATTAATTTAATAGAATCATAGGGAACTGGACTCCTTTGATTGGTTTAAATTTTGTCTCGATCTCTTTGATATTTTGTAAATGTTTTAATATTTATTACAAATTCCATTTCAATTTTACGGAGCGCCTTTAATAGTTGCTTGCATCCATATTTCTGAAGTAAAAATCTGCCATTATCCAACAGGTTTTTAGCTGGTTGGAGTGGTGTTCCATCCATAATTTCAGTATGCTCTGGGCATCAATCACTAGATCACCTCTGTTGTCGCCGTATCTTATCGTAGAATTATCAAGCATTATCCTATCGTACTCACGTATTTCGACCTCTCTCTTTTTTTTGTCCGCATATACGTTTCGCTTCCCTCTTCAACTCTCGGTATCTATCACATCCCGCAAGTGTTGTGATCGATTGTAACATTGCGAAGTAGGCAATTTCTTCCGTCTATCACATCGATCTGTGATTAGCTCCACAAATTTCTGAACATTGACCGTAAAATAAACCAGGTCGGTTTATTAGGAAATTAGTTTGGTTTAGTCGACCAGGAGTTCCATCAACCTTTACACCTAATGCTGGTACTGTTCATGAGTGAATTATGTCCGCAGCTGTTATTAAAATCCGAATTTGTGAGTTTATAGGTAGAACTACACGATTATCAACATCTAGAAGTCGAAACCCATCTGGCTTTTCGACCCGGAGACAGCCAGGTAGCTTAATGAATTTTCCTATGCTGGAAACTAGTACTACAGAAAACCATATTTCGGACCCCGGCAAAGTCGATCAGCCTCAACCCATTTAGGAATGTTCCATCATAGAGGACGTGATCTTAACTATATTATCGGGAGAAAATATTTATTGTATCTTAAAGGGATTTCTACCGAGGATTTTTATGAAAATTCTAGTTATGAACTAGCCAACAATATTATGGTCATGAATAATGGATCTACTAGAATCTTGAATGAGGAATTTAGATGATATTCTTCTGCATTATGAAAAAATATTGTTTATTTGAGACAGAGAGGGAGAGAGAGAAAGAGAGAGAGAGGAAAAAAGAGAGAGAGAGAAGAGTCTTGCCTTCTTAAAAATAGAGATTTTTAATCTTGTTGCCTATAATGTTGCCGCATTTTGAACCACTGTTCCTTTGCAAGCTTTGTTACTCTTGAGAAAATTTTATTCTTGTTGCTCTTTAACCACTTTTCTTTAGACACCATTGTAGGTGAGTTATTCTTTGGTTGTTTTATACGGCTTGTTGTGCTGAACCTCGTGTTTTGTGTGACGAGTATCTCTAACTCCAAACAAAGCGCAGTTCATTGTTTGATGCTGAAGGAGTTGGAAATACAATCCAGTACATACATATCATACTTATATACATATATATATATGTATATATACTCGGATATACTACTTTATGCACTTATTTTTATATTTTCTATTATGTATGGTTGCATTTAAGTGGTTTATTTGTATTCAAATGAATGTGTATTTATAGTTCCCTGCAGGAAATTCCACTAGCAGGCATTCAGTACCAGTTGTCAATATGCCTATTCAACTGCCATGAGTATAAAAATGCTATGAAAAAAAATTCTAAAACCAAACTTTGTAATCAATATGTGATTTACAACATATCCATATAGGGTCTAAACTACACAAGCCCTGCCTTGTTGTTCTTATTAGAGGTCCCTAAGCCGTTCATAAACGTTGCAATACTATAAACTTCAGTTGGCGCATGGCCCATAGTCACAAATCAGCTGATTTGATTTATTCTTCAAATATTTTGGTTTTTGTTGAAACAATTTCCTACAGGGTCAGTATGTAAATTCAAGTGTTGCACTCTTCGCTGTACCTATCTTTCGCGATTGGGGGTCGCAGCGGTGGCACTCTAAAAAATTCTCCATATTAATTTTGCTGTTAATAAAGCACACTTTGCCATAAATTATGATTTTAAATGTACATATGTACATACTGTCTGCATAGCGTTCTAATAGAACCATGTCTTCTTAGCTTAGAAAATTTAAAAAAAGTCCCTTTCCGGTTGTACAACATTGTTATTTATCATGTCAAAACGTTGTAAATTGACATTGAGATGTAAAGCGCACATTCTCTTAGCATCGTCTTGACCTTCAAGCAACTGCTAATAGTCATAATCTTAAAGTTGCTAAATACTGGCAACTCTTTATATCTTGAACAGAGTATATTAAGTTTGCCAAGTTGTTTGTATACCTAAAAGGAAGTCTCAGAGACCCTATAAACTATGTATGTAGCGTGAGGAGCTGTCCGTCTGTCTAGTCCCTCAGTTTTAAGGCAAAATCGATAAGAAATTTTGGACACGTCCTTTCCTCACCAAGAAGCTACTCAATTGCCGGGATTACCGTCATCGGTCAGCTTTAGTATTAGCGGCCATACAAACTGAGCTTCCTTGTAAAATAAACAATTTTTTTTTGCCAAAACCTTTTCACAAAATTTGTAATGGATACTATCCAAACCATCACCCTACTTTTATACTTTTTTTTATAAATACATAATTCCCCAACAAAAACACTATTTGACTTACAAACAACAATACATCGTTTCCTCTTTAATACTGGAGAAATTCTTTTCTCTTGCCAATTATTAACGTAGGTCGCTTTTAGGCGCAAAATTTGTATTAAGATACGTATTATTCAAAAGTTTTGTAGCCACTGCAATGGCACATACAAAAAATTTCTTAACAGTTGGATGATGTCTGTGCTATCGTTTAACGAACACACACACACCAACCCATGCAAACCGTTCCGACAACGTTTCACATACAGGTGGCGCTGTACTGAAGTGAAAAAGGTTTTATATGTAAATTCAGTGAAGAGTTAATGTTTGTTGATGGCAAATGGTTTAAACTATTTAATATTGTTAATATAAATAAAATATCTCAAAATTATATTTTGGATTATTATAAAGTTCATAAAGATTTTGTTTCAATGCTAATGCATATTTTAAGTAGTTTATGCTTGTATAAAAATTCATACATATACACCTATTATACAATTTAATTACAAATATGGATTCAGGATATTCATATATACATATGTATGTTTATATGTATGTTTATAGAAATGGAAATTTCTTAGATGAGAGCATACATAATATGAATTTTAATTACCAATCTTTGCTAAGAATACATATGTATATATTAGGGTGTTTTCTTTTTTTTTGAACTATTATGTTTTTTCAGTCCCGTCACGAAATTTCCTTGGAAATACCCTAAAAAAATTCCCTGAAAGTTTTAGCCCTTAATATTAACATTAAGAACTGGATCAAGGTCTGTAAAAATTTTCCATAGAAAATACATTACAATCGTGAGTTTTTATCTTTAAATTCTTACAGATCAGAGGTATTTTATGACATCGCTTTGACTTTAGACGCATTTTTCTCAGAATTGTTCACTCTACAAAAGTGCTCAGTGCAACAAAGTCGTAACTCACACCGGCCAGGTAGTACGGGGCTCTAAACCCGATTTTTCCAAGAATTTCGGATTTTTTTTGTATATATCTCGTAAATAACAGGAGCTATAGAAAAAATTTAAATGACAAATTTGTAGAAAATTTTATTATTATTTTCTATAAAATTTTCTATAAAAAAGATCCGAGGTCAAAATCGCTATCCTTAATACTTCTCGAGATATTCGGCTTTTTTATGTAAGGCTTAATAGAATTTCTATAGATGGTATGTATTAAAAAATCTATGAAAATTTCATACAGCCTTACTTAGTTCTAATGAGGCTTACAAATTTCCGCTTTTCCGATGTCTAACTCCGATGACGAATCAAAAAGGCTTAGTAAAGCTTCTGGGTTAAGAGTTGTAATGTGTTCTTTCATCACTTTCATTTGTCCGAAACCTGACTTCTTCTTCTTCTTGCAATTGCGAGGCTATCAAGGAGGAAGTGGTGTCTCCGCGCTTTGGTCACAGAAGAGACATAGATCCGTGGATCAGTTGCCTTTACTATGAATGTAGCACCTGGGGGGGGTCTCCTTTTTTCTTTCCCTTACCTTAAGCTTAGCTTTAGGCTAACGGACTTCCGTACTGTTTTCCAGGGGAAGGTTCTGCGATTAAAGTAACAGTAGCTTTACAGCTTAAAAGTGCTGCATTAGTTTCGACAGCAAAGCGCGATATTAACATTGAGCTCGCAAGCTGTGCGCTCACAGTTTGTCAGTAAGTGTCGCCCATCACCATAAATGGCATCAATCTACTTCATCATCACACTCCTTTAAGTGCTTGATCATAGCGGCATTGTGGAAACTGCAAAGCCGATGAGTTAACAAGACGTTGCAAGCGTTACATCGGAATGGGACCGAGTTGGACCTTGGATCTTCATTGGCGTCTTGCGTTGAACCACTGAGCCAATAGAGTAGAACGCGGCGATATACTGAACAACTTGCCCTTAGTAAAGTGCATCTTGTCGCAATCATAGGGGTTTTCCATAGACATTTGTGCTGTAGAACTAAAAGTGTAGTCGGATGACACAAGTGTCAGATTTGTATAGAGTAGGGTGAGGTAGAAATAGGCAGATACTTTCTACTCCATTGTTCAGTCTTTGCAAGACTGAGATTGAGACATCTTGAGAGTCATACCTTCGACGAACCAGCAACAAATTTGTGATTGCCTCAAGGCGCTTAGTTGGATTTGTTGAGATTTATAAGCTTCTGTAAGATAAATTTGTATAAGAGCTTTAGGCGTCACAACGGATATGTATTATGAGCTATCCGAGTGAGATCCCCCCCCTTTTAGGATCGATCATTTAACCTAACCAATCCTACTATACCAGCCCCCAATTTTATCTGTACACCATTGCACTGTGCTTGTCTCAAAGTTTTGCCACGATGTCTCAATTTTAACTCCAACTATCACTTGCACGGTTGAGCAGAGACATGTCTAATTGTCAAAAAAACTCGTATACCCTTTGCAACATGTTGCGAGCGTATAAATATTTTCAGCAAATTGCTGTTACCGCTATTCAGCCGCCCGCTGATTTATAAACACCACAAACTGAGGCCGATAGCGAGCAGGAAAATTGCACAACACGAAGAAGAATTGCCAAAAACTTGCAGTTTCGTTGCGAGTTAAAACTATTCACTGCCGGTATTATGTGTGTACGTATGTGTGTGTAGTAGTAGGACTGCTGATTTCCATAGTGAAACTATATAAATATAAATATGAGGGTGCATTCATTAATTTAATCAAGCGCATAGCTTAAAAACAAAAGCGCAAACAATGCAGCTGAAGGCAAATGCGCGGCTGGAAGAGTGCACAAACACACAATTAAGATATACAAATGTATGTGTACTATATATATAAATATACGTCGTTACCTAAAATGCAAAATAAAGTAACATCACTTTTCATGAGTTTACAGGCGAAGGAAATAATATTTAGAAACCAGTCATATTGAAACACAATTTGAGTTTTGGTTATAAAATGGTTATGACAAATGGTTATATATTGGTTATATAATGGGTATATATTGGTTAAATATTGGTTATATGTTGGTTAGATATTGGGTATATATTGGGTATATATTGGTTATATGGGTTATATATTGGTTAAGTATTGGGTTATATGTTGGGTAGGTATTGGGTTATATATTGGGTAGGTATTGGTTAAATATTGGTTACATATTGGTTAAGTATGGGTTATATCTGATTGGGAAAGCTCAAAATTTGATGCATAGTATGTAAAACGATGCAGGGAATCGTAAGTAATACAAAACTCAGTTTCAATTATTTTGGTGATATGTTGTTTTGCATTTTAGGTGACGATATACACATACATATATACATAAGCCCCCAGTTATGGCGCAGTTGTGGCATTTTTAGCCATTTTCAATGCATTGCATGCATTCCTCTATCCTCTGTATATATGTATGTGTGCTTATAACGGTTTGTGCAAAGCACTTCCTTGCATTTTTGTTTGTTGTTGCAACATGACTGACACTGAGCTGACAGTTTTTAAAAAATTATGTTTCACATATAAAAGAAAAATCAACGAAAGCGCTCAAAAAAATACAAAACACATGCAAATCTCTCACACATACACACATACCCGGTGACAAAAGCACACACGAGCGCACACACATGCAAATGGAGTGTGAAAATCAAGCGCAGTGCGGAGGAACAAAGCTTACGACAACGGAAAAAAACGAAAGTAAATAAGAGTGTAAACAAAAAGTAAAATGACATAATAAAATTTCATAAATAAAAAAACAAAAACAAACACACATAGAAAATGAACACTTTACACGGAAAAGGATTAAACAAGAATAAATGAAAAACTGCACACACACACACACACACACACGCGAACAGGAGCGCGCTTTGTTTACAATGAAAAGATTATTAAAACGAAAAAAGAAGAACGCATAAAGTGAAAATGAAAACAATAACAATTTTAATATAAAAACGAAAAATACGACAACAACAACAAGTGTTTGTTAGGCTCATGCCCTCAACGAGGCAACACACACACACACACACATGTACAGCAGTATCCAAACCCACTCTTGTATTTGTTGCACGGGTTGGCAGGCTAGCAAGTTGCCACTTGTGGGGCACGCTGCATGCACTCGAGTGCCGTACAAGAAGTCAATGTCCTGCCACACGAACGCAGAAGCCAGCGGCAGGCTCGACCACTTGCTCACTCGCCCCCCCCACACACAGTTTTAGCAGGGGTAACGCAGTACCAACGAACTTGTGCTTTCATAAATTCTGCAGCGCTTTCACTCGGTGTTAGTTATTAGTGAAGTTGTTGACTTGAGTGCGTGCATGTGGCCTACAGGGTGTGTCCTAGCATATAAAATGTTAAGTGTAACAAGTTTTTTCAATTATTGGTTTTGCTCTAAAACAAAAGAAATTATAACAATAGTAATTATATTGATATAAAAGTAGTTTTCTTATTCATTGTAATTAAGTGTTTTTTATTGTTGTATGTGTGCGTTCATCCATCCACGTCGAAAGCAGAGTGACAGTAACTTGATAGGTGTTGTCCGTCTCCTCGCTCCAGGCGTGGTAATCATTCATTAGTGTCTTGCTAAAGTTCGAAGACATAAAAATTCTCCAAATGGCGGTGGGGAGAAGTCTGCTAAGTATAGGAAATAAGAGGAAAGTAAACACTAGGGTGGGTCGAATGCCTTTTTTCCGTATTAATTGGTTGATAGCCTACCGTAAAAAAGTATCATAATTGTAACTGCCAGATCATTGGCCATAGAGCTTTCTTTTTTTTCATATTATTAAATAGAAAAATTCATTTCTCGCTTCCAACTACTTGAAATAATATCTCGTTTCATGATTGTTGGAAATTGGATGCTTTACAAAATGGCCTCTTAAGATTTTTTCGTAAACTTAACCATTTGAAAGATATTAACGATTGCAATATATAATATATGACTTTTGCAAGTATTATTTGGTTCCAATTGGTCCTAGAACCTCTGCCGTGCTGTGGGTTCGGCACTCGACCGCAGTGCAATTTCACACTGAACTGAATTTTCAATACTACCTGCCTTTAAGTTCAACCATAGCCTCCACGAATCTCCCAAAAGGACCAAACCCAAAGAGCAGATTGGAGCGAACTCCAAGGGCTAACTGCTCCCCGTGATACCAGATTTGAGTCTCCGATCAGACCTTGTAGCTTTTGCTACTACCAGTTCTGCACCCATCAAACTCAATGACTAATAATATTTGTCGCTTGAACTTCAAATGTATTTTCATTAGAAGAAATCTCATTCAAAGTCTATAACATCAGTTCCAGCTGACTATTATAACACTATTTCTGACAAAACTATGCTGAATGCAAGCCAAATAATAGAGATAGTGCATATTGGATTTTAGTGGCCTCTAACGACAGGCATACCTTACCGCGGGCAAATTCTATCCTCCGCTGCAGGGGTATGCAGTTACAGTCTTAGGACTATGCCCAATTGCTACTCTTACGTCCTCGACGTACAGCTTTGAAACGTGAGTAACTCTTATGTAAGATGTGGTGGAAAACCCATATGTAGCTGGTGTTAAAGAGAGAAAGCTTCACCGGAATCACTCCGACATATTCAATTCAAGGGATCGCTGAAGTCTAATTACAGCTTCTGTTCACAGAGGTGCAGAGCCGTCGGTCTTGAATTAAGCGGTTCGCTTTATAAATGTGTACAAAACTCTATACTTGGAACCCGCCACGAAGAAACCATTCCAATTGAAAAAGAGACAGCAGCCTTAGACGAAAGACCTTACTTTTGATGATGGCGATGAGTAAACGTAATAAGGACTATGATTAAAGGCCATGCATCTGGAATGTCCGGCTCCTTAATTGGTAAGGTTTATGACCTCGTAAAATAAAAGGCTACTATCAACGCCGACTAGAAATTCGAAGGATGGAACAAGGACAGAAACGAGTAAGCCCTTAAGACCTTTACAACAGCGCTCTTATAAAGAAGCGCAAATTCGGTGTGAAATTCGTGGTTGGAAAAAGAGTCAGTCGTTGGGTCCTGACATTCACTCGAATGCGATTGCGGCAACCATCCGACACGATCTCAAAATTGTGCTAGGCCTGATTTTAATGCCGAGGTGGTCAAAAAAGGCATCTTTGGTACAACAAGTAGAAACTCTGCCTACTTGGCGAAACCTTGTCAGTACAACTAGATTCCAGCATAATCAAATTCATCAGACTACTTTGCTGTCTCCGGATAAAAGAATTCCAAACTAGATTGATCATGTTGTGATAGATGGACGATAAATCTGTAATCTCCTTGATGTCAACAAACACAAGGAAGGTTCGACACCGGGTAGCTACAATAACAATCGAGCTATAGGTTTTCAACTCGACTTGCACTTCTGCTCTCTGGCAGCATTCATTGGCAATATATAAGGGAATTGTGGGTTGATATTTCATGTGTATGAAGAGCTTGAGAAGCTGGGTCAATGCTCGAAAATTCTGCAAAAATATGCAGCTGCTAACAGAAGGTTTCAAGACCGGAGCATACTCCCAAAGAGGTGTTCTAATGGCTGACATTCGGAGCATACTGAAGTTATGACATGAACATTTCTCTAGTTGACTACGTTGGAACAGACATTCCATTGCCCGACTGTGAAGAGGTTTGAAGAGCAATTACTCGGCTGAGGAAAAACCAGGCGATATGGGTCCATGGATGCAAGATAAGCAAGATATAGTCGCATAAAAGTGTGCCCTACGATTGGTACCTAAAAGTTCTCTACCCAATCCTTAAAAAAGGGGAGCCCAAAATCGGTACCAATTACCGTGGAATAAGCCTCCTTAATATCGCACATACGGTTTTATCGCACATGGTTTGTGCAAGACTGAAACCCAATCTCAACAAACTGATTGGACCTTAACAGTGTGGCTTTAGATTTTAAAAATGTACAATTAACCAGATTTTCACAATGCGTTAAATCTTGGGAAAGGCCAGTGAACCATACACCAATATTTCATCGATTTTAAGGCCACCCTCGACAACATCTATGCCGCTATGCCTGAACTTGACAATTACAATTTAGAGCTAATACTTGGGGAGACCCTGGCCAACCATAGTAAAAAAAAAGTTTCTTCCCAGCAAAAATTTTTTTGAGATCAGAGAGCAGGAAATAGTCGCTGGATGTCAGATCTGGAAGAAATTCGAAACCCAATTCATGGATCTTTGCCATTGTTTTCACTAACTTGTGACACGTTGCATTGTCTTCGTAAAATAGCATTTTCGTTTTTTCAAAAGCTTCCGTTTTTCGAATGATTTTGCCCTTCAAACAGACCAATGACGCTATCTAATAGTCGCTGTTGATTGTCCTTCCTTCTTCAAGGTAGTAAATAAAATATATTCCACATGCATCGCAAATTAAAGACGTCATAACCTTGCCAGCCGATTGTTGCGTGTTTCTTGCTTTGGAGCAGGTTCATCCACTCGGTTGATTGTCGATTCACTTTCGGAGTGAAATGATGGAGCCATGTTTTATCCACTATCACATACTGAAGCAAAAATGCAGTTTTATTACACTTTACACGTCGTTGTTTTTGGTGAAAAGTGAGCTCGCGCCGCTTACACTTTCCACAGATTTTTTTAATACTTAAATATTCTTTAGTGATATGATATGTATATGTTCAGTTGATAACTTTAGCGTGCCTGCTGTCTCGAACAACTTCACTTTACGGTAATCCAAAATCATTTTCTGGACTTTTCTGATATTTTCTTCGGTAACAACCTCTTTTGACCGTTTACTGTGTGCACCGTCTGCGGTGCTCATTTCACCACGCCTAAACTTATACCAATCATTGACGGTAGATTTTCCTAGGTCAATGTCCGGAAACTCGTCATCAAACGAAGTTTTCGATTCGACTATTTTTTCCCTTCAAAAAGCAATCGAAACTCCTTTTTATCAATTTTTTTACAAGTTACTTCACTCAAAATGATAGAATTCACATACTATTGATGCAACAGTTGTCAAATTTATACACATGCCTTTTGAAGTTTAGGGCTAACTGAAAGTCATATGGATTTAATTCCACTAGTACCATATCTGAGGCAGGCAGGGGACTTTTCAATTGACTTGTTATGTATACTATTTTCGATATTTGCTTTCGATTTCGATTTTTTGAGACTCGCAAGCGGCTACAACCCCTTAATATGAATCTAACAAGTCAGAGCAGTTTCAGTGAAGCTTTAAGAGAAGCTACAGATTTAAGATTTCGAAATTAAAGTCTCACCTTCTTTTACTATCTGGCAACTTTAATATCAACAGCACTTGGCTCACATGTAAAGCTCGCAAAGTACACCCAAATATTGCGCATTTGAAGCAAACATAAAAATACGAAAGCTCAAAAAAATTGTTGTCTCGTCATAAGCTGTTGCTTTTTGTGCAACAATTTGTGCACTCAACCTGCTTCCGCTTTGCAGCGGCTGTTTGCCGTTACGCCCATTTGTTGTTGTTGGCGTTACTTACACGGCTTAGTTTGCGCCAGTTTGTGTTACTTTTTAAACGCTTATTTACTGTTATGCAAACACTTTCGCTGGAGCATAAAAGCTTTGCTTATTCTGCCAGTGTTAAACAACAACGAGAAGAACAAAAAGTGTTTGAGTGGAGTTCGCAAAGGAATTTGCTCATGTGTGAGTAGTTGAGTCACTCACGCGGAGTTGACAGCTAAAGTGGTCTCAACACGGCCACTTATGCCGCGAAAACTGCGTGAGCGTCCATACGCAGTCTGACCAAACGATAAGCAGGCCAGCGCCGAAGTGGTGCGCCATGGCGTATACGCAACTTACTTTGAATGGTGTGTTTATGGACAAACAAACAACAGTAAATGCGCTGCGCAGCCGAGGGAATATAATGAAAGCAAGCGAGAAAAAATACAAAAAAGTAGAAAAATAACAACAAACAACAACAACAATTCAAAATATTTACAGCAGCAGTCGCGCTGGCCAAACTAAATAATTCAGCTTAGCAAACGGCTTGTTGCCGAAGGGGTGCGGCATGCCACGCTGGCCGGCACAAGTGGTGGCCGCACACTATTTAGCTGCTTAAAATAAAACAAATAATAATAATAGCGCGGCAAAAACTGCCAAACCCAGCAGAATGCCGGTCGTGAGTTGGTTGAATGAATGCCGGTTGTTGGGGAAGTTTGTGGCGCAAGTGGATTGATGGGCGGGTGTGGTCGGCCTGGCATGCAGTGCGGCGCGCAAACAATGCTGTTGCATGTGAGTGAACGCCCAAAAGTATGCATTTCATAAATTTCGGCACTCATAACCGAAATTCCACAAAAAAAAAAAAAAAAAAAAAAAAAAAATAACTAAAAACTCCAGTGAAACACAAAGAACGAAAATAAAATGTCGGAAAACTATAATTGCGGCAAATAGCATCCGGGCGAGTGCGCCACACAAATGCACAAATGTAGCGTACCCCACTTATGTGTGAATACGCTATGTTGCATGCAACTCGACATGGTTTTATGTTGATTTTGATTTGGCTTGCAGCCATACAGCGCAAGGAACAAACAGTCTTGCCATACTTGTGAGTTCTCCGCTCCGAAAGCAAAAACCGGCGGGGGAAAAGTAATAATAAAAGAACAACAAAACGCCGAAAAACAAGAAAAAGCAACTCTTGCATTCAGACGCAAAGTAATCAAGCGAATGTGAGCGCCGAATTTCGCAAATCTACATGCCAGTTGGTGGGTAATACACCAGCGCACAACAACAAAAACATTTTTGGGTTGGCAAAAAACGCGAATAAATTTTTGTGTGAACTTTCCTAATTAAATGAAAATGAATTAAATTTAATTTCTTTGGCAAAAGGGGGGAACGTGGCAGCTAAATGGAAACCACAACATGAAATTCTAGCATCCGTCATACATTTCAACACTTGAGCGCACACACAGCCACACGCATACTGGCAGGCAGACACTATCGGATACGTATAAATGCTTGTAATGTAGTGTATTAGGGTGGGTCAATAAAAAAATTAATAATTTTTTTTTCGAAGCTGGAGTACTCTACACAAACAACCAAGTTTTCCATACAAGAACTTGATTTTGTTAGATCAGTTTGTATGGCAGCTATATGATATAGTGGTTTGATCTGAACAATTTCTTCGGAGATTATACCGTTACTTTTAGAAATAATTCTTAAAAATTTTCGTGCGGATAACTCGTCAAATAGATAAGTTTTCCATATAAGGTCTTGATTTAATTCATTCAGTTTGTAGGGTAACTATATGATATAGTGGTTCGATCTGAACAATTTCTTCAGAGATTTTACGGTTACTTTTAAAAATATTTCTTGCAAAATTTTGTAAAGATATATCGTCAAAAAAAAAGGTTTCCATACAAAAACTTGATTTTGTTAGATTAGTTTGTATGACAGCTAAAGGGTGATTTTTTAAGAGCTTGATAACTTTTATAAAAAAAAAAACGCATAAAATTTGCAAAATCTCATCGGTTCTTTATTTGAAACGTTAGATTGGTTCATGACATTTACTTTTTGAAGATAATTTCATTTAAATGTTGACCGCGGCTGCGTCTTAGGTGGTCCATTCGGAAAGTCCAATTTTGGGCAACTTTTTCGAGCATTTCGGCCGGAATAGCCCGAATTTCTTCGGAAATGTTGTCTTCCAAAGCTGGAATAGTTGCTGGCTTATTTCTGTAGACTTTAGACTTGACGTAGCCCCACAAAAAATAGTCTAAAGGCGTTAAATCGCATGATCTTGGTGGCCAACTTACGGGTCCATTTCTTGAGATGAATTGTTGTCCGAAGTTTTCCCTCAAAATGGCCATAGAATCGCGAGCTGTGTGGCATGTAGCGCCATCTTGTTGAAACCACATGTCAACCAAGTTCAGTTCTTCCATTTTTGGCAACAAAAAGTTTGTTAGCATCGAACGATAGCGATCGCCATTCACCGTAACGTTGCGTCCAACAGCATCTTTGAAAAAATACGGTCCAATGATTCCACCAGCGTACAAACCACACCAAACAGTGCATTTTTCGGGATGCATGGGCAGTTCTTGAACGGCTTCTGGTTGCTCTTCACCCCAAATGCGGCAATTTTGCTTATTTACGTAGCCATTCAACCAGAAATGAGCCTCATCGCTCATCGGACACGGACGCGAAACACATTTCGAACCGAACACTGATTTTGGTAATAAAATTCAATGATTTGCAAGCGTTGCTCGTTAGTAAGTCTATTCATGATGAAATGTCAAAGCATACTGAGCATCTTTCTCTTTGACACCATGTCTGACATCCCACGTGATCTGTCAAATACTACTGCATGAAAATCCTAACCTCAAAAAAATCACCCGTTATATGCTATAGTGGTTCGATCTTAACGATTTCTTTGGAGATTATACCGTTACTTTAAAAAATAACTCTTGCAAAATTTCGTGTGGATAACTCGTTAAATAGACCAGTTTTTCATATAAGCTCTTGATTCCAATCCTTTAGTTTGTATGGCAGCTATATGCTATAGTGGTTCCATCTGAACAATTTCTTTGGAGATTATACCGTTACTTTTAAAAATATTTATTGCAAAATTTTGTAAATATATCTCGTCAAATAAAAAAGTTTTCCATACAAGAACTTGATTTTGTTAGATCAGTTTGTATGGCAGCTATATGCTATAGTTATCCGATTTGAACAATTTCTTGAAATCAATCATAGAATTACTTCGAAAAATAATTCATACCAAATTTTGTGAAGATACCTTCACAAATAAAAAAGTTTTCCATACAAGAGCCTGATTTCGAACATCAGTTTCCATGGCAGATATATGCTATGGTGCTCTGATCTGAATAATTTCTTGGAAGTCTATAACGTTATTTTTCACAATAATTCTGGCAAAATTTCGTGTGGATAACTCGTCAAATAGACAAGTTTTCCATATAAGGTCTTGATTTAAATCATTAATTTTGTAGGGCAACTATATGCTATAGTAGTCCGATCTGAACAATTTCTTCGTATGACATAGCATTGCTGCCGAAAATAATTTATACAATTTTTTGTGACGATATCTCCTCAAATAAAAAATGTTTCATATATGCATTTGACTCCGATCGTTCAGTTTGTATGGCAGCTATATGCTGTAGTGAACCGATATCGCTAGTTTCGACAAGTGTTAAGCTTCTTAGAGAGAAAAGGACGTGTGCAAAATTTCAGAGCGATATCTCAAAAAAAATTTAAAATTATATTTTCACGATATCTGAAAAAATTCGAACTGTTGGCTCACCATAATATATATATATATATGCACACATATATATAGGTGTGTTTGTGTGTGCGCAGAGTCTCTCTTGTGTTTGTACGTGCCTAAGTAAACAGGCGTGCGCTTGTCAAGCGCCTAACATACATACATACACACACCTACATACATATATATATATAAATGCGTGGCAGAACTTTGCTGCAAGTTTACCTTTTGGCATACTAATTATTCATGCGAAACCGCGAAAAGTCATTAAATTTATTTGCAGCAAATAGACTCGCTACCCAAACACATGCACATATGTACACACATACTGACATACATAAATAACATTACATACATACATACATATGTATGCAGGCAAGCAGCTGCCGATAGTAGCTGTCTTAATTACGTGTCTTCTCTAGGCAGACAATCCGACACACAGACAACAAGTCGCAAGCTTTCGACTTTGCCGAAATAAAATTAATTTCAAAATTAGTCAAACACACACATACACTCCGAAATAACTCATTTATGTTCAAACACACACACACACACATATACATAAATATAGTTATGTCCTGGTCTAACATACAATACACTCGGGTATTTGCATTTTGCATGAACTCACGTGAAATTTTATCTGCGAATGTCACAAATCAATTCAATCAATGCCACTCTCCGCCTTCCCCCGCGCACTCACTCTCGCTGGCCACTAATTAGGTTGATAAATAATATTAAATTAATATTTGATTTCATTATTTATGCCATCGGGAAATTCATTGGTTGCACACACAAAATGCCAGTAAAAATGATTATCGCCACCGATATTCGCCGAACGTCCATTAAAGGTGTCGTCGCTTTGTCCGAAATGTAATGAAATGAAATGTGTTGCGTAAGTGATAAGAAGGACAACTGAGCAGTGGTCAATTATGCACATATCTGATGTGTGCTTTTGTATTGCTGACTCCACTCTCACATACATATGTAGTTATATATGCGTGTATAGTCGTTTATTTGCTCTTTAGGGGGACACAGCTAGTGCGAAATTTAGAAAAAATTTTTTTTTGTGTTTTTTGTTGTTTTTCACATATCGATATGTTATGTCCTTTCAAATAACAGACTAAAATAAATCGATATCTCGACTAGTTTTTGAGTTACACCTTGCTAAAGTGTGGACGCGGTTGCATTCCCATAATTCCGGTCTATTTTTCCGAATAGCTTTGCGACTACGCATAACACTCACATAGTGTTCCTTGAAGACGCTTTGGCCGGCCGGAAAGAATTCGGAGTGCATCACACTTCGATAATCGAAGAAAATTGTCAGCATGACCTTGATTTTTGACCTGCTTTGAGGTGGTTTTTTCAGTTATGGCTCACCTTTGCCACGATATTCGGCCGATTGATCGTCTTTTTCTGATTCGTAAACATAGATGGCCGTCATGGACGTACATAGTTGGTCTTCAACGTATTCTCGACCCTCTTTCAATAACTTGTGTCAATCAAAAACACTTGCTGGCGACAAACCATTATCACCAAAGGCTTTTTCCAACATTCTGAACGTTTCGGCAGGAATTTTATTCCGTACACAAAATTTAATGGAATTTCCTTGTTGAATAGTTGTAACTCGCCAACTGCACTTTATGTGTATCAGAAAGTACAGCATACTACTCCAAAATATAAGGTGGACATTTGAATTTAAACTGCGCGCGTCGAAGGATTTGAAGAATTTTTTTTTTTTTTTTAGGTTGGTAGTACTGTCAGTCACATTTATGTCAAATTTCATGTCAAAATATTCATTAGTGTTTGAGATACGTGAAAAGTGAGTTTTTCGTTTTTTGCGATGTCGAAATTTGTTGAGCAAAGAATTTGCATTAAATTTTGTTTACGGAATCAATTTTCTGCTGCGGATACATTGAGGATGGCGCAGAAAGCCTTTGGTGATGAAGCTGTGTCTAAAAAAAATGTTTACAAGTGGTATAGTGAGTTTCAAGCCGGCCGTGAACGTGTCGAAGACGAAGAGCGTCCAGGGCGACCATCAACCTCAACCGACGAAGCTCACGTTCAACAAATCAAAGATTTGGTGTTAAAAAACCATCGATTAACAATAAGAGACCTTGCTGATGAAGTTGACATATCAAAAGGTTTTAGGCCTCAAGCGCGTCAAATCTCGACTGGTACCGAAAACATTGAATTGTTTGGAAAAAAGACGTCGTTGAAGTGTGTGAAACGATGCGTTCCGACTACCAGGGTGTCATGAAATGCATTATAACTGGCGAAACAACCGATCAATCGAGCGAATATCTTGCCAAAAGAGAGCCGAGACCAAAAAAATCGCGGCAAAGTCGCTCAAAAATTAAGGTCATGTTGACTATTTTCTTCGATTATCGTAGTGTTGTGCGTTATGAATTCCTTCCAACAGGTCAAACAGTCAACAAGGAATATTATTTGAACGTTATGCGTCGTTTGCGTAACGCTATCCGCCTAAAAAGACTGGAATTGTGGAAAGACAACTATTGGTTTTTACACCACGATAATGCACCATCCCATACTGCCCTCGTAATTCGTGATCATTTCGCCAAAAACTCAACCCATATCGTTCCGCAACCACCGTATTCACCTGATCTTCTCAAGCTCAAAAGACCGCTCCGGGGACACCGTTTTTATACGATAGAGGAGATTCAAGTCGCAGCGAAGACGAAACTGAAGGCCATCCGGAAAGTGACTACAACCAGTGCTTCGAAGATTGGAAAATCCGTTGGCATAAGTGCATTGCATCGGGAGAGGATTACTTTGAAGGGGACGAAATTGATTTGGAAGAATAAATAAAAAATTTTCAAATAAATAAAATGTCACCTTATTTTTTGGGCACAGTAGTATACTTACAACTAATAACAACCTAGAAAAAAAATAATATTTCGAAAAATGGGTTTTCGTGCGAAATTTAAATAAAGAAGTCTTACTAAGTCTTACTCTTTCACAGTACCTACAAGAATAGGTATACATGGGTATTACCTACAATTTTAAATTTTTTATTAAAAATTTGTTTTATAAGGTACCGATTTTTGTAAATCAATTTTTTTCTTCTTTACAGGTAAGTCCACAACCGGTGAGCTTTCAAACTGTCAAAGTCCATGTGAGTACATACTACACAATATTCTGTGACTATGAACTGAACTGATAAAAAATAATAAACCAGATCAAAAGTTTACTTCGGCTGCACCGAAGCTATAATACCAATTGGTCCAATATTGGCGGTTCCAATAAATAACAACTTCTTGGAGAGAAAACGACGTTTGCCAAATTTCAGATCGATCTCAAAACTGAGAGGCTAGTTCTCTTATATACAGAGAATAGATCTGATAAATTCAATAATTTTAATTTAAATTAAAAATTTAATTTTTTATATGAGAAAAAAGTTGTTGAAAAAAGCCGGGAAATCCATGTAACCTCTTAAGTAGTAAATATAGAGATTAAGAGCACTTTTTGTATAGTGTGAAGGTTACTTTCTTTAATTTTCAATTATTAAAGAATTTGTCATGACTATGTTCGCAGAGGTCTTTAGCTTAGAGTAACATTAGTAGCATTTAAGGAAAAAATATACATTTTTGGAAGTTCTGTAGTGATATACATAGTTTCTTAATATACAGTGGGGACAAAAAAAAAACGTTTTTCCTGTGCTCAATCAATTCGCAGAAAATGGTTTTGGTTTTGGGAACTTTTGAAGATGTGGTTTGATCATTATGGAGAAGCTGGAAGCGTAGATGACAATATAGAAAGATTTACGTGGCATCTAACACTGAATATAAAGGTTTTGCTTTTCTTCTTAGAAGAAATCACTTGTCAGTCTGAAGAAATTAAAAAGCAATTTTAAAAAGGGATAAGACATATCTCTAAATACGAAATGGCACAGGCTTAAGAGGTCGTGCATCAAACGCAGCAGTACTGTGTTCAAACTTCTACTTAAAAAAAATCATTGAAATGTTGCAGTGGGCACAGGAAAACATCAACCGTCATTGGAGCAATGCAGTATTTACAGATGAGTCAAGTTTTGCATTGTTTTACCTCTTGAAGTGTTTTAGGCTAAGAAAAAGACAAAAGTAATTCAAAGAAGCTTCAAGTACCCCCAAAAGATGCTTGTTTCTGGTTGCTTCTCAGTTCATGTATTTGTGGTTATGACGCTGCTTCATCAGTTCAGTCTTTTCGGATTTCTAATCAAACTACAACTTATTTTTTTTATATTTATATTGAACTTTAATGAACCAAATAATGGTACATATTGCATATGTGATCGACCACTTTTTGCCATTTTTCAGCTAAAGACATTATTTCATTAGTGTAAAACTTTTCTGGTTTCTCGGCGAAAAACTGCGACAAGTAATTTTCACAGGCTTCTCTTAAAGCCAACTTTACTTAATTAAAGGAGTTCTGTATTGACCGGAACAAGTAGTAGTCCCATGGTGCAAGGTCAGGGCTATATGGTGCATATATCAAAACTTCCCAGCCAAGCTCTCTCAGTTTTTGCCGAGTCATCAAAGATGTGTAAAGTCTAGCTTTGTTCTGATGGAAGACGAAGCCCTTTCTGTTGATCAGTACTGGCCGTTTTTTTTCGATTGCTTGCTTCAATCTCATCAATCGTTCGACTAGGCTAGTGGATGATTCCTTTCCAATCCCACCAAATACTCAGCATAACCTATCGAGGCAAAATCCTGGCTTTGCGATCATTTTCTGAGCTTGGACCATGATTTTTTTGCACATTATAGGCGTATTTGATCCACTTTTCGTCTCCTGTTACAATTCGCTTCAGAAATGGTTCGATTTCATTTCGTTTTAGCAAAGAATCGCAGATCTTAATTCAATCCATTAAATTTTTAACCGTCTAAGTATCGAGCGTCTTGTTGCAGTCAGCCTTTTTTTAAATAGTTCAAAACCGTTTGTTGATGAATATTAAGTTCCTTAGCGATGTCATGGCTGCTTATGTGATGGTCCTGGTCAATCTTTTCCATAATTTCCTCGACTTCATCAAGGATAGGTCGATCAGAGCGAGGTGCATCTTTCACATCGATGTTTCCAGAACGAAAGCGAGCGAATCATTGTTGTGCTACATGAACTGATACAGCATCGTCTACATAAACTTCACAAATTTCATTGGTGGCTTGTGTGGTATACTTCCCTTTTTTTATACAAAAATCACAAAATATAGCGAATTTCTCCAATATTTTCTCCCATTTTTGAACAGCTTCAATTTTTTTCAACTTCCCTGAATTTAATTATTTTGTTTAAATGAAGCCTAAAGCAAATCTCACCTCTCCAACACTATATGGTATGACAAAATGTGAATGGTAGCACTGGAGATAGGAGTATACGACTGCGACGACATCTATTGACAAAATACGAAAACACTTTTTCGACTACCAAATATTTTCTATAATTACAAAATTTTTCCCAATAAACAGTACCCACTTTGGTTTTTATATGTAGTTCCAATAGGCGGATTGTCTTTATAGACTTTTCTCGTTCGATACAATTCCATAGCAATTTTGAATGTTATGTTTCCATTTTCTCCTGATATTTTTTATGGAATGTATGATATTAGTTCACAATTTTTAATAACTATGAATTCAATTTTTTAATTTTTTTTGACAATGAAACTTCATTGAATCCTTTTGACTATATTAGGCATTATTACTTAAATTCATTAGGTAAATAATTCTAAAATTTTGTTGTTGTAAATTTATATCGATGGACGGCGTAAATCTGCTATTTACATATGCGCGTCGATAATTTCATAAAATTTTAATGGGCTAACTGCTAATGTGTTGGCTTAATGCGTTTCGTATCGATCGCAAATGGTTTACTTTTCGCTTTTAGTTGCGATTCACAATTTTAATGCGCAGACAATTTTCAATTAATTGCGGGTAAATAAATGGCTTTTCCGCCAAACAACAATAACAACAACAACAACGGGTGGCAAATCCCACTCCCACAAACAGCTGGTCACCCACAAATGTGCAGTATTTGTATGCCAAGGCAAACAACAAATAAACGGCGAACAAACAACCGAGCGAGCCAGTCAACCAAAGAATCAACTAACTAAATAACTACAGACATTCGTTTAAAGCAAATGAATACGAAATTGAATGTCAAAATGCCAAACTAACGAAGGGAATGAATGAGCAGCTGAATAACGACACTGAATAACGGCACAAGCCAGTGCTAAGCGCTGGTGCGCCTGCGTCTGCGCTTGCATGCGCGTCGGCGGCGCTGCCGAGCCGCTGAGCTGCTGAGCTGCTGAGCTGTTGAACGCCTGAACGATTGAATGCACAAATGCAATTTATATTCAAATGAAACAATAATAGCTGGTAAATCCGCAACAAAACTGCGGCTAAACAACATGGCAATAAAACTTTTTCGTGGCAAAACACGAACACAATTGAAACGAACACACAAACAAAGAAGAAAAACGAAAAAAGTCGAATGAATGCCAAAAATAACGAAGCAACAACAATAGTTATATAAATTAATACTATTTGGAATTGTAAAATATAATCTAAAATGATTCGCGAGGCGTTATTGCACAGCAACACACACACCCACCCACTCACACATATACACACAAACAGGCGAATTCGCTGTATGCGCTTAGCTGCAGGGCAGTGCAACTTTTATCAAATAGACAATAATAACAACAACAAAAACAATAATGGTTGCTGCAATAACAACAACAACAATAGCAATATTTTTATGCGGCTACAACAATACTCAAAACAGCAGCACTTGTTGTTGTATGACAAATGCTTTTATTTAGTAGATAACAACAATAACAACAGCAACAATCAGAAATTGTTGCGACAACAAAAATGAGTAAATGTTACAACAAATGCTAGCAAACATTTTTACAACAAAAACAACAACAACACTAAAACAATTTCAAATGTTGTTGTAATATAGCTGTTTCTATGCAGTATGCAACCAAAGCAGCAACAACAATAATCAGTAAATGTTACAACAACAACGAGAAAAAACTTTTCCAGCAAAAACAGCAACAAAGGTTGCAACAACAACAAGTAGTAACCGTTAGAACAACAACAACCAAAAACTTACAACAACACGAAAGACAATTTTAGGTGTTGTTGTAACATAACTGTTTCTATGTAGTAAGCCAAAACAACAACAACAATATTAACTAAATCAACTACTACTCCAACAACAAGAACAACACCACTCAAACAAAAGCTCCTGTTGTTGTTAAACAAATAATTTTATCGAGGAACAACAACAATAACAGTGATTGCTACAACAAAAACATCAATGAGAACAAATGCAGAAGTTGTTGTAATACAAAATGTTTTTGTGCAGTAACAACAAAAATAACTAATGCATTAACAATATCTACTGCCTCTCTAACAAGAACAACAACTACTAATTCAACAACAACAACAAAAACAACAATACTTCAAACAAAAGCACTTGTTCTTGTAACACAAATGATTTTAACCATTAACACAACAACAACAACAGTAACTGCTACAACAACATCAAAAACAACAACAATACAAAAATAAAACAACAACAACCCCAGCTAACACAAATACTCCACAACAAAACCACTTGCTGTTGTTGTTGTTGCACAAATGCAATGCAGCCTCAGCGACATTCCCCTAAACTCGAAGTGCGCGCGGCGTGTTCAGCAGTTCGTTAACAACAATAGCTACACGCGGCGGCAACAACAATAACAATTGCTACTGCAATATTCTAAAATTCGACAATCGCTTATCATTTATTTGATGCAAATTCAATAGGTGGCTGATCTCCTAAAGCGTCAGTGCATTAAAACTGCGCACACACGCACACATACCAACACACTAGCCAACATACAAGTATACGCGTGGCGGCGGCGACGGGGAGCAATTGGCTGATTGCAATTGCGTGAATCGAAAGCTAACTGGGCTTGCATTAATTTTGCAGCAGCGAATTACGAATGCCCAAAGGAGTCGGCGTCCATGTGACTAACCGCCAAACTCACATCACACCTTGAATGCAGCAGCAGCAGCAGCAGCAGCAGCCATGCAACGTGGTCGGCGCTAGGATGTAACTATTAATGCCAGTGGATGGCTGTGGGCGACAATCAGCATGCGCCGCTTTATCCTACACACACACACAGACATACCAAATGCATGTGCGGACGAATATGTGCCGGGCTCCTGGCACACGCTGAGCACAAATGTCGGTGACTGCTTGTTCTTGATTATGTGCAGGCGTTGGAAGCTTTGCGTGTGTGTTTGTAGTTGTGCTAGCTGTGAATTAGCTATCAAATGCTCATCAAAATTAACGCTATTAACGGTATTGCTTTGTGTTCGAGTGTGGGAGTGAAAAATTAAAGGATTTTTGAATTCAGGATTTTCAATATGTGAATATTTAATGTTGACACAAAGTATATTAAGCTTTTCGTCATAATAACTTAAATGCGGGAAATATTTCATAATTTTATAGCAAAGTGATTGATTTACAGTTATGTTACCGAAATTAACGTTTATTTGGAATATTTTAGTGAAAATATTGAGACAGGATTTCTGACAAAATTCACAAGGCCTTAGAGACGGTTTGAAATTCATAGATTTATCCAGTTTTTGCATAGATTTACGATTCTCAATAAAAAAAAAAAATTCAACGGTTAAGCCAAATCTTTAACAACGAAAATTGGTACACATGTGCTTGAATTAGGACTATTTAATAACAGCCTAACCGATTTTGTAGAAACTCTATGGTAACTGCAAAGACTATACCGAAGAAATCTTTTTACTGTCTGTTACGAAGAGTACAACCGGTAAGTGGAAGTGCTGCCTTGCGCAGCTTCGTTCTGGATACTGTAGCGGGTTAAACTCTTACTTATCCACAATCGACCCCGTTATATCAAATATATGTCCAGCGTGTAACGAGTCCCCGCATGACACTGACCGCCTATTTGCGTGCCCAGCTAAACCTACATATCTGACACCTCTCTCCCTATGGTCCGACTCGTCGAAACAGCACGTTTCCTGCCTCTACCGTTGGATGACCTCGATGACAACTTATCTACACCTTATCATCCTAACGAGAACTGGATAACCGTTACAGCACCAACAACAGTGGTGCCACTCTGGACTCAATTAACGCTAGATGCGACATTTTGATGGTCTATCGTAAGACATCATAATCTTATTTCATTGTTGTGTTCAAACCATTTGGTGCTATCAATGAAACTACTTATCAAGGTTTGTACCTGATCGATTGCAAGAGTTCGATGCCAGATTTGTGAAAGAGCTGGGCATTCACAGAGGAAGTGTGGAACCGTTTCTTTTTCCTACTCCTACGCCTCCTACTCCCTTCGATTTTATAGTTATATTGTTATAAGGCAGATACATTTTTAGCGCATGCTTTCCAAAGGTCCATGTGTCCCGTTGTACGAACTGTAAGTCTATGATTACTTTTTCTGGATTTATTTAATAAGTAATTGGATCTCTTCCTGTTATATTTGCCCATTATCCACTTAGTTAGCTTGCAGCTTGTTTTTGATTTCCATCTGCCATTGTTCTAAATACAAATAACGCTCTCATTTGATCGTTTAACAGCATTACTTTTATTAACCCGTCTCTGATTCGTTTAAAGAGATTCCCGTCTTTGCCAAATTGTCTGCTTTTTCTTTGCAAAAAATGTTCCAGTGACCAAATTATGGACAAATGGAATTGACTTTCCAGTGAGTCGAAAGGCTTCCTACATTTTTTTACTACGCTGAAATGAATCTTTGGCGTCGACAAGACTATTTATGTGTATTGTATTCACGTAGTTATTCAGTAGAACTCCACAGGACTTCGTGGTAGACTTATTCGAGGTGTGTTCAAAAAGTATAGCGAATTTTGTGTTTTTTCAAAAATTATTTATTTGTTCATGAATATCTATTTTGTCCCCTTCAAAGTAATCCCCATGAGATATTATACACTTGTGCCAACGGTTTTTCCAATCTTCGAAGCACTTCAAAAAATCATTTTTTTTATCTTCTTCAGCTCCTCCTTCGATGCCGTCTTTATCTCGTCAAGAGAACGTCGTCCTTTCATGGGCCTCTTCAGTTTAGGGAACAAGAAAAAGTCACAGTGGGCCAGATCTGGAGAATACGGTGGCTGCGGCATCATTAGTGTGTTGTTTTTGGCCAAAAAGTCGCGCACAAGCAACGATGTGTGTGAGCAGGGACGTTATCGTGGTGCAAAAGCCAATTTTTGTTCTACCACAAATCCGGGCGTTTCTGGCGGATTGTTTCGCGCAAATTGCGCATAACTTGCAGGTAATATTCCTTATTGACCGTTCTTCCCTGTGGCAAGAACTCATGATGCACCACGCCAATGCAATCGAAGAAAACTGTCAGTTACGATTCGCGATTTTGAACACACCTCGTAGAAAGAGAGATATCGTGATCATTGCTATGTATCCCTGTCCCTACTCTGCAGTCCGTTTTAGACACGTTGGTATAGATAGAGCTAGTATCCTCGTCTAAGGAAATTTTTGTATTTCTGAGTGAGAGAAGTTTAATTTGAGCATATTTTACTTTGAGATTATTTTTACTTACTATAAGACCGTATAGGTCTGCTGTATTCGTAAGTAGTTCTGGTTGCTTCTCTACTGCGGTTTGCCGATTTCCAGGGAAGTGCGTTTTTATGAGTTCTTCTCTTCTCTTCACTCTTCGTTTAATATAATGTATTAATGTGGATGTGAGATATTCTTCACACAATATCTTACTCAGTCTGGCGGAGTTTTGCAACTTTCTATAGATGCGTAAAGAGATTGTTATGATTCTGCTTTTACTGTCCTGACTACGTTTTTTTTGTATTACTTTAAGATTGACAAAATTTGTTCCTACCTATTTTCATTTACAGCTTTTTTCAAGTGAGTTCTCTGGTTTTTATAGTCACCATTCCACTAAGGAGGCGATTTCCTCTTTCTGAGAACCTTGAGCAGTGCAGATTGGTTAATGGAGGTGGTAAAGACCTTCTCTATCTTTTCCACCTCCTCATCTAAACCTTGAAAATTATTGATATTATTCTGAAATTTGCTATGCTTTCAGCTTTTTGTTACTATTTTGGTAAATTTATGTTCTCCTAAGGTTTCAATAATAAAGAGGAGTATTGAATTTCTCGCGAATGCTAGAGAGTATCCAGGAGTGATCCAATATAGCTGGTTGCTCGAAGACCCTCCAATCATCAGACTTTTGGACTATTGGTTTCTGTTGATAGTGTAAAGCCCAAGACTTTCGCTGAACGCAAAAAAATTACCAAGCTAGGGAAAATGAAAATGGGCTTATCGACCCTATTACAAATACTTAAATTGCTGTTTATAATATATTGTAAGAGCTACTCTGCCCTGGAATATAAATTTCCATGAAAATTTCAAAAGCTCCTATTATGGTTTTCAACCTAACTGCATTTTGGTTTGAAGTTTAGGAATATGGTTTCAACTTAACCCCGGAAAAAAAAATCATTTAAATTGTTTTCAAACTTCAACTTGTTTTTGTATTTCGTATTTTCAACTCTGTGCCATTGGGGTTGGTTAGGTTAGGTTAGATGGCTGATCAAAACTCTGACGTTGACTTTGTAGTCCTTTGTGAAGCCATAGAAAAGAACTTTTGCATTCAAACTTATAAATTAGAAAAACGCTTAGTAGCCAATTTGCACAAGCGTTCAATTTCTGAAGGTATGTGCTTCCTAGTGTTTAAGCCTTGACCTCCCAAACGCAGGACAGTCAAGAAGGAAGTATTGAGTTGATTCCATCTCATCTTCTTCTATACAGCTTCTGCCGATGGCGTCTGGAAAAATTCTCAACCTTAGAGCATAGACGCCGAAAAAGCAATATTCTGTTTAAAAGAGCTACAAGTAGGGAGAAGCTAGCCTTACCGAGACAAAAGATCGCTAGATCTCTTGCTCTCGATCTTGTGCCAAAAGGCTTTTGCGACTGCACATGCACCGATGGTGGCCCAGCGTTGGTCAAGCTTTCGCGAAGATCAGCTATACAGTAGTAGAACAGAAGAGAATATGGAAGCACCTACCCGCTCCCATTCTACCGATAGTGGTTATAAGGTACCTTTCCTTGCTGTCTCATCTGTTTTAAAATTTCCTGTAATTCTACTATGGTCTGACACTCATACCGGTCTTATCACAAAGGCACTCGGTGCTATTAATAGCGAGGTTAGGCACTCCCTGACCAACCCTGACACACCGTAAGTCAGTTCTGGGCTAGTCTCGTCGCTCTGCTATCTGGGCGAATGGTCGCTTCTGTGAAGGACACTACAATTGAGAGCAGCATATCTGCTGCTACCTCAATGGATGCAACCTTGGCTTTGAAGACACTGCAATACTCAGGATGACAGTAAACCCTTTCACCAATCTTACACCGCAGCTTTGACCCATCCGTGACTAACTGTCACATCTCTCCAATGCCTTCTTCCCACCCACAACTCCCTCGTTGTTACATGTACAGAGAAGAAGCCGCTAGAGTTCCGTGAGAGACCCCAGCTTTTGTCAATGACTCCTCTACAGCAGTTAAGGCCATCGGTATCTTATTTGTTGTCTCTTCGATATTCTGCTTCCATGAAAGCTTCCTATCCAAGATGAGCCCTAGTTAGTTCACTGTATCCGACGGTTGCAGACGAATGTCTCCCATTTGCGGCAGTGGTGGTCTTCTGGTAAATAAAATCATCTCGGTTTGACCTGGGTTGATGATGGGACCACATCCGACTGCCCAATTTGTTTCGACGTCAAATCGTACACGATACTCAGGAACGTTCCTTTAACTATAAGTGCTACATCATCTGTATAGGCAATCACCCGGCAGCCACGATCCCCTACTCACATTTCGTCGTGCTCGTGCCTTGCCCCATTCACATCCCCATCAATAGAAAGATGTAAAGTTCGTTGAGCTCGTGGCGTAAAATCCCCAAATTGGCCGAGGCAAACTACAATTTGGATTCAGTAAAACTTCAATTGAATCGAGTGGAGCTGAAAACCGTTATAGGATTGAAAGTGCCAACATAAATTTTAAATATTTTTTTATTTTTTGCATCCACAACTTTTTAGTCATTTTAGTACTTGTTTACTTAGCTTGAGTTGTATCGTTGACAGAGTGTGTGGCATGCAGTTTGCAATTCATGCAACATGTGTACATTTTCATTATGCGAATTTCAGCTAACCGCAGCTATAATTACGAAAATGACATTTATCCCACATTCATTTTTACGCAATTAATTGTAATACAATCACAATTTGGCCGCAACGCACACATGTCGGGCCCTCATCGATTTTGCGCGTACACCGGCGAGTTGGCGAGTTGGCGGTTCGGCTGTTCGGTGAATCTGCATAATAACAATTTTCACAATTCGGTGTCAATGTCAATAGCCTCAGATGTGGACGGCATGCGTCAATATTGGCAATGCAATCGGCAAATTAATATTAAGCTGACAAAGCGTTGCTTTTAATGCACTCTCTTTCGTGCCCAACAGCGACTTGCATACTAATAACGGTCCATATATTGGACCAAATTTGTTTATGTATTTGAGTTGTGGCTCAAAATTGATAGCGCTTAATTGAATTGTCACATATTTGGCAATTTTCGGCATTTTCAAATGAATTTAAATTTCATTTTCAGGCGCCGCACTCATTTTCGGTTGGCTTGGCTCTCTCATAAATATGAATATACAATATTTAAATATGAATATATACTTGTACATCCAAATATGTGCCTCTGTCTATATATCTGTGTGTGTGTGCTTTTAAATATTTGCGAAATTAGTCGCATAATTAATTTCTAATCGATTAGAGTAGTGTAATTTATGCACCGTCATTAGTCGCACTGTGTAAAGTAGTGGTGTAAGTTAAAAATGACACTCGAAAAAACACTGCCACTACGAAATTTTAATTAGCTAATTAATTTAGCGGATTTTGGTGAATATATAAGCACTAAACGCCGTTGGAGTAGAAAAGCTGTCTGTTGGCC
This sequence comes from Bactrocera zonata, assembly GCA_037783105.1. NCBI lineage: Eukaryota > Metazoa > Arthropoda > Insecta > Diptera > Tephritidae > Bactrocera > Bactrocera zonata. The sequence goes on along the minus strand of JBAWJQ010005072.1, from coordinate 1,586,973 downwards.
TCTCAGCGTTTGCAAAGTAGAAAATTATTATAAAAAAAAGTAAAAAATCACAATGCTCGAGCGGAGCCGACAATTTAATTATCTTGTAATTTATCAAGCAAAATGTTGCGTATGAAATTCGCAAGAGGATTCAATTAATCTGTGTTTTGCCATGTTAACCTAGTTTAATGAAGTTGGTTTATTATACAAAATCTTTAGTTTGAAGTCGAACTCTCTTTCGAAAATCTCCTATTTTTTTACTACCAGAGAAGTTGCGGGTCGAGTAGTACCAAATTGAAACAAAGTAACGAATGATCCAAATGGAGATACTTTTTCAATAGCCTTTTTCCGACAGATCACGCGTGGAACGTGTCAAGCTTTCATGCTATTTTTGTTCTGTATTTCCAGACATTTTATCATGGAAAGAAGACTTGGCGCATTTTAGGTCGCGATCTTAAACTTAAAGCGTATAAAATAACAGCTTGTGCAAGAACTGAAACCACTCGATCTTTCCAAGCGACATCTCTTCGCTGCATGTGCTCTTGAACAGTTCCAAGAAGATCCGACGTTTTCGAGCCAAATTTTTTTCAGCGATGTGCCCCATTTTCGACTCAATGGTTATGTAAGCAAGCAAAACTTCCGCTTTTGAGACGAAGAGAAACCTGAAGAGATTCAAGACCTGCCATTTCATTCATAAAAAAACACGGTTCGGTGTGTTTGTAGGATCATCGTTCTATATTTCTTCAAAAATGACGTCGAAAAGAACATAACCGTCAATGACGACCGTTATCGCGCCATGACAACCGACTATGTAATGCCTGAAATTGAAGCTCGTGATCTCGGCGATGTAAAGTCTAAAGTCTATGCGGACAATCCCGCTTTCATTCAGACATTGGAGCAAAACATCACTGAGTATACAGAAAGCTTTTACATATACAGACAGCCAAGCGCCATTGCTAGCCTTTTCGTTACCAAAGATTCATCCCAGCATTGTTAACAAATGTAGGAAGGCTTTAAGCTTACTGGCAGGTAAACTCCACTTGTCCATAATTTGGATTTCCGGTTACGGAAATAATTTCTGCAACCAAAAAGCAGACGAGTTGGCCAAGACAGCAGCCTTTCTATACGGATCCGAGGCAGAAATTAGGAGCAGAATATCCAGGAGTGAACTGTGTGCCCGTAGCAAGGACAAGTTGGTCGACAGTGCTTTACACGATGTAGTGTTAGTGCGACCGGAGACGGTGATGAAAGACCTCAAAAAGTTTGTGGTGGAATCGAAGCTCCTCATATATAATAATTATTACGAGGCATGACAATTAAGTAATGAGACTGATTCCATAAAAACGTATATTTAAAAATTATTGTACAACTCTGCCATCCCCTTCAGAGCAGTCCCCTTGGGCAGCTACATAGCGATTCCAGCGCGTTTTCCATGCTTCGTAATATTTCTGGAACACTTCGACTCGGATGTCCGCGAGTACCCTCGTCACTGCCGCCTGGATGTCCGTAATTGACTCAAAATGGGTTCCTTTGACCACCAATTTTCTTTTAGGAAACAAAAAAAAGTCACAGGGTGACATGTCGGGCAAATAAGGCGGCTGTTGCGAGACGGCGATCCCTTTAGAGGCCAAAAACTGGGACGAGCTGAGGGCGGTGTGACACGGCGCGTTGTGGTGATGAAGGAACCAGTTACGAGCGATGTATGGGCGCACCCTGTTCACTCGTTTTCGCAATCTTTCGAGTACTTGGCAATAGTAGACTAGATTCACAGTTTTTCCCGGTGGTACGAATTCTTTGTGGACGATTCCACGGCTATCAAAAAAGGCAATAATCATCGTTTTCACCTTCGACTAGCTCATGCGAGCTGTTTTCGGGCGGGGGCGCGCGGAGACAACCATTGTGAGCTTTGGCGTTTGGTTTCCGGGTCGTAGAGCACTATCAGCATACACTCTTACAATTTTAGCGTAAGTTTCCGAAGCTGTTTCGCCCAATCTGGCGCAAAATTTTATCGCGACGCGTGGCTCTTGATTTCGTTTTTCCATTTTCGTGACGAGCAATACAAACACACGTCTACTCAACTTGACGCAACAGGCGAACTAAACAAGCTAGAGCGATGGTACATATATCAATGGAGAGGGGAGGGATGCCGAAAAAAGAGAAAGGGAATTTCAAGGTCACAGGTTTACCACAAGCGCGGCAATAAAATCAGTCTCATTACTTAATTGTCAAATCTCGTATTTGCGACAAAATGGCCGTAGCTGACTCTGGTGAACAGAGGTACTCCGCAGGATGGGGTACTTTCCCCTCTGCTTTGAATTTGGGTCTACTTAAAGAACTCAAGGAACGGAACAGCCCACGCTGACGACCTTGTTCTCGTGGTATAAGGAACATATCTAACTACAGTCTACCAGTCTAACCCATTGGTACCTCAGCGTGTTATCCAAGGGACTGCTCCTCCTGGTGAATGTTTCGCAGTGAACTTTTCCACGGATTGGTTGATGCTCGGAGGAAAGATTGGAGGCGAAGTCTTCTGCGCATCTTTTCACAATCGTCGGAGTTCTTATGAGACATTGTTCAATAGACATTCATGCTGTAGGATTAAAAATCGAATATAAAGCTAACTGTTAAAGTTCAATGGCAGAAGGTGAGGTGGAAACTTTCAGGCCCTTTTCCTCCGTTGTCCAGCTTTTGCAAGACTGTGGTTGTAGTAACTCGGCAGCCATATCTTCGGCGTAAGTCTCATACATAGCTGAAACTGACATTGGCCGTTTTGACGGGATTCATGAGGTTTTTGTTAAATTTTATAGGAGTCCCAGGTCTCAAAGGTACATTTTGATACATTTTATAGGCGTCCGAGGTCTACGGACCCACTATAAGCTGCTAAATTGAGATCCCTGTTGGGATCGACGCTTTAAGCTTATCTAATCTAACCTAATTCTCATAATACATACATATATCTCTCAGCATATATTTAATTTCGTTCGATAATTTAAATTTGTTCAACTTACGTGCATAACCTTCAATTTTTCCATATAAGTAATAATTTTGAAAATTTCCAAAAATTTCGTTTCTTTAAGTAAGCTTTCAGCTTACGAAATAAAAAAATTATAAAAATTTAGTTACCTTTTCAAGTGGTGCTTTCTTTGCCAAAAAGTCCAAATAGAAAAAAAACATACTAATTAATTTTGATTTTTTATAATTTATTTAACTGTTGTTGTTTTTTGCTTACATGGATACTTAAGTATTACTAATTTTAGTATCATCTTCAATGCATTTGTGTGTATATTCAATTGATGCTTTAAGTTCAATATGCTTAGTTTATATGTGTTAGTAAAATCTCGTATATACAGTGGTGCTACAATTAGATACAATATATTTAAATTCCATTTGCAAAAGTCAAATTTAAAATATTTCCGCAAGCGAAATTTCTCAGCGCTCGCCGCTCAACGCTCATCTCTCTCATACATAACATTTTTTTTGTTTCGCATTTTTGTCATTTCATTTCAAATCGTTGGTGCAGTCTTTGTAATCATTAACTGGCATATACTCTATATACTTATATATGTATATATATATGTGTGTATTTGTATATATTTATGTATGTTTGTATTTATGTTTGTTTGTGTGTGTATTTAGTTGCTACGTACAAAGTAAACGCAAATAATAAAGGCCTCTCAGCTGTGTGCGCCGCGCCGCGCCGCTCGCCGCGCCGCTCGCCATGCCCCATCCGCGCTCATACGAAAAGCCCAATGTGATAAATCAAAAACACATTTGCGTGATTAGCGAAGTGAGGAAGATCGCACCGTTTGATTGTGCGATACAATGGCGACAATAACATATGTACATGGCTAAATGAACTCGTATCTACAAGCGCTGCGTATGGATGTGTATGTGCGCGTGTAGCTGTTTGTTGGCTGTTGTACAGGACAGTGAAAAGTAGCGCTGGATATCCCTTAAGCCTTATAAATTACCACCACAAGTCAGACAGTAGAGCAAACGGCGACAAACCGTTCAACAGAATGATCAGAGCATTATACATTCTACTTACAGCCAACCATACACCAGCGTATATATGTATATACATATACATATATACATATATATGAGATGGCTGTAATGCATATGCATGCTTGTAAGTATGCCGATATGTTAAGTCATGTGGTCGCTAAGCCCGCAAGTCGGTGTTGGTCGGGCTGCTGCTGGTCGAAGTTGAGCGGATATTAAGTGTTGCCGGCTGCCTGACTTGGCTGGTTCGTTAGTTAGCTGCTTGGTTGGTTGGTTGGTTACAGGCAGCTCAACTCAACAGCACTTGGTGCTGCGCTCGCGTTTCCACACGACGCCAGGGCGAGGGGCGCCGCGCGCGCTTATGATTTATAGAAACGAGACAAATCTTTGATGGCAGAGCCATCAATTGTTTCACCTTGTCGCAATGTCGGCAACGGATGCGCTAATGCAATGCAGAGCACAACAACAACAGCAACACACCAAAACCAACAACAATAATGGCAATGACAACAGCAACAATAAAGACATATGTACGTACACACGCCAACGCCAGCGCGCCAATCCAAGCCACTCTTTGACACCCATGGCACTTATTCCATTCAACGGCACTTCACCACTTTACCACTTCTTCTTCTTCGCGCTCTCGAGTCCATTCGTCCATTCGGCCATTCCATTCGTCCAATTCCAACTCATTCCATTCCACAACACACCAGACACCAGAGCACAGCACAGCACAGCACAGCACAGCACACAATCAAGAGGCAGCAAGCACATCAGCAACAATGTTGCACTGACAAATGACACTTCACCAATTAAGGTCAGCGTTTTAAGCAGATTAATGGAATCGCCTTTGTACTCGTATTTTTCGTTTTCGTTTTCGTTCTTGTCTTCGTGTCTGTTGTTGTGGTTGTTGTTGTTGTTGTGTTGTTGTCTCCTTTCACATTTTTCATGGAAATTGGCTCACCTGTTATGCCAGTATCGTTAATGCTGGATGTGGACGTCGAGAAGCCGGGCAATTTGCGCCAACCTTTGCGATTCCAGAAGCTACGCGCTTTCGACTCTGTCGGCACCACCGGTCCCGGATCCTCGGCTGCACGTATTTTGGCGCAATTGAGTATGCGACGACCGCACGAGGCGCGCGTTAAAAAGCCCGAATTTAAATCATCATCAAGCGTCAAGTGATGCGGTTGCTTCGTCGACGACGAACGCTGAAAGGAGCGACAACTTTGTGTGCCATAAGAAAAATTGCAGGATGTCGACAATGGTGCCGCACTATTGGCTTGCGTTTGACGCGTGCTCATTATATGCGACAAGGCGGCATTGGTTTTGTGTATGCGCAGACTGCCAATGTAGCTGGCACCGCTGCTGCCGCTAAAACCGCTATCTAAGTCGGCCGCACAGAAGGCGGCATTCGTTGACGACTGCACCGGCGAGAGTAGCTCATCTGTGGGACCTACAGTGCCCAACAGTTCGGCGAGATTTCCATCACAGATATTATCGGCTGACGTGGAGGAGAGACGTAAGCTGCCAGCGCCACCGGTGGCAACAGCGCCGATATTCGGCTGTCCGGAAGCGGTGGTAACGCTAACGGTGGGCGCCTCACAATTGGTCGGACTACTGCTGGGCGGACTTTCGGGCATCAGCATGGCCTCAACGGACAAATTCAATTCGCCCAGTATTTTATGATGATGACTCTGTATGCGCCGCAATTCCTCTTCGACCAACGATTGATTTAGCGAACCGGCCGAATGTGATGCGCCCGTCGCCCGCAGATGATGTGGATGATGATGATGGTTGTTGTGGTGATATTGCAGTGCCGCTTCATTTGAGGATATCTCTTCGTAGAAATTCTCACTGGTCGCACCCGCCATACTGCGCAATGTAGCGCTATCACATGCTGTGGCGCCGCCATCTAGACCGTAATGCGCCTGGTAGGCATGACGTGCGGCCGGCGATGCCAACAATTTGTTCTTCTTACCCTTGGAGAGCAGCGCGCGTATCGAATTGGGCGGCGGTGGGGCATGGTGTATCGTGTGTGCGCTGCCAGGTACCATCATTTCGGGCGGTGGTATGTTCGAGTGACGCATCGCGGCGCCCGGCTCATAATACGCATACGAGTAATCATGCTGCGTGTGCGGATGTGTGGTGTGCGCATGTTGATGCAACAGCTGTAAACTTGTGGTCTGTTGCACCGCAGACCATTTCGCGTCCGCGTTGAACAATTCATTTGCGCGACCGAGTGTTTTGCTATTGTGACGTGTGGACATTCGCGAAATGTTTATGGGCTCCTGCTCGTCGCACACTTCAATGGCGTCCGGATCCGGGTCGGGGTAGCGTGGCAACACTTGTCGCCTACCATAAGGGCTGACACCTATTGTGGTGCCACTGGTCGCCGACGACGATGACGGTGAGCTGGAGGCGGACGAGTGGTGGTTGTTGTTGGTGGCATTGTTCGCGGACGACGGGGTCAAAGTGGCGTTTACCGCAAGCGTAGCGGTGGCGTGTGTGGCCGCGGACACAGCAGGTGGCGCCAGTGGTTCCAAGTGCGTCAGTACATTGTCGCTGTGCTGTTGTGGATAGTGATGTGGCGCTGGCAATTGTTGTTGCAATAGTTGTTGCTGGTGCTGTTGTTGTAGTTGTAGCTGTTGTTGTTGCTGCTGCTGCTGCTGTTGGTGATAATGCTGATGGTGTTGATGGTGATGCCCGATGGCATTCGCATTCGCTTTGTTTGCTAGCGGTGTTGTTGCTGCCGCTGTTGTTGTCGCAGTCGTTGGCGCTCCGGACTTCGCGCTGGCCGTGGACATTGTTTTAGTAGCTGCTGTGGTCACAGTGGCGCCGTTGCTGGCCGTTGGCGTTTTCGGTGGTGGCGGTGGATAATCGGGCGGCGGTGGAAAATGTAAACAATTGGCGACTAATTTAGGTGTTGTTGTCGTCACTGACGCTTGCCGATTGTGCTCCGCTTCCGCCGCGGCCAATTGATAGGCAAGATCGCGCTGCTGTTGCTGGTGCTGTTGTTGCAGCTGTTGTTGTTGTTGTTGTTGTTGATGCTGTAGCGTCAATTGTTGAAACGGATGTATGAGTTGTTGTTGCTGCTGCTGTTGTTGTTGTTGTTGCAATAGTGCTGCCGTTTTTTGCAACTGTTGTTCCTCTTGTTGCAAGAGCCTTTGCTGTTGCTGCAATTGTTGATGCTGCTGCTGCTGTTGCAAGAGCTGTTGTTGTAGTTGTTGTTGCTGCTGTTTGATAGTTTGCGCTTGCCGATGTACCTGTGGCTGTTGTTGCGTGTAGAAATTCTGGTTCGGTGGCAATTGCTGGCATTGCTGCTTCAATTGTTGTAAGTCCCTTTGTGCTCGGATGGTACGTTTGCTGCCGCCTAAGCAATTCTCCATGGCACATGTTGATATATGACAAAGTGGTGGCAATGAAGTTAACTCCCGCTCTCTCACTGGCTGGCTAATGATATGGCAGTTGTTGTGTTGACGTTCAAGTACTCAAATTGTACGTTTATGGCGCCTCAAGTCCTTCTCCTCCTCACTTCTTCACTTCAATTCCTCCTCCTTTCGTCCTCCTCTCGCGTTCGCTGCGTGCGCTGAAACGAAGAAGAGAAATGAATTGCTTACAATAAATATAACAACTTGGCTTGATGGGGAAAATTGTAAATACTCGTCGCTTGAATACTCGCTGCGCTGGCTGCTGCCGACTGGCTGCTAGCGAAAAACAGCATAGCATTGTAGCAAGCAGCTCAGCGCCGAGAAGCAATTAATTTCTTGTAATTAAGCGATAAAGACAATTCCGCAAGCTTTCAAATAAGCAACTGAACGGTATCTTCTATTCGCATTGTCAATTTGACTGACGAGCGCGCGTTGTGAGACGAAGCTGCAAACTATTGTACTTTAGTTGCTCGCAGCTTGTCACGGATACTGCTGTGAGTTAGACAGATAAGCGCAGCTCATTTAAGTTTCTTCGACTTACTGACAATTTTACTGCCTAATTTTAAGTGTTATTCGCCAAAAGAGACGGCGATAAGCTCAGTTGGACATTTGATGGATAAAAAGATAACGCGAAGGGCACTCAGTTTGTGAAGGTTACTTTGCTTTAGGTCGCGAAAGTACCTACGTAGATAGGGTAAGATTTCGAACTAAAGTTAAAATTTCGGTAACTTTTTTGTTGTGAGTTTTCAACTGTAATTTTTTACATAAACTCACACCTAAATGCTTACGATAAGTTCAAATTAACTCTAAGGTGAAATATGTAAATGAACAAACTCATCCTCTGAAGAAAAATATGGCAATACATATGATATAAAGGCTATTTTGATTAAAGGGTTAGGGGTAGTAAGAATTTTCAAAAAAATAATTTTTTTTTTGCATTTTCGTTAAGTGTAATATCTTAAATATTCTCTGAAAATTTCACATTGATCCGATAATTAGTTTTTGAGTTATTCGACAAATAACAAAGAGAGCTCGGGCACTTCAAAGCAAAGAAGGCAAACTTTAAACGCGTTTTTCTCAAAACTATGCTTTTTGAACTGATGGCAACTTTAACTCGAAACCCGCTCAGTAGATTTTAATGAAATTTATACAGATTTTTTTTTTCAAAAATTTAGATTTTTTAAGACCAATTAACTGTTAATTTTTTCCCAAAAATTGAGAAACAAATTTCCTGAGGCCGACATTTTGTTAATTTTTGAAAAAAAAAAAAATAAAATCCTTCGATCAGGCCCAGGATTATCCATTTATGAAACTAATTTTTTTTTGACCGATTGATTTTAGATGAATCTCCAAGGACTTATGCTTGTCACCGCAAGTACCTTTTTTTGGAACAGGGTCAACACAAACAACTATAACTTTGAAAATTAAATTTTTTTGTTTTGAAATTTTCGTGACTTCAACTCAACACATTCTATAATAATGCCATATTACTACTTTTGTAAAATAACATGATTTAATAGCAAAAAAAAAAAAAAAAAATACTGAAAATTCTCATATTTTCGTGCCTCTGACTACCCCTAACCCCTTAGGCCTGCATTTTGTTTTATTTTCTATCAAGAGGCTTTAGCAAACAGATTCCTAGTTGCAACATTTCCTTATACATTATATGTAAATAAATGGTGAGAATTTTCGATAGGACTAACGAGAAAGGAAAAAACAAATGCCAAAACCTTCACCACAAATTAGTAAAAACTGTTTTTGGTATTTTCAACTGTCTTTAAAACTTTGCGGAGCTCAACTTTACGGCTTTTTTATGCTTACATGGTATTACAGGCTAATTTTTTCAGTTCCACGATAACATAGTTCCAGTCTCTTAAACTTAGATACGATAAAAATTATTATCCTCACCAGGAAATAAAGTGCGTACACTAGAAAAAGATATAAAATAAAAACTAAATAATAGACCCATGGAAAATTCCTCGGCCGGACACATAGATAACCCTACTATAGTTAAATCCATATGATTTTTACTTAGCCCCAACCTTCTTATACAAAAATTGACTTAATCAAAGCTCATTGAATTCCGTACTCCTCGGTAGCTGGAGTAGATGTGTGACGACACACCAACCAACGGGTCTAAAATCTGCGCACACTATTATGTTCTCTCTGAAAAACCCTGTTTGTGCATCAACACAAAAAGTTTTACAAAACTTGGGCAACCTCCGGGACATTGTCAACAAACCCTCGCCTAATAGTTACAATTCATTTTCTATACATTTTTGCATTCGAATATCAGATCTCCTATTGTGTCTTCTTCTTTTACCTCCTGACAGCTTCTACAATAATCGTTGTGTGGTACTTCCAATCTGCCAATTAGACAATGATCTGTTAGCATTCCTAACAGTGTTCTTACATCATTCCATGTTCTATTTAGGTCACATTTGTCAGCTTGTTGTGCATGTTAGGGATTGATTTCACCGAGATTCAGCTATACATATCTATAAGACGTTCGTCGACTAAGTATCTACAAGTAGTTAAAGGTATATCGCGTAAACGGTGTCAACGCCAATTAAGAAGAAGCTAGAGGTATAAAAATGTCATTTTTCGAGGTCTAATTGTAGGGTGGTGTCCGCTCTGGCTGGTTCATCTGATTCATTGGTGAACTAACCAGCTCACGCACCACCCTCTTGGATCTCATTGCAGATTTCTTGTCAAATAGGATTTTAGATCAAAGCTTTTTTTTCGCTATCTTTAATGAAACCCTAAGATTACAAATATATTTATTTTTGTAAGCACACAGCACAAAAAGGTTTTTTTTTATCTTCGCTCCGGTTGAAAGACACCGCTGTGGTCTGTCAACCGGAAGGCGATTCTTGTATCTATTCATCCGCATTGATCCTAGTATCTGTGTTCCTGTGTACCTCACCACTTTCCCACACTTTACTGGAAGGCAAGGTGACATTGGGGAACGAGTTTAAGCTTAATTCTATATGATTTCGAAGCTCCGTGGTATAGAATATAAAGGGGAACCTACTAAGTCTCTTACAATGTCCCTTTTTAAAGACAAATAATAGGGAGGATTACCTCAGTCTAAGAGCTGACTTTGCTGCCAGTTGCTTACAGAACAATCGGCGGGAAGTATGGTAAATGTATACAGTACAGTATATGTGCTGGCTGAAGGGATATGAAGAGTTAAATCATGTGTACAGATAGTTGTTGGACATAAATAGCTGTACCAAATCAGTGGTGATGAATCGTTAGCAATAAAAACCTCAATTCCGATTTTTTTCGATGATACGTTTTTTTGCATTTTAGGTGACGATGTACTAATCTTTCGTTTCTTTGGAAACAGCAATGACTTGGTGGCCTATAGAAAAAACATTTGCTTAAATTTTTATTAATTTTCCACCACCTGGACTGTACAGGCATTTATTATTTCGTCAATAAACATACGTTAATTCTTGACTTCTTCAATTGATTTCTGGATAATGCTTTGTCTTCCAAATGAGCCTACAAAAAGCAGTGCCAGAAGGGACATATCACTAAATCTATTTGACCTATCAATGTCATTTCTTTTTGATAACTAATCTAGGAAATTTTCGGCTCGGACTATTGTATTTTGTTTCAAATAATATGAATCAATAATAATTTTCGTCCAAACCTTCCAAACCTTGGTTTCAACAGTACTTTTCCCCCAAAAGGTGAAGCTTTATTCACACTCAAAAATCCTTTTTGATAAATTTTTTGTAAACTTGCTAAAGTTGCTTCACCCAAAATGCTTTATCTCAAAACTAATAGTTTGACAGCCGTGAAATTTGTATACATACCTAGGGGGTTGCCTAAAAATCATATGTAACACGTGGATCAATAAGTCCCGGACCTAAATAAGAAAAACACACTTATTTTTGGCAAAATTCGACTTTATTCATCAACATAGTCTCCTTCAAAAGCAACACAATCTGTCTCGCGCTTCTCTAACATTTCAATACCTTTCTTATAGAACGATTTATCTTTGGCCTCGAAATAAGCGTTCGTTTCGGCGATGACTTCCTCGTTGGAGTAGAATCCCTTTCCTTGGAGCATTTTTTTTGAGGTCTGTAAACAGGTAGTAGTCGCTGGGGGTCAGATCCGGTGAATATGGTGGGTGCGGAAGCAATTCGAAGCTGAATTTCTGCTATTTCGCCAATGTAGCGAGCGACTTGTGACACGGCGCATTATCTTGGTGAAAGATCACTTCCTTCTTTTTCATATGGAGCCGTTTCTCAGCGATTTCGTCTTTCAAACGCATCAATTGGCCAATGTAACGTTCGCTATTGATGGTCTTACCTTTTTCAAGTTAGTCGATGAGCAAAACTCCATGAGCATCCCAAAATACTGAGGCCATAACCTTACCAGCCCACATTTGAGTTTTTGGCCGCTTTGGACGCTTCTCACCGACTGCAGTTCACTCGGCTGACGACCGCTGTGACTCCGGAGTGTAGTGATGGATCAGGTTTCGTCCATTGTCACATACCGACGTAAAAAATCCGGTTTGTTCCGGCGAAACAGCTTCAAACAGCGCTCAGAATCAACGACACGTTGTCGTTTTTGATCCACCGTGAGAATCCATTGTTTTGAGAATATCAAGACAAACGTCACTTAAATCACTGTAACTCGTGAGTCAAACATCAGAATGACATGAAATTTTGATTATTTTAATATTAGTAGTATCATCTATATATCAGCCTAAAAGCTTTTCAACCGTGTTATTGGTTTTTATTTTTATTTTCTGTAGTTAAATATGGCAACTTCGCCTCTTAACACCGACAAATAGTCCCATTATTGGGTGTAGTCGTCTCTCTTTAAAATTATTTTGTTATGAAAATCGACAATATTTCGATGCGTTATTTAGAGGTTAAGCAACTATTTTTATGAACTCGAAGCGATCTTAAGAGCCCAATTGTTTAGAAAATGTCAAAATTATTCAATTATTAATTATTATCCAAAAAAATAATATATGAAGCACCCTGTAAGTTGTTTATTTGTAAGAGATTTCTCTTCGCTTTTAAAGACAAAAAAAAAACTACCAAAAATTTCAAACTCATGTTACTCGCAACTATTTTGATACCCTTTGGGTGCTGTAAGCCAGCTATACGACCTTTACTTTTTTCATTGAAAATCTCATGATGACCCACATTATAATTCATAATATCAACATTTATTGCACTAAATACATTCATTGAGCAGAGCGTGTTTGCTTTGAATTAATTGCTGGGAACCCTTTTCCATTAATTCCATCAATTTAATAAACCAATAATAAACTGTCCGTACACGCCACCCAGGAAGGGTTTGTTTACCAAGCAAGTTGCTAAATTAAACCACCCTTCCGTTAGAAGAGCTAGAGCTTTCACGGTAAATGAAATTAAATGCCAGCGACACCCTTTCAATATTATTGACAAGCCAACAGACGTACATACATATGTAACTACAACAACACCAATATGGAAATGTTATTAATTCTCGCCGCAAAGTAACCCTTTTTGCCTGACGCACCGCCCTCGCCGAAAGCGACACGAATCAAATAATGATGGACGACTAATGTCTACACACACACAAAATAGTGACAAAAAACATTGACATGGATATATGGATATATGTCTATATGTATATATATATCCCACCACAAAGTCAAGTAAAACTATTTAGAGGGAGTCAAGTATCGCAACGCCGCCGCAACGATATTCTGCCGACCCACAAGCAGTCCTGTACTGTCATTGTAATTAATGAATTTTTACACAGAAACCGTTAGCACGACAAAGCAACAAAGACTAAATTAAAGAGCGCAAAAACTGAAATTAATTAAGGAAAAAGCGCGCTCTTCACTAAACTTGCCTCAAACTACTAACGCGCCACAAATTCTATGAATCCCTAGCAATCAAAGGCAATTTGAACGCGCTTCGTATGATTGTTTTTATCGTTTGTTGTTGTTTTTTCTTTTTATTACGCTTATTTTTTATTATCAAGTCCGAAGGCGTCTACGGCAGTTGACTTTCAATAAAAAAGCGCTGCTAATTACGATTGTGAATCCGCAATGATACGCTGCCACGCACAAAGCGCGCGCGCACACAAACACACGCACACAAAATAAGTATAAAAAATCACTTACATGTATGTAGTTGTGTGTATGTTTGTACAGCAGTGTGCGCATAAGCGCGAGATGGATGACTGGCTGAATATATGGGTTGCCTCGGCGGCGGCGTTGGACTTGGGCTGGCGTGCGTGCACGCTTTCAATTACAGCCTCTTGCCGATGTAATGAATGAAAACAATTTGTCGTCACACCGCCAGCGCCTTAGCCGGCGACATACACCATTGCGCGCGCGACAGCTACAACGACAACAACATTGACATTAACACAGTAAACACATACGCGCGCACCCCGCGCGGCACCCACTCCCCATCACTTGTGTGTGACTATAAAGGACTTCAGACAGGCATGCGGCTTTGTGTGAGGATAGCGCGCGCGTCAGCGCCCCGCGCCCACAGCTGGCAATTGACGCGCGCGCAACGTCTATACTCAGCGCGGTGTGTGTGTCTGTAGTGCGGGCAATCACTTGGGTGGGGAATTAGGCGCAGCGCGCACATACTCACACCACATGGCACATACTGCGTGTATGTAAAATAGTGCGCGTGTGCGTGTGCGAGTAGTTGTCGCACGAACAAAGCCAAAGCCAAAGACATAGGCGGCATTCATTCTTCTTTTTAGAATCGCTATGAATTGCAGTCAAGATTAATTGCTGCTAATTAAGAGCCTTTGGATTTCACACCACCACCAACACTGCTGCCACTACTGCAACAGCGTTCGTTCGTTCGTCCGTCAGTCGGTGTATACAAGGCCAGTGTGGCATGTGCCTACACTACCGCTAACATCTTTTGCTCTAATCCCTTCGCCATAAAGTCTGCAATACGCCGTTCCAGACCCACACATACGCGTCAATACATATATACAGACTTACGTACAATAATTACATATATTTAGGCGGAGTGCGTATATTGGCGCTCCTAACAGTCGGCCATAAAAGTAGTGATTTAATCTGCTGCAAACTTGAAGTTGAAAATTGTTTCTCTAGTACTGATTTTTATTGAAAAATGTGGCATCTATTGAGACTTGATCCTTTGTCACACCTCAGAGACGAACTTAACCTCCTAATAACATTTAATTTAACCAAAAAAGGTGGAAACTACAAGCTTTTAAGCAACTCAGAAAACCTCTTACTTGAACCAGGCTTATCATTAGCTGTCTGTATTTGCTACACTTAGTACACTTTCCCTGATGTCACCGTCCCCTCGTTGGGAGGCCCTATTCTTCTGCCGGTAAACAGGATGAAATACTTGGGATTTATCCTGAATAAGAAGCCCTCATAGAAGCTAAACATCCAGGAGGGAGTGAGGAAAATATTGTTGTAAAAGATCAATTGGGACGAGGTGTGACCTCTCACCAGAAGTGTTGTTCTGGCCCTATGAAACCATGACTAAGCCATCATTATTTTTGCGGTCATTATTTGGTGGCGGGCGCTCGGTAAAACCACATTAGTTAATCGGTGAAGCATATTAAAAGAGCGTCCCTCATTTGCAACCAATAATGACACTCAATGCCATTCTACATGTGGCATATGTAGACATTGCTGGTAGGTGCTTTTCGGCTATTAGACTTAGGGAAGCTGGGTATATGAGAGGCAATGAGATTCTTCACAGCTTTGATTTCATTACTTACAATCTACCTTCTACAGGCGATTCCTTCTCTGCTTACACTTCTGTTTCTGATTTGTAGGCGGGCGAAGCCGTTGGAAAAGGGCTGCAGTGAGCTTTTTTTTACAAATGAATCGAACTTAAGGGGGGAGCACTAGAAGCTTCAAACAATCGAATCGACAATTTTTTGCTTAAATCTGTTTAAAAATTATCTTAGAATATCTCCCCAAAGTTAAAGATGGGAATTCAAAATACAATTGCCTCCCAAAAGCAGAATATCAAAGACTTTGTATCCAAAAACATTTCGGATTATGTTTAAATACATAACTTTAAACTCTAGAAACTTCGTTTTAATCAATTATTTCTTTCCCTCTCAAAAAAAATCCTTAAAAAAATAAATTTTTTGAATCGTCTAAAGCAGGCTCCCTCCTTAAGAGGGAGAATATAGGGGGGAGTCTTCTGTTGGGAGTTCTCCGTCAACTCTAACCTCAGGCCACCAGTCCACTCTAGCATCTTACAAGCGGAGGTGGTCCTCCGCCGAGAAGTGTGCATTAACTTCGATAGAAGAGTAGCTTTATTAGCTTTGAGCTCGCTCACTGTGCGCTCGAAACTAGTCGAGGAGTGCATGACCTCATTAACAATGGATTCCAACTTCAAACAGCAAAGTATTTGGGATTGATATGAATGCCTCAATAAATTTGTTGTGAGTTCAAAACACTTTGTCGATCTATAAGATGATACACTTTAAGTACTTTTTCGATCAAACAAAAGAGATCCATCGATTTTGGATCTACCCTACAACCTATACTAACCTGACTGTTAGGATAGCTGCTGTAAATCACGACACGTATTTAAGTTTGTCTGTGATTTTTTTTTTTTTTAATTTTTCTGTTAATTTCGTGCCTCGCGAAAGAAGTGTAATTCAAGCAATTTTAAGAGGTCTAATTATTTTTGCAATCAGTATTCAAGCATCAGTAAACATTTCAGCAGACTGAAACACCTGCATTTTGGAGCACTCAAACAACGCTTTGATGAGTCATCCACCATAAAGTCCTAACTAAGCACCGTATTGTACACTGTCACTGTAAGCTCAAGAAGCACTTACATAAGATGGGCTTAACTTCTTGTGCAAATTGCCGGATCTCAGACAGGGAGCCTGAAACCCCAGAGCATTTGCTAATTGAAGGCATAGCAGTTTGCAGTAACGGAATAAAGGTCGTTGAATCCTTGTCTCCAAATGTGGTTCACATCGCCTCCTAGAACCTAGCAGTATTTTGTAATTTTTCAATATACTTGCTTTAGGTGGGTTCCTGTGGCTTAGTAGAGGGCATAATACTCCTTATATCGCGGTGCAATACTCATCAATTTATGTCATCTGAATTGATACAGCACTGTCTCCGTAAACTTCATAAATTTCATTGGTGGCTTGCGTGGCATTCTTCCTTTTTTATACAAAAATTTCAAAATATAGCGAGATCTTCATTATTTACACTCATTTTTGAACAGCTGTAACTTTTTTTCAATTTCCCCGAATTTAATATTTAATTTTTGATTGGTTAAATGAAGCTTAAAATGCCGCCTTTCCAATACTATATGGTGTGACACAATGTGATTGGTAGCACTAGACATATACGGCATCTATCGACAAAATACGAAAATACTTTTTCGACTACAATACTAAAGGCAATCCTCGCATAGATAGTATGCTGTTTGCGTCTTGTTTGGTTGCAGTTATTAGTGATGTTAATAGTCATCATAGTCTAATTGCTTATAGCCAAGTCATAAACGTGACCCCAGGGACACACAACTTACATTACCGCCCTGAAGTGGGCGTAAAACAAGCTTGCGACAAGTTGCTTAAATCTTGCCACTGTTCTGCTGGCGGTATTGACTGCCCGACTAAAAAAGCCGATGCCTTAAAAATTAGTCGCAAACGAGCAGTTTCGGATTTATAGTCTGTTATTTATGCGACTCAATGCGGCTGTTCTTTTGCGTACAAATGCATGCGCATATTTTTTGGTATTTTTTGGGTGTTATTTAGCCAACTCACCCAATTTAGCCGCAACCTGCATTATTTTTTTTGGGGTCAAACTCATGCATAATCCTCACATTTGGCCCACAAGCACAAGACATTGATATGCGACTGCATGCGCCGCAACGGAAGTGTACGAGTGTTACCTCATTTATATGCCATTGGCCATGTGCTGCCTAATTTGCTTCGGCATTGATATTTACTACCCTTAATGGCGATATTACGAATTTCTTACAAATTGCGCTTTTGCCCCGCTCAGCTGGGAATTGGGTGCGAAAATTTTTCTTCCACACTGTGCAATGTGCGAAATTTTATACGTAATGGTGAGTGTGTGTGTATGTCATTTGAGTGCTATGCTGTGTTATGTGTTGGCGACTGCCAAGCAAAATAACTTGACATGGTATTTGGTTATGCTAGAAATGTCATGAAGGCAAAACATGACATGTGTATGCCAACACTTACATGACTGCACCAAGGCACTCACACTGACACACGCACACGCAGGCACGAAGAGTGGGACACATACTGGCGCAGGCAGGCACAGACTCCTTGCAACCAAGCAAATAGAATCGCCAACAAATGCCAATTCACAAGCAAGCATAACTACGTAGGTATGCGGCATGTATGTATGTGTGTATGCGCTGCAGCTCAAGTTGAGTGTGCCACAAAGCATTCAAGCGATTTGTGTTCACTCCTTTTGCCGCGACTGTGTGTCTGCCGCACGAGCGAGAAAAAAGCACACACGAATTACTGCAATATATTCTAACTGTGGCAGAAATAGTGAATTGTAGACAAAGCAGCGGCAGGGCAACAACAAAAAGAAAGTCAAGTGCCAACTATTTGCAGCAACACTAAATTGCCATTGCTGCTGCAGCAATCTAAGCGGACGCGTTGGACGGCGAAAAAGTGTTGCAGCTCGTTAACGTTTTGCGTACAACAACAACAGCAACAAGAAATAACAACGAATAACAACAACAAGTAGCAACAACAACAATAAGTAGCAACAACAACAACAATAAGTAACAACAACAGCAACAACAAGTAACAATAAAAAAGCAGCAAAAACAATAACAATTATAACAACAACAACAACAATAACAACAACAACAGCAACAACAACAAACATTCAAAAAGTAACAACAACAACAAACAAACAAAAAGTAGTAAAACAACAATAACAAGTAACAACAACAACAAGTAACAGCAAACAAACGCAGCAGCAACAAGACAGCTTTAGCAGCAGCTTGCCACAAACGCACCAACGAACTGCGCCGGCTGCTCAACTGATTGCTGTTTCGTTGTGTGTGTCTGTGTGTGTGTTTAGGCAAATTGCTGCTGTCTGCCAACCAGCCAGCTGCTGTTGTTGTTGTCACTGTTGGTTTTTCTATTCCAGCAGCCATTAGTTATTGTTATTGTTGCCGCTGCTGTTGCTGTTGCACTATTTATGCTAGCAATTGCATGTGGCAGCATGCACATGCAACCAGTCAGCCAGTGACAACGCATCATTTGCCTGACTCCTTGCCTGCGTACAGCAATAACAAGAATAACAACAGCAACAACAACAACAATAAAAATAATAGTAGTCATAACAGCAGCACTAACAAATAGTGGCAGCACACCGCACACATACACATACACATACATGTATAGGAGCGTTGGAGATTTACGCGCATGCAACGCATTTGTCGCTTGCCTCCTGCCACGAGGTTGGCTGCATAAGTCGCAGCAACTTGGCACAATTCGATTTGGCGCAAAGTAATGCAATTTAGCTTGATAAGTAGCGGCGTTAAGCTGATGAATAACGGTAATTTGGCGCTGCTTTATCAAATAGTTGATGAGTGGGAGGCAATTTAAAATGGCTGCCATGAATTATTTTCTGAGAAAATTACAAAAAATTGGAAATTTTTGAATAAAAACATGTTTGAATTTTTATTTTATTTAAACAAAATCCTTTAAGGATTATAGACGGCTCTTAAAAGGTTCGAAGAAGATCCGAACCAAATTTTGTTGAGTTATGAGGCCCATTTCTTGGTATGTAAACAAGAAAAATTTCCGAATTCGGGACGAAGAGCAACCTGAAGTGATTCAAGAGCTGGCATTTCATCCAGAAAAAATAACAGTTTGGTGTGGTTTGTAGGTCGGTGGGATCATCGGAATATTCATTTGATAACAAACAAACTCCATTAAATTCGAAATTTCTGTTTTTTCTGTAAAGAAGTAGGGAAGCTCGAAACCTGTCAACCTTTAGCTTCAATTTATTTTTTTTGTTATTTATTACTAACTTTATTTTATCCCAGAAAGTCAAGATATAAATGATGATAGGCTTTGGACTGTGAAAATTTTTACCGCTGAGTTTAAGCATTATTCCAAAAGTGAAATAATTTGAAACGCTTTCAAGCCGTCATCCATTCGCTAATTCGCTGCTTACTCAGACTGACTGCTTCTGTCAATATAAACTGTGCATCGTCTCTTGGCTTAAGAGACACCGACCAGTATATAATATGGTTTTAGTCCTCTCTGTAATGTATCTGTTCTGTGACATGAAGACTGAAGCCCCGTCCCAGAGCATTTGCTTCTTGATCTCGAAACCATTTAGAAATAAGAACCTAGAAGTCACATATCCTAGCAGGAAGCACATTGTCTCATTGGCATCTAGGATGATTCATGAATTTATAGATATGCTGAGATTATGTGTGTTTTTGTGAAACAGGGGAGGAAAGCATACCTCTATTGTATTATTTCGAGTAGTCTGAATATACTTTCAAAGTAGAAATTCAAATACCTGAAATTCACATACAAATAATAATATTTATTGCTTAGATTTAGAAAATAAAATTGTTTGCAGTTCTTGTAGTCCATTACTGCGTTGCTTTTGAAGTTACGTGGGAGAGTTAGAGGTGGAGTCTGCTGTCGGAAGCTCTCCATCAACTCTAGTTTCAGACCAACAGGCCACTGCACCATCTTTAAGGCGGAAGTGGCTGCTGTCAAGGTAGCAGCAGATGCATTGCTCCAAAGTACAGCTTCTTTGGAGAGCTGTGGCTTCGCTCTGATAGCCGAGCTCGTTGATTGCGCGCTCAAAACTAGTCAAGAAGACCATGAATTCATTAGCAAACGCTTCAAATTTCTTCCATATTAGACTTATATGAGTGTCTGGTCACAGCGAAATCGGTTGAAACTGCAAAGCCGTTGAGCTATTTCATTCCTTTAGAAGCAAGTGGTTTTCCTATGTCTTCTTGCAATCTGGCGTTGGACCTTTGGGATCCCTAGTGAACTCAGCAACCACTGGCCAACAATCAGAACTTGCGCGGCTGCGAGATCTTCTAGCTCAGAGTGTACCGTGAGAGGTTCCTGAACTACTTGCTCTTAGCAAAGTCAATCTCTCCGTAATTGTGGGTGTCCTGACTCGACAATGTTCCGTAGGTTTAAATGCGTCGCGGCCAAATATTTTGTCTTACACTCGCCGTCAAAGCTGTATGGAGGAAAGCGATTTGGAATCATCTTGTCCCTTTCTCCTCTATTACTCGGGTTTTGCTGGACTGACATTGAAATTTATATCGCGGCAGACACATCTTTGGCGAACCTACCGATGTGCCTGTTAGCCGCCTTAATAAATTTGTACATCGATTTATGAGGTGATGCACTTTAAGCATTTTAAGAATTTTTCCGACAAATAAAATATGCATCTATTGTGTAAAACTCAGAGCGACCAAAAATATGTCACTTCTGACAGGTCGTTTTTCAGTGCTGGCTGGCTGTCTAAGCAGTTGGTGTTCGATTCGCAACTCTCTAACGCTTGGTGAATTGCAAGCAGGTATTATATTTCAACTTTTATATCAGGTCAAAGCTTATCATTGGAAACAATATAGATTTCCGTGAATTTTTAATCTTGTAAGCTCCTGCTTGCTGCACCCGCAACAAACTGCGCTGGAAACAGCTGCGGCCCGTGCAAGAGTTCGATGAAACAAATTCATTGTAGCGGCTTCAAGTGTTTACTAGTAAAAAGTGGGCTCGCCTAGGTATATACATATATAAGTGCACATTTACATACACACAAACAAATGAAAACAATTCTATCCTAAATGCTACACGTAAAATCTATAATTACTGCAATTTCCATGAACTTATTGAACCGCCATCGCAGGCGCGCTCGCAATCACGCGTTTTATGCGTTCGCATTTGTACATTTATTTGTATGTATTAGTGCGCTTTATGTACGTGCGTGTGTGTGTTTGTGTGGCATTTGCGCCAACGCGATTTGCGATTTCGGAATCGTTTCACGGCTTGACAGATGTTGATTCATTCATCTTTGCTTTGTGTTTAAGTGAAAATTCAGAGGAAATACTGGATTACTTGAATGGCAGCGGTGCTGATGAGTTGGCATTGCAGCCAATTGCCGCTGTTGCTCCGGCTGCAACCGTCGAGACCTTTTTGTTGTGCATGCTTGTAGTAAGTCAGCAGTTGGCAAAGTGGCATGCCACACCAATTTACCAGTGCATAACTACAAGTAAATTCCCGCGTGTCTACATAAATTCAAACTCAAGTACTTGGCGGTGTGCAAAACATTTGCGCAGTCATGTGTAAAACAATACCATAGTGTAGTGGAAAGATATACTGATTTTGAGTTGCGAAAATGTTGTTGAGGGATGAGAGTAATATTTTTAATAAGTTTGTAATGAATGATGTGGTATTATATTTTGGAGACTTTACTAAACTTTATTAAGTTCGAAAGCTAAATAAGAAGTGCTTCCAAAAACGTAGGAGCTTTCAAGATTATAAGTTCATGGTATTATATATATTGATTCCAATAATAAGCTTTGGCCTCATGTTAAAGTTGAAAAATACTTCCTGTTGGCAATTCACCAGTCGTTGAAGAGTTGCGAATCGAACACCAACTGTTACACATCACCGCAAAACGAAACGAAATACAAAATGTGGTTGCATTACTCTGTAGTTAACTGCAACTGTAATTCAGTAGCTGAAGCTAATATGAAATAATTTTTGTTCTTAAAAAACAATCAAAGCAAAAACATCTAGACTCCCACATGACCCATTCTAATGAACATTTGCGATTCTTAGCCCTCAAATATGTACATCATCGGATCAGTATTGATCCATTGGTTGCCTTTTATATTATTTCGCCATTCGAGAACAAAAACAAATTGCAGTGAACGAAAATCGCTTTATTATTTTTCAAAATATTCTTCATTAAAATCTATCATATATACTTTGGCATGGGCTTGAACCAATTTTCGAAGAACTTTTGCCACACTGACTGAGGCATCTCCAAAACACGAGTTCTGAATGCATCAACTACCTCTTCAGCTTTCGAAAAACGTTTATCTATTAGTTTATTTTTTAAGAAAGGAGAAAAAAGAGTGATTCGTTGTCAAGTCAAGACTATGCGGTGGAATACACGTTAAATCGATGTTTTGAAGGATCAAAAATGCAATTGTTTCAGTTCATTGTGAGATCTAGCATTGTCGTAATGAAGAGTGATCCGTTTACGGCGGTTGATTTTCCTGATTTCTTGAAAGACAACTGGCAAAAAAATTGTTCCATTCCACTTAGAGTTTACTGTTCTATGGTATGGTTGTGACATATGCAGTGTTTACAAAAAAAAAACAAGAAAAAACGTTAACTTCGGTTGCACCGAAGCTAAATACCCTTCACAGGTGCATTTCTGTTAGTAACTATGTGTCCAGTTTGTATGGAAGCTATATGCTATAGTAACCCGTTCTGAACAATTTTCTCGGATATTACATTTTTGCCCTAGAAAATAATCTATACCAAATTTGGTGAAGATACATTGTCAAATGCGAAAGTTTTCCATATGAGAACTTGATTCCGATCGTTCAGTTTCTTGAAGAGAAAATGACGTTTGCAAAATTTCAAAAGGATATCTTAAAAACTGAGGGACTAGTTCGTATATATACAGACAGACGGACAGACAGACGGACATGGCTAAATCGACTCAGCTCAACATACTGATCATTTATATATATACTTTATAGGGTCTCCGACGCTTCCTTCTGGGTGTTACAAACATCGTGACA
This sequence comes from Bactrocera zonata, assembly GCA_037783105.1. Taxonomy (NCBI): domain Eukaryota; kingdom Metazoa; phylum Arthropoda; class Insecta; order Diptera; family Tephritidae; genus Bactrocera; species Bactrocera zonata. The sequence continues at coordinate 1,563,749 of JBAWJQ010005072.1, read as the reverse complement.
AACTTAAAATACCCTGTTCAGGGTATAAAAACGAAAGAGAAAACTATTTGCTTGGAAGTACTTCGTGCGCTAACAACTTTGGTTGGATTCCGCTCTTCTTGAGGCACCCATACAGTCGACTGCTGTCATCGACATTTCTCTCAACCAATCGACACGAACCTTTTTTTCGAGGCATTGACACATTGTGTGAAATCCAAAGAGAATAAATATTTTTTCTTATCAAATGTTCATGTCATGTATGCTCGTCCTCTAATGACTATAGTTATCTCAATTTTACGATAAGTCACATAACGATTTTGCAATATTAATGTTGTTTGGATGACCATTAGTCATCTTCGATAAAAACAACTCATCATTAAACCCAATCGTCATTCAGAAGATGCTTAAAACATGGAAGCTCCTGTCATAACCTGAACAGGGTATAGTTAAAGGTTAAGTTACCACGATATTTGTAAGAAGGAATCGCTAAAAAAACGCATACATAAATGGTCAGATTGAAGAACTGAGTCGATTTAGCCATGCCAGTCTGTCTTCCTGTCCATCCGTCTACCCGTCTATCCGTCTGTGAATACGTGAAATAGTCGCTTGGTTTTTAAGATATCGATCTGAAGCTTTGTACACATGCTTTTCTCTTCGAGGTGCTTCTCATTTGTCGGAACCACCGATATTGGACCACTAAAGGGTATAACCGTCAAACAAACAGCACGATAAAATTCAAGTCTATGTATGAAAAACTTTGGATTTGACGAGGTATCTTCACGAATTTTGGTACAGATGATTATCCAAGACCAGAGTACAATCTCCGAAGAAATTGTTTTGATTGGATGACTATTTTAGCTATCATACAAACTGAAGCATCAAAATCAAGTTCTCGTATGGAAAACTTTTTGGTTTGACAGAATATCTTCGCGAAATTTTGCATGGATTATTGCTTTAGGTAGTGTTACAATATGCGAAGAAATTTTCCAGATCGAGCAACTATAGCGTATAGCTGCCATATAAACTGAACAATCAAGATTAAGTCCTTGTATGAAAAACTTTTTTATTTGACTAGATATCTTAACGAAATTCGACATGAATTACTTTTTAAGATAATGCTATGTCACACGATGAAAATTTTCCGATCAGACCACTATAGCATATAGCTGCCATACAAACTGAATGAAAACATTCCAGACCTTTTGGGGAAAACATTTTTATTTGATGAGACATCTTCACGAAATTTTGCAAGGAATATTATTAAAAAATAACAGTATAGTCTCCAAAGGAATTGTGCAGATCGAATCACTATAACATATAGCTGCCATAGAAACTGACCGATCAAAATCAACCGGTGTAATCGAAGTAAACGTTTTTCTTGTTTTTATTTCAATTATAAATTTCGTCTTTCCGCCAAGTAAGGCAGATGGACTTCTATAATTTCTTTTAAATGAACCATTTTGGTCATCCTTTCTACTCTTTTACTTCGTTCCGAAAAAAAGTTTATTATATCGTCACTTGAAATGCAAACCAATGTATTAAAAAAAACTTGAACTACATTGTATTACATACATATGTATATGCATCAAATTTTAAGCGTCCCCAGTCAGATATAACCGATAAATAACCAATATATAACCAACATAGACCAATATATAACCATTTTATAACCAAAATTTCTTTTAACTTTCACTTCCCCAATCAGACATAATGAATATTTAACCGTTATATAACCAATATATAACCAACATATAACCAATATATAACCATTATATAATCAACATATAACCATTTTATAACCAAAATCCAAATTTTGCTTTAATTTTGCTTTTTTATTATATCGTTTTTCCTTCACCGCTAAACTTATGAAAAGTTATGTTACATTATTTTGCATTTTAAGTGAATGCCTTCATATTTGTGCACACTACTGTACTTTTACGTAATTCCTGCTCGTAGCAAAAGTTCGCAAGCGGCTGTGCAGAAAACTAGGAAGTCCATACGAAATTCTCTTAGCAATGCTAGCTGGGGTAAGCAATCATGCCACATACTCCTTCACACACTCACGCATGCTTGCATGTATGCATATGTGAGTGCGTGTGGTATGTACTACTTAACGACGACGCACAAGTAAGATATATTTGGCCCCTTTGTAATGCCTGCATTTAGACGCATAATTCCTGTTTCCTATCATTTTTCATACTCATCATACGCACAAGTCATACTTACATGCTTACAAACATATGTACATATGTACAAAGCGCACAAAGCTTAACAAACTGCAAGTCATCATGTCATAACCGAGTGTGTGGGTTGTGCGCGAATGGCTGTCTGCAGCAATTTCTACGAATTTCCACGCACACAAGGAGACATGTAAGCAGACAAATGTGGTTATAAGCAGACATTCAGACATTTAGAGATATCTATATAGACAAATATAAAGATATATATATGCATATGTATGTATGTATATATTTATATAGGCAGAGCTGTTATGTAAATATATTTATATGTATGTGTGTGCGACTTCTTAGGGTGCGTGCAGCACCGTCTTCATCTCAATCAAGTCGAATGATTTTGTTTGATTTGGCTCATAATCTGCGTTGATTTTCAGCTCATTCTCGTCAAACATAATCCCCATACTTATCCACATGTTTACTACCCTCAATGGTCGACAATGACGGCGCACACCGTACACCGTACACCGTACACCGTTATATGAGGCGCGCCGGCTTCGTAGTTAAGTTTGACCATATGCCATGCACCCTCAAATTGATGTGCTATTGCGTTTCATCGCTTTTTCCAACACACCGCACCCCGCACCGCACACCACCTCACTCCATCGCGCCAAGCAAGCCAAGCCGAGCTATCGCCTTGTCTCGCTGAGATTTCTTGTTCCTGCCCTTTTACGATTATCCGCTTATTTTTATTGAGTTTTTCTGCGCAACGTGTGTGTTTGTGGCTCTTTGTTGTTGACAGGCTTCCTTAATTTTACGGCGTCACCATAAAGTCACTCAGTTGAAATGTGCATATCATGGCTGTGCATCGTAAAGTGTTCGCTTTAAACACTAATAAATTAGGGATTTTACAAACACAAAGCGAAAAATCCAATTTTCCTTCCTGCACTTGCGCGTGTGTGTGTGTGTGTGTGTATGTAATTGTTAACACCCGCAATGCGCTTAGGTTTGTTGTTGGCATTTGTCTATGCGCTTAGTTTAATTTTTCTAACCTCAACGCTTTTATCTGATTTCATTTGAAAGTGTTTGTGCGCTTGCAATTTCAATCTTATTGCGAGTGCTTAATGAAATCTTGCATCTCCGGATTATTTAGGGTTTTTGTCGCAGCGCTGCCAAAATATGCCGCTTTAGCACCAAGCACCGCACCAATGTCATATATTGTCATATTACGTATATTACGTAGTACTTAACGTGCGGGCATTAATGTCATGCCGTTATTTATTGATCCTTTTTGATTTAGGTATTAATGGCTTTGATAAATATATTGGTGCTGGCTGCTAGCGCACATGGCAATGAGGGATAGTTAAGTGTGAATGTATGAGTGAAATGTTGCCGGAAAAACTGAGCTGTCAAAAGGTCAACGGAGGTGTAAACTTCGTTGCTGGAAACGGTGTTGTACGCTTTTGAACACGAGTGTCGAGCATGTGTCAAAGTCGAAGGTTTAGTTTTAGCAATTTTCCAACTAAATAGTACTGTAATATGATAATACAGTGAAGAATATTTAAAAAAAAATATTTGTGCTTACAATTTTTTTATATAACTGAATGAACTTTTCTTTCATTTTGTGGAAAAGTCAGAGGCATGAAATATAAGCTGACATTGAAAATTTAATGTTGTTTATGAGTGGCCTTTCCAAGATATGTTATTGCTTTCCGTGAGTTGTCTGCTTTTAGAAATAGTAATTTAATTTTTATGTTGGTTCATAGCAGAGGTCGAGCCGACGTCCTGCGTATTGGTAGAATGAGCAAATAACCCGTAAACCGCTGCCGTCTTACTGAGGCTTCTTGTTTTATTATTGAAAATTTGAAAAATAGCTGTCAGTGTTGTTTGTTTTTCGTTCATAATAGATTGAAATTGGCCATCTTTAACAATGCTGTCAACGAAAATGCAACTAACACTCCAAAATTTTAAGGATTAAATGGGAGTTGGCAACGGAGTTATCTTTACTAACTCCTGAACGCTGCCGTCTGCCAATGCTACTATGTAAATGAAACAGATCCAGATTTATAGCCAAGTGATGGCTGTTACCTGGACAACATTCCTCAGGATTCCTTGTGTCCTTATTTCTTAGTATTAAATACTAGACGCTTTCACAACTCTTATGAATCATCGCATTATATCTTAATTAAGTGTTACCATGTTCTTCAATAGGGATGATATGATTTCTAAGCGTCCTTTCGGCCATTTTTAATATTAGGTTGTCAAAAAAGTCTTGCGGTATTTTCGCTGGTTGGCGCTGAAAACGCGTAGTTCTAGTTTTATTCGTCGCATCGGGTCATGCTATACCTTTTTGGAAAGCTCATTTCACGCACTAACACGTGTTTGATTGATTGTCGTTTCTTTTAAGTCGTTCGTGAGTTATAGCGTCGCAAACATGGAGCAAAATAAAGAGAAAATACGGCATATTTTACAGTACTACCACGATAAAGGCAAAAATGCATATCAAGCCGCCAATAAAACTTGTGCAGTTTATGGACCCGATACAGTTTCCATTTCCACTGCACAACGATGGTTTCAACGTTTTTGTTCCGGTGTAGAGGTGGTCGAAGATGCGTCATGCTCCGGAAGGCCTGTCGTCGAAAATTGCGATAAAATCGCTGAATTGGTCGAAAGAGAACGGCATAGTAGTCATCAAACCGTTATAAACCATTTGAAGAACCTTGGAGTCACTAAGAAGCTCGATATATGGGTGCCACACGAATTGATTCAATAAAAATACCGCAAGACTTTTTTGACAACCCATTATGTCGTGATTTCTCATTTTTTTGTTGTATTCAGTAATGTTTACAATTTGAGCATGGAAAGATATGCGCAAGAATGACTTCTACAATATATTTAATTTTATTGTCAAAGTAATTGTTCTCCAATTGCAACTTTTTGTACGCTCTTGCCAATTTATGGTCGTAACAATCGTCCAACTGTGCTAGCTATTCGTCGAATAATTGAAAATGTCGATCGTCCATTTCCTTAACATAATGCTCAAGTGACAATAAGACAAAGGACCCCTCGATGTAGAAGATCGCAATTTGTCGATTCCAAAACGTTCTCAAGAATTGGAACTCAACCACAACCTGGCGGATCTTGAGAAAGGATTTGGGCTTGCATCTGTATAAAATTGTGCTCACTTAGGAATGAATTAAAGCCACTGAAAGCCAACTTGAAAACCGCAATTGAAAGAAGTTGATATCGACAACACCTGGTTCTATTCCTGAACGAAAAATATTTTTTTAATCAATGCTTACAAATAAAAAGGATTATATAAGAATTTCCGGGATGGCCTTCAGTTCCGTCTTCGCTGCGGCTTGAATCTCCTCTATCGTATAAAAACGGTGTCCCTGGAGCGGTCTTTTGAGCTTGGTGAACAGCCAGAAGTCGCACGACGCCAGATCATGTGCATACGGTGGTTGCGGAACGATATGGGTTGAGTTTTTGGCGAAATGATCACGAATTACGAGGGCAGTATGGAATGGTGCATTATCGTGGAGTAAAAACCAAGAATTGTCTTTCCACAATTCCGGCCTGTTTAGGCGGATAGCGTTACGCAAGCGACGCATAGTGTTCAAATAATATTCCTTGTTGGCTGTTTGACCGGTTGGAAGGAATTCATAATGCACAACACCACGACAATCGAAGAAACCAGTCAACATGGCCTTGATTTTTGAGCGACTTTGGCGTGATTTTTTTGGTCTCGGCTCTCTTTTGGCACGATATTCTCTCGATTGATCGGTTGTTTCGGGGTCGAAAGCATAGATCCAAGTCTCATTGCCAGTTAAAATGCGTTTCATGACACCCTGGTAGTCGGAAAGCATCGTTTCACACACTTCAACGCGACGCCTTTTTTCCAAAAAAATTCAATTTTTTCGGTACCAGTCGAGATTTGACGCGCTTTAGGCCTAAAACATCCCTCAAAATGGTATTGGCTGAGCCTTTCGATATGCCAACTTCATCAGCAAGCTCTCTAATTGTTAATCGACGGTTTTTCAACACCAAATCTTTGATTTGTTGAACGTGAGCTTCGTCGGTTGAGGTTGACCGTCGGCCTGAACGCTCTTCGTCTTCGACACGTGCACGGCCGGCTTGGAACTCACTATACCACTTGTAAACATTTTTTTTAGACATAGCCTCATCACCAAAGGCTTTCTACACCATCCTCAACGTATCCGCAGCAGAAAATTGATTCCGTAAACAAAATTTAATGCAAATTCTTTGCTCAACAAATTTCGACATCGCAAAAAACGAAAAACTCCCTTTTAGCAGCTCACAAAACGACAAGTATCTCAAACACTAATGAATATTTTGAAATGAAATTTGACATACATGTGACTGACAGTACTATCAACCTAAAAAAAAATAATTCTCTAAATCCTTCGACTCGCGCAGTTTAAATTCAAATGTTACCTTTTTTGGGCACAGGAAAATCCGTTGGCATAAGTGCATTGCATCGGGAGGGGATTACTTTGAAGGGGATGAAGTTGATTTGGAAGAATAAACAAAGAATTTTCAAAATAAATACAATGTCACCTTATTTTTTGGGCATATGTATATTGTATATATGTGAAGAGAATTATAGCTTGCAAGTTAACGCTTTTTCCTTTTTGAAACAGTTTATCATAATTTTTGAGTTGGTTGGCAGCACCATAAATTAGTATTTTACTACTGAAAATTCTAACAACAACTTTTTTACAAAAAATTACTGCTTTTAGGAATCCTTGTTTTCCCTTGCTTTTAAAAATACTATTCTACTCAAAATCTTTAAATTCAAAACCGCCAAATTCCATCACCCAGTTTATGCGACATGTTGGCTCAAATAAATCTGCTTTTATTTTTTCTATTTACGCGTATTTATTTGAACTTAAAGCAATTTCGTAGTAGCTCACAGCTCACATTTATTTGAAAATTCGGTTTGTGCGCCACACGCACAGTTTGCACGTAAAACCGCGCTTCATTTTAATTATTGCCGCATCACACATACATACACACACACGCACATAAATATTCATATCCATTCACAGCCACGTCCGTTTCCACTTTGCACGTTATTATTTAAGTCCTTTGGCATTTCACCTCCAACTCCGACGAAAATGCCAAATAGCATTGTTATCTCTTTACAATGTAAATGCTCGAAATGCAGCTTATCCCTTTCTAACGGCGCACATAACTCACTTTTGCCCCCCACCAGCGCCCGCTCCAAGCGCCAAGCACAACACAGGCACCCGAGGAGTGTTTGCCTGCAAGTTTTTATCAGCTTTGAGTATTCAATTCCCAATTCCGGCAACGTTGTAGGGATTTATTAGAAGCAGAGTGGGTGCGTGTTGACGGTAAGAGAGGGGCAGCGGGAGAGATTGGGAGCGAAATGATGGATAAAATACAAACAAAATCAGCCCACTTGCCACTTCAGAATTATTATCTTCATTTAAGCCTCGAAGCGCGCGCGCGTATCAGCAGCGCTGGTTTTGCATTCCAGCGAAAGTACGAGAGTACACCGCATGCCACATGCCACATGCCACACAACACATACCACTTGTGAGCGTTAACCGCACAGTTTAAAATCCCCGAACAACGGTACAAACCGCCGAAACCAATTCAAACTATTTGCCACGACTTCGCACTGCTTTTAATTTTTATGGAGCTGTGCAGTGTATTGTCATAGGTGAATACTCAATTGGGCGGACAATTGGACGTTGCACGAAGCCATCAACACATGTATGTATGCGTGTGTGTGTGTTTAGTAAGTGAGTGCGCTTGTTGTGCTGACTACGCGGATCATGAACCGAGAGCAGCAGCTGCGACTATCTAACTGCAGCTTTTCAAAATGACTTCACATATCCACTTCCACTTCATATGTACATATGTATGTGTGTGTGTGTGTTCACGTAACAGGAAACGCAGTTTTTATTTAAGCACATTTAACGGTGCACATTTGTAAAAAGTCGAAAACAAGAAATTATGCAAAAACAATTGTATAAAGTGCTGGATTTGAAAAAATTTCTGCGAATATTGGCAAATAAAGCGCAGAAAATGCAAACGTTTTGCAACCGTAAAACGCTTTGCATGATATAAACAACAACACAACGAGGTATTAAGTTGTTATGGCCGAGAAATCGCAATCAGTGCGCGGCTGCCGCCCCTCAGCTGCCACAGTCGCTCCCGTTGCGCATACAAAACTGACATTTAATTGGTTTGAAAAAAAAGCAATGCGCGCGAGCTTCAAATAAAAGCTACAAAAAGCGACTTCAAACATGCTAACTAACAACAAAAACGCTTTACTATCTCGAGTGATTTCATTTATGTATACCCTGCACACATAACCTCACTAATGGTTAAAGGTTAGGTATTCAGTTTTGAGAAGTAACCGAAAATGTAACGGAGATTTCGTGACTTAACAAGCTGTGCCTACAGCGTTACTTTAAAAAGTGGGTTTAGTCCTTCTCTCTTCCTTTACTGGAGTATACATGGCTTATGCGGTTATAGCCGAGCTAACAGCAGAAACGACTGGCGCTTTCTTCTTTTCACTATTCGAGATCCGAAATGCAGCCAGTTTCTTCTCCTTCCACCTTCTTCCTCTGTTTCCACCGGCCGGTACTGAATCGAAAACCTTAGAAGCTGGAGGGTTCTCTTTCATCCGTACAACATAACCTAGTCAGCGCTGTTGCTCTTCATATGCTGAACTATGAGAATGTCGTCGCATATCTCGTACAACTCATCATTCCATTTACTGCGGTACTCACCGTTGCCAAAGCCCAAAAGACCATAAATCTTCCACAATACTTTTCTCTCGAACACTCCTAAGGCTGACTCATCAAATGGTGACATTGTCGATGCCTCTGCACCATGGAATATAGTCATGCAGCAGTCGCAGTCGGAGAGCTATACCCAATTCCTATTCTTGTGACCTCGCCGCGTTCCTTAGAAACATAAGTAAGTAACCATTGTGTAAGATGCGGTAGCCAACCCTTGTGGAGCCTTGGGTCACGGCTAAAAGAGAGGAAGCTTCAGCGGAGCCACCCTTTGGTTTAAGGGTTCGCTGAAGTCTAATAGCAGCGTCTGTTCACCAGCGGTGTGGCTGCGAGCGGGCGTCAGTCTTAAAACAAGCGTCTCTCTATATAAATGTGTATAAAGCGAGTTTAGTCAGTGGCTCTAATCAAAAAAACACGAGCTCTTTTCCGAGACAGCTGAAAAGTTGAAAGAAGTTTCGTATATATATCTTTCTCCAAACATTATATTTCATACGGTTGAATATTATGGAAGTATCTCATTAAAGTGGTAGGACTATTGTTCATTATCTTTGATTATGCTACTCCACTTTGCTTGTGTTAACTGTTCGTTCGATTCGTGCCTTGAATGTTGATTTAGCCAAGTTCATTAAATTTATGCCAGTTTTTCGGTTCGCCACGCTTGAAGTTTAGTTAGTGTTGCTTAACCTTCCCAAAGGGCGGGCCATCAGCTAACACCTAACAGGGACAAATGGGGTCTTTGATGCGAACCTAGAGCTTATCTCTCTCAAATGTGTACCTCATCATCAAGTGGTACGCTCTGTTTAATACTAGCGAGACTCTGACGACCTAATAAAGGAAAGAGGCATCTGCTTCGATCTGCAAGCCAGGAGGCAGACCCGCAGCCCTGGATTCAGGCTCTGATATAAAAGGCTAATCCCCCACTCATCTTAAATGAAATAGATTACAGAAATCCACATAAACAAAGAAACTAACAATTCCGATAAATTAATGACTACCTTCAGCACGGAAAAAGAATTACGAATCGAAACATGGAATGCGTGTTCACTATTAGGAACAACCATATGGGCGTCACTACGCAACGAGTTCCGGCGCTAACAATTTCTTCAAGTTCGGCCTTTGTGAAATCAGATGGACTACCTAAAGCGAAATCACAACAACAGTTGACCAAAAACTTTTTCTCTCTGGTAACCAACCCAATCAAAGTAAAGAGTATATGAAATCTCCTCTTCAAGTCAGCTGCAGTGGCTGTTATAGAATGGAAAGCTCACTCTGATAGGATCAGCTCGGTAAATTGCGCACAATACCTAAAATTTTACCGATTTCGAATATTTTTAAATGAGGTGACAATAGTTGAGAACCTGTAATCACCTAATAACTTTAGAAAAGTATAAAATCCTTATGTCAATTGCTTGTTCGATTCACTATTCTTCAAGTTTTAGTCATTCAAAGGCCGCTTTAGCAGTCCTTTAAACTGATTCAAGCTACGCCAATACAAAAGAAGTGGAAACTGATGGTCGACGTTACGAGTTTTCGAGAGAAAGGTTCTGCGAAAGATTTATGGTCCTTTGCGCATTGGCCACGGCGAATATCGCATTTGATGGAACGATGAGCTGTACGAGATATACGACGACATTGACATAGTTCAGCGAATAAAAAGACAGCGTCTACGCTGGCTAGGTCATGTTGTCCGGATGGATGAAAACACTCCAGCCCTGAAAGTATTCGACGCAGTACCCGCCGCGGGAAGCAGAGGAAGAGGAAAACCTCCACTCCGTTGGAAGGACCAAGTGGAGAAGGACCTGGCTTCGCTTGGAATATGCAATTGGCGCCAGGTAGCGAAGAGAAGAAACGACTAACGCGCTGTTGTTGACTCGGCTATAATCACGTAAGCGGTGTCTACGCCAGTAAAGAAGAAGAAGAAGAAACTGATTCAAGAGAGTATAGACAGTGCAAGCTGATTGCCTTTCTAGGTGAGCCGTAATTCCAGAAGATTGTAAAAAAAGCAAAGGTTCGGCATTAAAAATGTTTTAATGATCTTCAAACTAATATAACACTACATATATTGCAGAATAGCGAGGCATTTCTGCTGAATTGAAGCATCAACTCTATCGAATGCCTAGCAAGGATGGGAGTGCCTGAAACTACTTCTATATGATAGCTCATTAGAGCCGCTTTGAGTCTATGACAAATTTGTTGAGACGGTTAATTTCGGCTTTAGCTACTTATGTCTATTGTTTCTGCTACTTATGGCTTGGTAATAGTACCAAGCCTCACTCTAACGGAGCCTGTCCACTGGAGCAGAAAGTATATGGATGTTAACATAAATATTATGTTAGGTTAATCTGGTAGGCCAATAAGCCATTCATATACCAATTTGGTACTTTGCGATACCAGATAGAGTTCACTTGCTAAGTCCAAGAGGATTAGTCATCGTTTAGGATGGTTACACTTGACGTGAATTTTAACAGACGCTGCGGCCTCACTATCGATACCTCCTCCAGTGCATCTTACAGTGGATACCGTAGATGTTTACAGCGTACAGGTGCACAAGAGATGTTCCATTGTTTCTATGGTGTCTTGCTCTAGGCATTTACTGCACTCTTCCCGATCTGATAATATAAACATTACTTCCTTACAAAATCTGTTGAGATCATTTTTATTATATGAAGTACTGAGGTTGCCACGCTATAAATGGAACAACGGTAACGAACGGTCCTACTTGACTAATGTTAAGTGTTCTTTATCGACTAATCGTTGCCTCAGCGTGTATTAAAACTGGCTTTCGACATTTTTTGTTCATAGAGCATAAATTTCACCACTGAAGTATTTTGATTCGAAAATGACAACATCGAAAGCTCATTCAGAGACCCTGAGATGGAGATAAGAAAATCAGTCTACAATGTATGCGAAACATTGTCCAAAGCCATCTACGCAACATAAACGAAAACACCTATATTCATACGCAAATGTGTGCGTTTAAGAGTGTATGTGACAAGCGGTAAGTGGCAAGCAGCATAAAGCGTGAGGTCTCTAGTGATTTCTTTAATGTCCGTTAATGTTTATGCATCCTGAAGGGCATAAAATGCGAGATATGCAAAGAACAAAATTGCTAACTGCAAAGCAGGAGGGGCGAAAGCAGCGCAGAAGTGGCACAAAAAGCCAAGCAAATGTTAGTGTGTAGAAAGCGTACGAGCGAGCGAGTGAAAAAAACACGCTAGAAAAATCGTTGCAACGCTGGTGGTAGTCATGCATGCATGCAACGGATTATGGTGCAACAAATCGCCTTACAAAGCTGCGGATAGCAATAGCATATATCCTATGGCCAACTGCTGCCGGCAGCCGGCTGATGTGATAGCCGAACGCATGTGCCAACACATTGCGTATGTGTTCGAGTGTGTGTGTGTGTGCGATGGCTGGCTATGCAATACGGGCGGGCGGGGGATAGGGGTGTAGGGTGCACAGTTATCGATTTCATTTTTTCAATAACTTTGATATTTTTACGATTTGTGACGATAGCAATAGGATACGCTTGAATACACCTACACACACACGCACACACATGCACATATCGACTTGGTAGTTGGCAACTAACTAGTTGGGGTTTATGCATGTGACTAAGATGCCGTTTTTTTGCGTGCGTGGCGCGCAGCAGTGCAGTGGCACAGGCGGCACTGGCGTGTTTATCGATTGGACGAACTAAATTATAACCAACAATGGACACGCAGACAGGCAGACGGTGCTCGGCGGTGTGGCAGCAACGGCTTCTGCGCTGCTTAGCCATTTTTTATGTGCCCCAAACTAAGGTGCAAAGCCAGGCCGATTGTTTATGCTCGTGTTTATGTTCGTATTTATGCTCGTGTATATGTGTGTGGGTTGTTTTGAGGACCTTTGCGTGCCGGCCGGTTCGTCAGTTCGCCGTCGATCGGTGTTGGCGGTAACTGCAACAGGTAATTTGAGCTTTAAATACACAAAATTTAAGTTCATCGTAAATTCCGCTGCTCATTTGCGTTATTTTGCCACGCGAAATATGATATGCTCAACAGTGGAAGCGCAGCAAAGCGGAGCACGTTGAAACAAGCAAAAAAGCACAAACAACAAAAAGCACAACAACAAGAAAAAAAGAGAAAAATATTTTTCATAAGGATATTCGGATTTATAGCATTTGTGTGCCATGGCAGCCGTCGTGCAGTTGTGCAAAGAGCAAACACAAAAACAACAACAAAGCAAAAGGAGGCAGGAGTGGAAAAAAGGTTGTTTCGGTTGCTATTTGCCAACTGTCGGCGCATGTTTCTCGAATTAGTGTCTAAATTTAGCCACTCAACTACTTATTACCTACTTATTTTCAAACTTGCAGCCGGTAGAAGAGGTCGGTATTATGTTCGCGCCGTGCCGTAACTTGCTCGGCATGTGAACTTTTTAATTGCGCGGGAAATGAATAATGTGGCACATAAAAGCGCATGCAACTAAACACATACATACTTATGTACGAGTGTATACTGATAATATATTTCTATTGAAGAAAGTTGGTTATGGAACTAAACGTGATCTTTTTTTTTGTTTTTTTTTTTTTGGAGTAGAAATTTTTTATTCAAGACTTCATCATAAATATCTCACATGTTTAGTTTTATAAAGCCTGATTAGCACTCTGGAATAACGGGTGATAAAAGTTGTTTAAATGAGTTAAGCATCCACCCCCCTCTACTCGGTAAAACGGGCGCATCCTAATGCAACAGTGCAATTCACCACAGGATGCCACTACAATACAACACCAATACAATCCACCACACTCGCTCCAACCCAACTAATAAAAGCAATGGACAACGGGGAAGCTGACACAATTCGATATATACAATTCGCACGTCAGGAATTCGTCCATCGACATTCATTCGATCAACACAAGCCGCACGTTAATATTCGCTACCAAATTTCGATTTCTCACTGCGCCGCGTCAGCATTGCTTTGGGTTCCGATCGACGGAGTTCCGCCCGCGCCGATTTGCAGCGATCCATTGGACATTAAAACAATTCGTTGACACACAGCGCTTCGTTGCACACAGTTCGTCCGGCACAGTGGAATATTAAAATTTTAAAACATTTAATATATAATTCAGCCTTAAAGTAACATTGTACTAAATTAAATATTTTAACAATAAATTGCATTGTTATAAACTTGAGTGACACGGATGTTTTTATTATGTGTGTTGTGCCCAAAAGATATAGTGGTTACAAGATTAGTCATGGTCCTTCGAGCCATAGTGACAGGCACTATGGATTTTTTAACAAAATAAGATAAAACAAAACCAGTGCAGTGAAGTGCAGTGGCGAACGAAAAAAAATTATATATAATAATAACAAAACAATATAAAAAATAAACAAAAAACCAAATAAACCACGAAAGTGCAGAGCAGTGCAGTGTTGTTTTGTAAATATACATATAAAGATTCACGATAGACAAAAGAGACAAAAAGTGACAAAAACAAAAAGAAATTACACGGAAAAACAAAATAAACAAAACAATTTCGACAAACAAAAAGGCGCGAAACCTAAGCACAAAACATAAATCGGGCGCGAAAAACTAAAGCACCAATAAAACGAAACAAACGGGCGCGAACATTAAAACAAATATACAAGTACAATACATACAACAAAACAACAGCACGAGGAGGAGCTGGAGCACAGAAGGAGAACAACAACAGAGAAAAAAGAGAAACGAAGAATCCAGCCAGTTGGAATACTAGAAGAAGAGGAAAACAAGGATTGACGATAAGAACTCTTACATACATTTACACATTTGTATATATTATACCCCCCCAAAAAAACCCTTGCGGGATGATAAAGTGAGTCGTATCGATTCCATTTAATATTATTATATATTATGCACGTATGTTTGTATGTATGGCTAAAATTACAGTTTTATATAATCATACATAAAACCTGTAATAAAAAATCCATTTGGTTAAAATAAAGAAACTGGTAGCAAGCGGTAAGAATTTAAGTTTTGATTTCTAAAAAAGATCAAAATGCTAATATAAAATAAATATATATGTACATATATCCAAAAAGTGATAGCCTTGCATGATTACCTTTGTGTATCCAAACACAACAATTTAACAATCAGAAAAACTAATTCAAGTATTACTGGCAATTTTTTCGGCAATACCCCTTGTGTTTAACAAAAAGAGTAAGCGGGATTGCATAAATTATGTAAGCAAAGGCACACACATTAATTACAATTATAAGATAAAAAACAAAACAAGATAGGCAAAAAATACAAACATACATACAATAAGCATATTTACTTAGTGCATGTACCATATACATATTACGTATACATATTGCGAAACATATTTACAAAGTGCATATTTACATATAAATGTGTGCACCTTTTTTTTCAATTCGTTTTCGCGCTCTCTTCACAGTGCATAAACAAGCAAGCTTACAAAAAGCAAATTGATCTCCTAACGAGCTCTCAATTTCTTAAGAACATAAACATAATACTAATAATTCGTACATGCTTAGGGGAAAAGCACATTGATCTCTCCAACGAGCTCTCAATTGCACAAAACATAAGTACCTATAATACATACGCATGTACATAGAAGTCCACGTATTAGGGTGTACCTAAATACAAAACATTCGGACATAATAAATATAAATTAATTAAAAGCGCGTTTCTTAATAATTAAGTTAAGAAATTACAAATTACCATAGGGATAAGATAACAAAAACATAAAAATAAAGAAAAAACGACAAACTATTCCGTCGCAAGTAATACAAAACGTTATTAATAAAACTAATATTATCAGCAAGATAATCCGATATAATAAACTCTTGTTTACATAAAAGAGTATTCGCTTTCCAATCATACTATATTCCTATTCAAATCAGTCTACACTAAGAAAAATTTTAATTAATTTAATAATTCTTTTGAGAAATAGAAAAGATGAATGACGATATAAGTCAAATTACACCTGCAGGAGCTACACGCCCAAAACAGGTTGCTAAATTCATTTCAGTAAGTGACAGTTTAACAAGATACTGCACTAGATTTGCCTCTTCACCGATTCACGAAAACTCGGAATCGTTATTAGAAATAAAAAGCCAAAATCTTGAAAATTTCTGGATTCGTCTCCAAACGGCTCATGACGCCATAGTAGAATCTGACGATTCAGACCTACCAAAAAATTTGAAACAATCGGCTTGCGCAATATATGAAAACTGCTTAGACCAATATGAAGAAACAAAAGCTATGATCTCCGATCAATTAAAGCTAATAAAAGCAATTGCACCTACTCTCCACAGTAGAGTAGAGCTGCCCCAAATAGACAATCAAGAGGCAAGTTCAGGCATCCAACTCGAGGTGCCTGCATGTGATACAGAAACCTTTTACGGAGGTTATGAAGAATGGCCGTCCTTCCGGGACATGTTCACAGCCGTTTACATCAACCATCCACAACTATCAAAGGCACAAAAACTGTATCACCTCCGATACAAAACAAAAGGTCAAGCAGGCGAAATAGTTAAACAGTTCGCATTAAATGACGACAATTTCAATTTGGCTTGGGAAGCTCTAAAAGCAAGATATGAAAACGAAAGAATACTGGTCGATAAACAAGTAACGACTATAATGAACTTGCCAAAAATTAAGAAAGGAACAAGTGTAGAATTCATCAAACTAGAATCCACTGTTTCAAATTGTTTGTCGATTCTATCGACACTAAATATTCCCACACACAGCTGGGACCCAATTCTGGTAAACATTTGCACCGCCGCATTACCAGAAAAGTCGTTACTTCTATGGGAGCAATCGCTCTCATCACGAAAAAAGTGCCCAACGTGGCAACAAATGAAAGATTTTCTCACCACCCAATATGAAATTGCGGAAAGGTTAGAAGAAAATATAATCAGAACTAAGAACATTAAACATGACCGAAACCGAAGCTTTAATAGACCCCAAGTTAGTAACAAAAACAATTTAAACAAAACCTTTCACAAAACGCAATCGTTCACATCTGAACAAAGAACACATACGTCATGCGAACTATGCGCAAGAGGGCATAAGCTAAAAACTTGCGAGAAGTTTAAAAAATTAAACATTAACGAAAGGAACAACTTTGTCAGATCAAAAAGACTCTGTACAAACTGCTTGTCCCATACACACAATCTTAAAAATTGCAAAAGCAAATTTAACTGCTTATATTGTCATAAAAGACATCATACAATGCTTCATTACAGCAGATATCCCATCTCACCCCAAAGAAGCTCTTATACACAAAGAACCACAGGTTTAATTGCAAAAGCAAACCCTGAAAGCCAAAATACTAAAAATTGCCAAGAGACACCATGCTGCTCAAAGGCACAAAAATCTCAAACGCTGCACAGCGAAACACAAAATGGACTAGTTACAGAACTAGTTACCACAAAACCAACTCAAGTTGAGAAAAAATCAAATAAATGCCTTAATTCACAATTAAGGAAACTTCAAGAGATAGGGAAACTTCCCCAATTATTAAACAAAACTAAAGAAGATCAGTATTGTGAGGACTTTTCTAAAGCCACAACTACTCGATCAAATAATGGCCGGTACGTCGTACGACAACCACTAGAGCCACAATTTTGCAATACCCCACATAAAGTTAGAAAAGGCAAGGTCAGATTCCCTCTGAATATATGTTCGTAACCTTTCGATCCCGCAGGATGGCTTTCGCCAATAATGAAAACAAAAAACCATTTCTAAGCAAATCCTAGAGCGGTGGCGGGCTACTACTTGTCAAATTAGTGCATACGCACTTAAATATTAATATTTATAATATAATAAAATTATCTACATATACATAAGCGCTCCTAACAGTGGTGATTAATGGGAATAAGCTATACAAAGCATTAATTAATTATGAATAATTCTCTATCACGAATCGAAGCCGTTCTCCATTCACGGCCTTTCTCTCGCAAGATCCCTCTAATTTCGTAGTCCTAACTCCAGGGCTAAGGAGTACCCATTCTGGCCATATCTGAGCCAGGCGTGGAGTTACTATCCTTTATAAGCCGATAACATAGAAAAGGCAAATGTATACTTTGAATAAGCAAACAACATTGACTTTTATTTTAAACAAGACAGTATTGTGTACTATTTTAATCATGGTCCTTCGAGCCGGAGGGCCTTAGGGCACAACGAGAGAAGACACGCTAGCGAAAACAAATAAGATCGGCCTAGGCTCATATCGACCCCATAACAAGATAATTTATAGTAAAATCAAAAGTCTCTACAGTGAAGAGCAAAACATAAAAAACGCATACACATGTTCACTATAATAATAAGTCGCAAAATATAGGTCCTAGCCATACGCACCTAAACCATACCAAATATATTTAAAACCAAACCTCGGGTACTCTACCAGAAGTACTCCGAAATGCATGCAACAACGTGTAATACTAGGCAAAATATTCGCCTAGGGGGCCCAGGATGTTTAAATGAGTTAAGCATCCACCCCCCTCTACTCGGTAAAACGGGCGCATCCTAATGCAACAGTGCAATTCACCACAGGATGCCACTACAATACAACACCAATACAATCCACCACACTCGCTCCAACCCAACTAATAAAAGCAATGGACAACGGGGAAGCTGACACAATTCGATATATACAATTCGCACGTCAGGAATTCGTCCATCGACATTCATTCGATCAACACAAGCCGCACGTTAATATTCGCTACCAAATTTCGATTTCTCACTGCGCCGCGTCAGCATTGCTTTGGGTTCCGATCGACGGAGTTCCGCCCGCGCCGATTTGCAGCGATCCATTGGACATTAAAACAATTCGTTGACACACAGCGCTTCGTTGCACACAGTTCGTCCGGCACAGTGGAATATTAAAATTTTAAAACATTTAATATATAATTCAGCCTTAAAGTAACATTGTACTAAATTAAATATTTTAACAATAAATTGCATTGTTATAAACTTGAGTGACACGGATGTTTTTATTATGTGTGTTGTGCCCAAAAGATATAGTGGTTACAAGATTAGTCAAAAGTAGAGGTACTTTTTTCAATAGCTTCGTTTTTTCAGTATTGTGCGGCTTTCATCATGGAAAGACTTCTGTCTGAACAACGTTTACAAATCGAATCGTTCGAAACCACCTTGAGACCCAGTATTCATTATTGGTTACTATTCGACTGAACAGATCACGCCCAGCACGCAGAGAAGAAAATACACGTCACGAAGACCGTGGAGAGCCGATTCGGCGACGTTCGCAGCAACTCGGAATGACGTATGGAAGGAGTTGGCACATTTTACGTCGAGATCTTAAATTGAAAGCGCACAAAATACAGCTCGTGTAAGAACTGAAGCCGCTCGACTTTTCCAAGCGACATTGATTCTTTATATAGACTCTTCAAAAACTCCAAGAAGATCCAACGGTTTTAAGGCAAATTTTGTTCAGCGTAGAGACCCATTTCTGGCTCAACGTGTATGTATACAAGCAAATTTCACGTATTTGAGACGGAGAGCAATCTGAAGAGATTTAAGTGCTGTCATTTTATCCGTAAAAAAACAACGGTTTTGGTATTGTTTCAAAAATGAAGCTGGTGAGAATGTAACAGACATTGCCGGCCGTTATCACACCATGATAACCAACTATTTGATGGCTGAAATTGACGCTTGTGATCTCGGTCACATTTGGTTTCAACTAAACGACGCCACTTCCCACACAACGCAGCAATCAATGGATTTATTGAGAGGACCCTTCGGTAAGCAGATAATTTTACGTTTTGGCCGGTGGATTTGCCACCAAGATCGTGTGATATCACAGTGTTAGACTTTTTCCTGTGGGGATATGTAAAGTCCAAAGTCTATGCGACCAATCGCGCTTCGATTCAAGCCTTGGAGCCAAACAGCAACGCGTATTGGCCTTCGCCAGTCAGCAGTCGAAATGCTCGAACGAGTCATCGAAAATTGGACTCAACGGATAAACCATCTGAGACGCAGCTGCAGCCAACATTTGAAAGAGATAATCTTCAATGATGACAAACTTTTCACATAAAATTTGTAGTTTCTGCGTTCTTTTTCTTAAAAATCTAGGGAACCTCGAAATGGTTCACCCTTTATATGCTATTGTGTTCGAAAAATGATCATCCAAATCAATTTCATACCCTTCAAAGTAATCCGCTCCCGATCCAATGCACTTATGCCAACGGATTTTCCAATCTTCGAAACACTGGTTGTAGTCACTTTCCGGGATGGCCTTCAGTTCCGTCTTCGCTGCGGCTTGAATCTCCTCTATCGTATAAAAACGGTGTCCCCGGAGCGGTCTTTTGAGCTTGGTGAACAGCCAGAAGTCGCACGGCGCCGAATCAGATGAATACGGTGGTTGCGGAACGATATGGGTTGAGTTTTTGGCGAAATGATCACGAATTACGAGGGCAGTATGGGATGGTGCATTCTGGTGGTGTAAAAACCAAGAGTTGTCTTTCCACAATTTCGGCCTTTTTAGGCGGATAGCGTTATGCAAACGACGCATAACGTTCAAATAATATTCCTTGTTGACTGTTTGACCGGTTGGCAGGAATTCATAATGCACAACACCATGATAATCGAAGAAAACAGTCAACATGACCTTGATTTTTGAGCGACTTTGGCGCGATTTTTTTGGTCTCGGCTCTCTTCTGGCACGATATTCGCTCGATTGATCGGTTGTTTCGGGGCCGTAAGCATAGATCCAAGTCTCATCGACAGTTATAATGCATTTCATGACACCTTGGTAGTCGGAAAGCATCGTTTCACATATTTCAATGCGACGCCTTTTTTCCAAAAAATTCAATGCATTTTCGGTACCAGTCGAGATTTGACGGGCTTGAGGCCCAAAACATCCTTCAAAATGGTATTGGCTGAGCCTTTCGATATGCCAACTTCATCACCAAGGTCTCTAATTGTTAATCGACGGTTTTTCAACACCAAATCTTTGATTTGTTGAACGTGAGCTTCGTCGGTTGAAGTTGATGGTCGCCCTGGATGCTCTTCGTCTTCGACACGTTCACGGCCGACTTGGAACTCACTCTACCACTTGTAAACAGTTTTTTTTAGACATAGCCTCATCACCAAAGGCTTTCTGCACCATCCTCAACGTATCCGCAGCAGAAAATTAATTCCGTAAACAAAATTTAATGCAAATTCTTTCCTCAACAAATTTCGACATCGCAAAAAACGAAAAACTCACTTTTAGCAGCTCACAAAACGACACGTATCTCAAACACTAATTAATATTTTGACATGAAATTTGACATAAATGTGACTGACATTACTACCAACCTAAAAAAAAATAATTCTCCAAATCCTTCGACGCAATTCCTGTGTCTGCGTTGGTACTTTAAGTTGTAATCGTCAAAGCTAAGTGATTTTAGCCGAATTCAAAAGATTACACTTCGACGACCAATTCGTAAAAAGTCGGAATTAAATTGTAAAAATTGTATCATAGATCACTGCTTGTAATATATGTATATCTTTAGATTTTTTATTAAGAGCGAATATAATTTTTTTCCTACTATCCTTGAGAGCTTAACAATTTGTGAAGATTTCCTTTATACTTGATTACTTCAGTACTTTGATCAAAGGATATAAGTAATAGCAGCAAAGAATATAAACTAACTATTAAAGTTAACCATAAATTAGTTGATTTATTTTGAAGTTTATTCGGATTGCGCGTCTACTCAAGCACGTAAGCACAGGCGCACACACAAGGGTTATTATTTAAAGTTTATGAACAAATGTAAAGCACACACACAAAAAAATAACTTTTCTGCCTCAAAATGTAAACTTTTTACAGTGCTAACTAAATGGACTACAAAGGGCTTACATATGCTCACAGACATACCAACGCATATGATTTACACATACATACATAGATACATATATACATAGCTACATGTGTACAAGCCATGCTATAAAGTTTGGCGAAAGTTCTTGTGGTACACGCGTAGTGTGTGTAGTTTTGCTCTTATTCTGCGAGCATAAGAAGTTAATTATATTTATAAGTTTGTAACATAAAGTAGTGTGGATGCTGTTTTCGTTTTTGTCATTTCCATTGTTTTCTGCATTGTTGTTATCTTGCCTGACATACTAAGGAAAGTTGAATCTTTGCCGCTACAAAAGCATGCAGTTGAACTTAGAAAGCTTCGCAAGAGTTAAGTTCAAACTTTTAATAGAATAAGCTTAAAACATGCCACAGCTATGAGCAGCGAGCAAAAATATTTAACACAATTTATGCTTGGCCTTTATCTAAAAGGGATTACGATGCATAGATATTTTTATTAATTGGTTCGAAAATTCGATTTGAATAAAAATTGAGTTTTAATTGAATGAAAGTGGCTCAATATTTTTTTTTTTTTTAAATATCACAAAAGATATACTAGAGAGGTGTTAAAGAGTTGTACCATTAAATACATGAATATGTTGTGGATCGTGAATGATATATGTATTGCGGCATCTACTTAACTCATAATAGAGAGTCTGTGGAAATAAAACTTTCTGAACCTTTCTGACATAGCATTAGAGAGTAGCGAATCGAACAAAATATGGCAGTTGTTCAAAGCAACTGATAGCACTAGCGATGAAACTGGATGCTAATATATAGTCTGACAAAAGAGCTTTATTTATCCGCAAGTTCTTTAAACAATTATACTTTATTCCAATTCGTTTATTGGGTTAAGTTAGGTCAGTCTGGTATGCCAAAGGGATTTGATTTAACAGACTCTGTGGCCTCACTATCGATCCAATGTATCATAACGTGGAAACCCCGGATGAAAAGGTATAAATAGATCTTTATTTTGATTTTGATCGGTCAGTTGGGATGGCAGCTATAAGCTATAGTGATCCGATCTGGACAATATATTCGGAAATTGCAGCAAAACCTTGGATACTAATTTATGTCAAATATCGTGGAGATAGCTTATATTGGTCCGATATTATAGATCGATCTCTCAAAATTGAGGGATTAGTTCGCATATAAATTAAAGTAGTGAAAACAGCGAACAGAAGACGGCTTTTTTATATTGTGCAGACGTTTGTTTAATAGTCCCAGCAGCCTAAAGTAAGCACGTTTTCAGAGACCAAATCTTTATATCGAACGAAAGGTGTCCATCAAGCAGCTTAACAACATAACCACTAAACTCGTGATAGTATGCTTAAATCCTTGCTTATAAAGCAATTATTAAAAGGGAAAAGCTCACACAGCAGCGAATGCTATATTTTGCGCAGCGAGTCGTTACAAACTATGTCCAAGCTAAGATTGACGGTTAGGAATATTTTGCTATGCGTTTGGCGGGAATTGCAGCAAATCATCTACCATAAGCTGCTCCCCAATGGCCAAACTCTTAACTCGGACCCATACTGTCAACAATTGTACCGCCTGGAGTAAGCAACTTCCCAGAAGCAGTCAGCTTTATCTAATAAGAGAGGAAAAGTGTCTTATTAGGACAAATCCTGGCCAAACATATCAACAAAAAGTTAATGTTCTTATTACTTCTGTGCTTATAAAACAATTTTCATCTGCGAATCGCTGTTGAATCGCAATAAAATCAATAGAATTCTGAAGTGGATGGTTACTCATGATGACAAATGACATGTGGGACACTTCCGACAACGTCAAGTGAAAAGGGAAGTGGTCGAAATGCGATGTCCAAGAAACGATTCAGTGTCAGAAAGTGTTTGCTGTGTGTTTGGTGGGGCAGGCAAGGAAACATGTTCCATAAGCAGCTCGCCTACGGTCAAACTCATAATTCGGATTGTCAAAAATTGGACCATTTGTAGTAAGCAGTTACCCAAACTTGGTCAGCTTTGTCCAATAGGAAAGGTATTGTGTGCCATCAGTACAGCGCCAGGCCTCACATATCAATAATAGTTCACCAGGAGCTACGGGAGCTAGTTTGGGATGTTTTTATGCAACCACCTTATAATCTAGACCTATTCCTGTCCTTGGCGAATGAAATGAAATGATTTAGGTGAAAAATTAGTCTTAAGAGAATATACGCTCATGAAAATCGACTGTCCTAGTTTTTTTGGCGATTTTGGTGAGATTTTGGATGAGAGTGTTTGTTATAGACCCTACACTTATTTTGATTATTTAATTGTGCACAGGTAGTCCATGAAATGAAAGAATTATTCTCTATTACTAAGTAAGATATTTACTGACTTAATTTAGAAGCTATTTTATCATATGAGTCGTTGAGTAAAGAGATCTAAACGATGATGAATTGAGGTGTAGCATAATTATAGATTTGAAAAGTGAGTAAATAGAAGACAAGGAAGGTATAGTATACTGACAAAGCGATGGAAAACTTGGTCTGCAGAAACTTTTAAGTGGTTAAGAAAATTGCTTTGGCGGAGCACAATACACGTCAGATGACTGTGGTAATAACTAATATTTAAAATAAATGAGGGTATATAAATACATATACCAAAAACCACTTCACAAACAGCAGATCCCATTCCCATATAATATTTACCAATCCAAAGTTTTCACATAAAAAAACACATTCATCTGCAAATAGTGAAATTAGTTTTGCTTCAATTGAAGTATTTAAAGCAAACAAAAGCTGCATATGCCCCGAAATTCCTTTGTGTACATTAACTTAGCCTACAAAAAAGAAACCGAGTAGAACTCATCAAAGTGAACTGCTTAAGGAGCCTCCTTCGCTCACACAAGCTACGAGCTAACAACTAAGCCAACAGGTAATACACGAGAAATTATATTCCTGCCACAGCCATAAAACTGGCGAGCAATTTGTAAATGTTGTGTAGCAGGGATAGGAGCAGACAGCAGCGAGCAGTGAACAGCGAGCAAATAACAAACAAACAATATTGGCCAACAACAAAGCAGTAAATTATCGCTTGAGTCAACAAATAAATAAATATGTACACATGTAAATACATACATACACACATACATACTTAAGCACATATGGCCCAATAAACAATTGCGTAAATGTTTCGTAAATCTGCGCTAAAATAAACTTATCTACAAACATTTGAGTAAACTTACTTACAAATGTGAGAAATAAGTTTAATTATAAGTTTACTTATCTTATATTTGTAAGTTTAAAATAAATGCGTTGAAAAAACGTTTACTTACAAACATAAATGTAAACTTATGATGCAACATTGCAAATCAGTTTACATGTAAACACAAAAAGTAAACCAACCGTTTACCATTTCCCGTTAGTTTTTTCGCCGACTCTCTGACGACTGTTTTTCCTTTTTTGAGTGATCGCAGTTCATAATTATTGAATTTGTGAGATGTAAAGACGTTCGTTTTAAATAAAACAGTGGAAAAGTTAATAACTAAAAATAATTAATTGAAAAATTACTTACATATGAGTATTATTTAGAAGTGTTATAAATAAAATAAAATAAAAAAGGCCTTTACAATATAAAAGGGTAAGTTGCATGTTGTATTTTAAGGTGTTGTTATAATTTTTTTAACTGCTATTCGCGGAAAATTTGCCACGCATTCTAACTAAGTTTGTTTTTTGCAGGAATACTGGAAATAAGGTGCTTCCAAAACTTAAAATGTAAATAATATATGGTAATTTAATTTAAATTTCAGATGTATTCTTACATGAAGTGAAGGGCAATGACACTGAATATATAAGTGGCACCAAGACGATTTTACAGTTTGCCAAAAATAAACAAAAACGGAAGCACCAAAATGCAGCAAATTAATTATTTTACCTAACTATTTTTCTATCATTTCATTTTTAAAGAATGTTTTTTAAATTTTAATTTTTAGTATATGTACATATGTATATATAATAAATAATATTAAATGAATTAAAACTAATAAAAAAAATAATTATATATCTTTAAAAATATATCATGCGATTTATTTTACTACCATTACATAAATTCATTACAACACGTTTACAAATACATTTGAAAATAAACTTACAAGCGGTTGGATATTAATTTAATAAATGCTTACTTTTAAGCTTAAAAATAAGCGATTTTACAACTATGTGAAAAAGCCCAAAGTAATGTAACGTTTTGGTTCTTTACAAGTCTTTTGTAATTGTTTTGTAATGAAAAACGTAAACTTTTTGTAACGAAAAGGTTTACCAGTGTAAGTTTATTTTAAGTTTATTTACAAACGCGATTGCTTACTGGGGGGTAGTGAGCAAACGCTGCCAAGATACTAGGCAAAAGCGCTGCCGATGCGAACAAGCTGAGTAGCTCAAGCAGGAATGGGGGCTCTAAGGCAGTCGAAAGCTCCAGCAAGCAGGCTGTGCGTTGGTTTGTAAGACACAAGACACATGTGGGCCTCTATATAAGTATACATACATATTTATATGTACAAATGTATATAACGGGTGCTTCTTAGAGGAGCGGTTTTCAATGAGGCAGTATTTTGCTGGATTAGGTCCTTTGGACAACTGTTACTTGATTTATGCTCAATTTGGTTTGCCATTTCATAATCAACAGATCTCAACTGGAACTACTTTTGTAGTTCCTGCTAATTTATTAGCAAATTAATTATTCGGCTCGTGCGACACATCGGGCGCTGTGTCTAATAATCAGTGGACATAAACACCCAGCAGAGTTCTCAGCTCGTGCAACTATGAATCGGTTTCGCAACACGTTTACGCTAGTAGGTAATGCGCATCCCTAAAGAAGCCGTACAGTGTTCAACGAACACGTCATTGCGGCTGTGGAATAGAGCATCGAAAAAGACTAAAATGTGTCCATCCGCCATCGGGCTCTACAATTTGAGCTGTCCCTATTCACTTTCTCGAAGATTTTGCGGCAGGCTTCTGATTTGCGAACTTACAAAATCCAACACGTGCAAGAAGTGAAGCCGAACGTCCATTAAGGTCGTTGCACATTCGGGGAATGAGCTCAAAATGAGCTGGCCACCGATACCGATTTTCACAAGAAAATTTTGTTCAGCGATGTGGCTCACTTTTGGTTCCGTGGATGCGTTAATAAACCAAATAGTCGCATTCGGAGTGATGATAGTCCACAAGCCATGATTGAGACGTCGTTGCAACCCTAAAAAGTCGCTATTTGGTGTGCTTTATAAACAAAGAGTATCACTGGTTCATATTTCGTCAAAAATGAAGCCCGTCAGCCATAATGATACAGTCAATGGGGAACTGTATAGCCCCATGAATATTGACTTTTACGTGCCTGAATGGGAGGATGTTGATGTGGATGACCTTCGATTTCAGCAAAACGGCGCTACTAGCTATAGATCTACCAGAAGAGTCCATTTACAGAAGGAAACTTTTGGTGAACACGTCGTGGTCCTGTAGCTTGACCTTGAGGACCGTGCAATTCAACGCCGCTGGACTATTTTTTTTGGGGTTATCCGCAGTCGTTTATTTAAGCAGATAAGTCCGAGACGATTGACGCCTTGGGGGATAATATTTGACGCGTTGTTGCTGACATATGGTGTAAAGGATCGACGAAAATTGGACCTCTCGGTTGGAATTTATTCGTGCCAGCCGTGATGGTCTCTTTCCAGAAATCTTTTTTTTCAACATAATGACAAGCTCGAAAATGGACGATGGAGTTGATGCGAAAATACACTGTCCAGAGTTAGGCATAAGGCAACCTTTTAAGTTGCTGGGCCACCGCAGTATATTTCAAGTTGAGATCCCTGCTATTGCGAAAGCAGCGGAGCTGGATTCTAATGCACTTGCAGGCAAATCCACAATCAACATCTACGTAGACAGCCAAGCAGCAATCAAAGCAGTAACCTCGTATCCCAGAAGTGCCTTTCAAGCAGTGCAGAAGTGGAAAATGTTGCCAGAAGCAAGCAACTTTACTTCTACTGGGTGTCAGGACAGAAAGGCTTCGTTGTCAATGAAAAAGGGGACCATCTTGCCAAGAATGGTGTATGGCTAACACATCTAGACTGAAGCTTGGTAAAAAAATCCAAAACCGATGGAACGAGCTATCTGAGTGCAATACTGCAGAAGTCATGTTGGCAACGGTAGATCGGAAGTAAAAAAAATTCCTATTGGCACTCGATAGATGAGACTGTAAGAACATGATCGGAATACTAACTGGTAAATGTCTGGTAGCGACAGACGACCGCAGAATGGGACTGACAGATCGAGAAGACTGCAAGAAAAGTTTAGAGCAAGGCACCAGGGAAACTATGGAGCATCTCTTGTGCACTAGTCCCGCATTGGCATGGCTACGATGTAGGCATCTGGAGTCCACACATTACGATACACTAGAGGAGGTATCTATAGTAAGGCCGCAAAGTCTGTTAAAGTTCGCGGCGAGCGCAGGCATCCTAAAAGATCACTACTTCTCTTGGACCTAGGAACTGAACTCCATTACTGGTCTATGCGTGAGTTATTGGCTTACCAGTTTAACCTAACCTAACCTAATGACAAACTCTTTTCTTTATGATAAAAAACCACTAAATTTAAAAAGACACCCTTTATGGCAAATATGCGGCACAATTGCCATCTAAATGCTGCCAGGAAGTGAATATTTTCATGCTTTACTTGCATTTATTTTTGTTTTATTTTGCATTTAAAGCTTACGGCTTTGCTTTCTTCTCGCCATTCGTCGTTAAATACCGCAAGCGCATGGCAATGCCAGCGTTGACGCCAGCGACTCGTTAAATACGAGCGCTCGCACGCAGAATTTATTGGAATGCATTGCGGAGCTAACGGGCTGGTTGTATTTTTCAAAATCAATAGCTCGAATAAAATCTGAACGTTTAGAAGGAAATCACCTCGCTAAAGGATTAGTTATGGCGCTGCAGAATGCGCCGCAGCAATGCAATGAAGTGCACAGCGCCGAGATGAAAAGCGATATGCGAACACAGCTACATAGCTGACTGACTGTCTGTCTGCCTGTGGGTTCCTCAGTGCGCGTGCGTGTATGTGTGATTAAAAGGCAGAGCGCGCCAGCCATTCAGCAAACTATGCGCCGCAAAATAGCGCGGTAAGGTGAGAAGCGCGCTGTTGCCAGCTCAGTTGCCGATGAACTGCCATGAAAAGGTATTCTGGCAAAGGCGGCAAAGCAATATTCGGTTTGATTCGGTCTATTGGCAGCAAGCAAGCAGCAAAGTTGCTTAAACGTTTAGCCGCATTTTAGCTGCGAACAACTGCGCTTAGGTAAACTACTTGCCAGGCAGGCAGCACAGTTTACAAAAATTTACAAAAACCAAAACAAAAAATCAAGCTAAACGGCAGACAAAATCAGAAAAAGAATGCGCTGCGCCAATAGCGCTCGCTCTTCTCACGACGAGAGTTGTCCGCTGCGCTTTTAAATATCATAAAAATTGAACGTTTATATAAATATAAAATAGCAACAATAACGAGTGCTATCAGCAACGTGAAAGCTGCATTGAATGCAATCAACCGCACAAGAACAACAATCAAACGAGTATAACTATTAAATAGTGAGAAGTTCACATTTTCCCGTGGCACTAAACGATTTTTTATTTGATGGTATATTTTGTAGCGCTTTATTGCCGGCGCGTTGAGTTGGCCGCGCCATCCAACCAGGCATCTATCCCGCCATCCACCATCCAACCAACCAGCCAGCCAGTCAGGCAGTCATTCCAGCAATCAGCCAGCCTGTTAGCCAATGTTAGCTCCTCGTAGTGCTGGCGTGTGTTGCAGTGCCGTTGCGACGGGTAGGGGTAGAGCAGTGGTTGTGATTGAGTTCAATTTTTGATTTAGTAAAACTGAAGCATTTATATTCATTGCTTTTAATTTTCCAGCTTTTAAGTGTGAAAAGCGTTATTTATGCATTTCAACGGCTGTCCAAAGTGTTATATTCATATATTTGGTACTCGTGCATTAATATGTGTAGAGAAATCTCCACACTTCAGGATTTCACAAATTCGATTTTGTAGATATATTTGTATGTATATTGTATGTACATATATTTGAGAATAATATATTTGGGAATATTCCCCGAAAACTTGAAGTTGATCTGACAAATAGTTTCGGAGATATGAGAATTTTTAAACTTAGTGCAATCGGCTCCCGAGGATGGAGTCATGTGTAGAAGTTCGCGCAAGTGAGTAAGGCTCTCTGAGCGCCATTCACTTGTGAGTGACCAGAAACGATAACAGAACCGTATGGCTCAAGCTGCACTCGACTTCCGGTTTTAGGCCAAGTATCCTCTGGGTAGCCAAAGAACATCGAGCTAAATATAGAAAGCGAACCATCCATCCCCACGGTTTTGCGGCTCCTTACCAAAAAAGGTTGGTAAGAGGCGGGGAGAAAGTGGCGCCGTAATAAACGGATGGATCCAAAAACTATATAATCGAGTGGAAGCTGGTGTCTTTTCAGCAAAATTAGATACCAGAATCGCCATCCAACTACCAGATCAACGCAGTGTATGCAAAACGGAGATCAACACAGTTAAAGAAAGCCTTAAAAGACTAAGGAATATGTTTATAGGCAGGGTTTGTACGAAAAGTAATAGGATTGATTTTCTTCTGCCACAACTGTGCTGCGTTCGCGCACCGACTGGATTAGGTAAACGGCGTTCCTAGCTAAAGAGTGAGTTGTCTCCGAGCACCTGGAGAATCAGAACAAACATTTTCACGCGCCGTGTTTCTGTGAGTGGTGCAAGCCGAGAACGCAGCGTTCGTTAGAGCAGAGGTACTCGATTAAATTCTGAGTGAAACTCGGTAAGCCTGCAACAGAGATGCTATATATGATCAAGCAGGCTTAACCAGATGTGGCTTTAGCAAGAAGTGGTGTGTGTTTCGGTGGCATCAGGCCTTTTTGGAGAGCCGAGAAGAAGTCGCTGATGAAGATCGTGCTGGGAGACCTGCGACTTCAACAAATACCGACAATGTGCCTTGTGTGCACAAAGTTTTGAACTCAGACCGTCGACTAAGTACTCATTTAATTGCCCAGATTTTAAATTTATCAAAATCTGTGGTTTATAACATTGTCATATTTTGAAAGTTTTTAAAAAAACGATTGGTTCAATATTTTTTTTAATTACTCAGTCCTATTTTTTTTTCGCACAAACCCTGTATACAGAATTCCAGGCGTCTTTGAAATCATTGAAATCTCTTAGAGTTTCGTTAGAAGTATTGAAAGAACGTCTTGATATATTTCATAATAAACCTGTCATGGGTACCCGGACATAGTGATATCCCTGGTAACTCTGAAGCAGATGAAGTAGTCAGAGCAGGCATCACCCAACAGTTAGACTACAGAAAAGAGGGAATTTTGTATATGCATTTGGCTACTTGTAGATATTTAATCGACAAACCTGTTATAGATACTCGCCTAGTTGAGTCGCGGTGGAGCCAATACCTAACTTGCTCAAGCAAACGTGGCATGAATGGAATATAATGTGGATTGTTTGACGGCATTTCGGTGGAGGTTGCGCAGATAAAACTTTTTGTCATTACTTGTACTTCATCAGAAGACCAGAATTGTGCAAAGAGGAGACAATACAGTGAGAGGAATTTAGTCCCGGTGGTTTCATAGCGGACCTCCTAAAGGCTTATATGCGTTCAGACAGCCATTTTACCAGCCTATCTAAGCAGTTCTGATGTTTAAAAATCTGAATAATCGGTTGAATGGAAGATATGTGACATAGTTGTCCGATCTGACCGTTTCCGACAAATAATTCATAGAATAGCAAAATGTAGTTACGTATTAAATTTAATTCGGATATCTCAAAAACGGACGAACAAATTTGAATGAACCCTAAAACACTGCGCCTTAAAAATCACTAGCTCGAAGACGGTTAACTTTTAGTCACTTTCCGGCTTTTTCACGTATGAAAACTGCTAATATCACATCCTAACAATATTGGTAATTAAGGAGACTCTCGATATCAGAAGATCACTTTGAGTAAATGTTACACTTTAACAAGGTATAGATTAGATTGAGTCAAAAAATCCAAAAAAAAAAAAAAAAAAAAAACTGGATCGCCAGACCCTAATATATCAAAGAAGCGTTTGGAGCTTGGGTAGCTTTGGTAATAACGGTCCCACAGAATATTTAGCTGCATCGCGGGTACCTACTAGACAATACCCTTGTTCTCACGACAGTCGGGTTTAAGTAACCGAAACGGATCCGGATTTTTATCAGATGAATGACTGTCACCTCGGGACCATGCCTCGAAATTACTTCAGGAATGTTTTCTACTGCTACAACAACAATTAGACAATACCCTTTGGCTTTGCTAAGATTCAATAGTTCAGAGGGCCTTTGCGGTTCGATCTGAGCCGGAAGGATCTCACAGCCGCAAAAGGTCGGGTTGATGACCAGCGTTTACCGATATCATGGGGGTTTACGGGTCAGGTACTAAAATACAAGAGGACAACGGAGTACCGACTGGCTTCTAACTGGATGAAAATGGATAGTTGACAAGATATCTTCATGAAATTTGA
Source organism: Bactrocera zonata (assembly GCA_037783105.1). Classification (NCBI taxonomy): domain Eukaryota; kingdom Metazoa; phylum Arthropoda; class Insecta; order Diptera; family Tephritidae; genus Bactrocera; species Bactrocera zonata. The sequence continues at coordinate 1,531,410 of JBAWJQ010005072.1, read as the reverse complement.
CACAGATTTCTTGCCAAGACAATGGTACAATCTTCGAAGAAATTCTGCAATTCGGACTCCTAAAGCATAAAGCTGCCATACAAACTGATTGAACAAACTACAACCACGAGGCATAGTTGACCCCTTTCTGCCCCACCGCAAATATTCTTTACCCACGCCACTGAGCCATCAACGTCGAAGTTTGTCCTGCCGCTGTTGGAGCCCCAAACAAATGGTCAATTCACGAAACGAGTTCTACTTGTCTGAAATGGCTATCTATATGCACTTACACACACATACACAGGTATATTACGGTACGTAGGTATGGGCATGTATTTATTTATACTTGCAACATACAATCGCATGCAACACTTCTCATTGCACTCACACACACACACACGCTTACAGAAATATGCAGTTTGTGCACGGCGTTGTTGCAAGTTCTTTAGCCAGCTTCTGTGGCAAGTTTCACCTTTGCTGTTGCACGTTGCTGTGCTGAGATTTTTTCACATCCTCCTGCTGCTGTTGCTGCGTTGTGTTAAAAGGGGGCGTGCAACGTGCAACGCGGACAGATGAGCTGCTGTTGAGGGCATGTTGCACAGCAGCCGACCGCAGCAACAGGAGAAATGCATGCATGTGTCGAGGAGGCGCAGAGATAGTGAGAAGCAAGCAGTTATTGGTGCAACAGCATTGATTGCAAAAGGAAAAAAAAGCAAGAAAATAGAAAATAATAAATACGAATAACAAATAAGAGAATAAGAGAAAAAGGTGAAAAAATTGGAAGAAACGAAAAATGCACACACACACACACATATAACCAAACTGCTGTGTGTGCTTGTGAAAGCAATAAAATGCGAATTGCATTGAGTTGTAGCTTTTGTTGTTCATTGCCGTTGTTGTTGTTGTTATTTGTGTTGGAGCTGTTATTTTATTGACTGTTGCTCTCTTTGATTTGCTTGCCATTGTCGGCGCATACATTGTTGCCACGGGTAACACGCGAGACAGCAGCAACAGCTTCAGCTACAGCCATACACACACACGCACACATACACTCACATACAAAACAACAGCAACAACTTAGCCAGCGCCGGCAACTGCAGCAAATTTAAATTCAATGGGCGTACATTTGATGTGAAACTATTTTGTGTACTTCTTCCTTGCTTTCCTGCTTCTTTGCTTCTTTGCTTTTTTGGTTTTTTTTTTTTTGCTTTTTTGCGTAATGGCTAAATATATTTCCACAAATTGGTTAGAATTTGCAAATTTTTTGATTAGATCCGAGATAAATGCTATGAATAAACGAGTAATGATGTCATAGTGGCTCTGCCGTTGCGAGTCCATCAGGCAGCGCGTTGCAACTGCGAGATGTTTAGAGGGATTTGCAGCAAGTTTGCTTGCCAAACAAAGTCATCATGATCTCTAATTTATCTAGATACATGAAATACACGTTCATTACTGCGATCCTTAAAAAGCATTATGTTGGGGGAAACTTCAGGAAATATCGAAAAAAGAGAGAAATTAAAAAAAATAAGAAAAAACGTCAACTTCGTTTGCAAGGAAGCTAGGATACCCTTCATAAATACAACATCTCAAAATCTTTTTCTTTTCTTACAAGGACTTGGTTTCAATCGCTCATTTTGTATGGTAGCTATATGCTATAGTTGTCCGATCTGAACAATTTCTTTAGAGACGGATGACGGATGGAGACTTGTGTAGAAGTTCACGCAAGTGAGGAATGTTCTGTGATTGCCATTCACTTGGCAGTGACCAGAAACGATTCTTTCAAGTATCCTCTGGGTAGCCAGAGAACATCCGTCTGAAGGAGAGCTAAAGCGAGAAGGCGGTAGATCCCCTCCAGAAGGTTGTGCGCTGGATTTGGGACTCTCCACGTAAAAAAATGAAAATTAATCGACAGCCTCGGATGAGAGACCCCCCTTTTGATGACGACCATGGAAAGCCAATTAAGGATTACGTTTTGAGGTCACGGACCTGGAATGGCTTGTCCCTTAATTGGGAAGATTCCCCTTCCCAGCTGGTTGATGTCCTTGTTAGAGTAAAAGTGCGATAAACGGGACAAGGACTGAGACAACTACGTACTTGTGGCATTTACTACAGTGGCCATATAAAGGAGGGCAAATTCGTTGTGGGATTCATGGTGGGGAGAGACTCCGTCGCCAAGTACTGTCATTCACCCCAGCGGATGTTCTTCAACATATCGCTGATTTGCGCCCCCGCCCCGAAGGAAGAGAAAGACGATGTGACTAAAAATGCCTTCTATGAGCGCTTGGAGCGCACCTATGAGAACTGCTCCCGCCACGATATCAAAATCGTGCTTTGCGACTTTAATGCCAGGGTGGGCAGGAAAGGTATCTTTGGCGCAACAGTCGCTAAATTCAGCCTCCACAAGGAAATATCCCCAAATGGATTAATGCTGATCAACTTCGCTTGGGCACGAAACATTGTTATATGTAGTACGAAACGCCGTCAACCAGATCGATCATATTGTGATAGACGTAAGACATGTATCTAGTGTTTTAGACGTGCTCGGACCACTATCTTGTTGCAGCGAAGATAGCACCTGCCTTTGTGCAGCAAAAAACGAACGGCAACAAATAAGAAAAGTTCAACTTCGAAAAGCTGCAATGACAACAGACAGCCGAACGATTTTCTGTACGACTTCCACTCTTGTTAACTGAGAGGACTCATCAGCAACTCGGTATAAGGGAACTATAGGACGGCATTTCAAGTTCCTTACGTACAACTGCATATGAAACCATTGGTTTTTGTAGAAGCCAAAAGAACAGCGGGTACGTGTCGCAGCGGAGAGAAAACAGGCTGCTTACCTCACAACGTTTCTATTGACCACAACACGGTTTTAGTTACTGAAAATTAGCAAGAAGCAGCCATTTACATCGCAGTCTCAAAATGACTGTAAACTAGTGTTATTGTTTCAACAGTTTCACAAAACTTCTTGAACTATGCCCAGTGGGTCAGCTTATAAGAATTTTATAAAGGGGAAAACGGTGATTATTTGTCTTAAGCATGTCTGATAATAGTCAAACAGAGCAAATGATTGCCATATAATGTTGACCTTAATGAGGAACAAGAAGAAAACACCATTATGCTCTTTCCGCCATCACAGTCGAGACGACAGACCCGATCCGCACAACTAGCGAAATTTGAATGAAATATTACAAAATAGTTTTTTTTTTAGATCTAAAATTACACGCCTAGATAAACAAATTAATTATTATTTTGAGGAATTTGTACGAACAAAGACCAAACTCTACAAGTCTCTCAACATTCCCATTCTGCCATTTTACTAAGTTGGCCTAAGGCATGTTCGAAAGAAAGGTTTTGGGGAAGATTCATGGTTTTTGCGCGTTGGCAATGGCGAGTACCACTGTCGATTGAACATAGTTCAGCGAATCAAGAGACAGCGACTGCGCTGGCTAGGTCATGTTGCCCGGATGGAAAAGAAAATGAAAATTTATGAAACATATAGTATTATCTAACTATGAAACTAATATATTTCAAGAGATGTTATATTTCGCTGAGATAAAATAAAGTAAGGATTTATCTTAAGCTTAGGTAGACACGGCATAAGACGGCAGAAAATTATATGACGTTTCAGAGACTCTGAGATGATTAACAACTTGTCAGTATATAAATGTATATGCCCTAGAAAACACGGCAATTATTCGAGGAAAAGCAAAGTTCTCTATACTAAGAAAATTAGGTCAAATTATGACCTTTCTAAGCAAGTAAAAACTCTTTACTGTTAAATAGCCTGTTATATAAATAATAATATAAATCTAACCACAAAATATGTTAAGGCAATCGTTGGAGCAGTTAGGCTATAAAAAAAAACACACTACAATTCCGCCAGCGGCTTTTTGCAGAAGATCTGATTACCGTTACATGGCATAAATATGACTTTAAAGTTATTACAGAATATTGGACTTTAATATTTCTGCAATTCAATAATTAGGACTCATACTCAATCAAGTATTGCTTACAAACGGCGCGCAACGATTAAAGCGGAAAGGCTGTGCGCGATCGGTGCAAGAGCGAACGGACGCACGGTCCGCTCCACGCTCACCGAAACTATTCCAATCAAGTTTTATATCTTAAGTAAAACATTTATTATGCGGTTACGGCAAGGCAACAGCGCGTTGCGCCTGCAACTGCAACTGCAACGTTTTGCGACACGACGACGGCAAGCAGCAACAACATGCCAACATGCCAAGTTCATATCAAATTTTCGAATCAAATGCAAAAAATTATTTCCATTTAAAACATTCTTTGCCACATTTCATTTTATTTGCCGCGCGCGCTCCTCTGATCGCCTGACTGTCTGCCTGCCATTCGTTTGTACGATTGCTTGCTTGTTGCCTGCTGATTCCTTCATTTAGTTGTTGTAATGTGTGCGAGTTTCTTGTTTTTATTTTTCTCCTGCTTTTTTTTGCGCTTTGCCATGCTTTTATTGTGGCGACTGCTTGCGCTATCCTTCGCAGTTGGCCGCTTGCTATTGACTGGTGCGCCTTTTTGCCACAATCGCAGCGTCTTTTTGTTCTGCGATTTGTTGGCATTGTTGGTGGTTGTTGGTGTTTGTTGTAGCAGTTGCATGCGTACACAATAAATTATTGTATTTATGGCTGAGCGGAAGATTGGCAAGGCGGCATAAGCTGGCAGCAGCCGCCGACAGGACGGCGGGTCAGCAGCGGCGGCGGCGGCGGCGTGGCATGCCAACAAATGAGTTGATTACAGAAGTTGGTCGAAGCTATTGCGGTTGAGTGAGCGGCCAATCGCATGCAACAGACAGATATAGCTGCACCGACAGGCCGAGAGACAGACAGACGGACAGACAAGGAGACAGGCTGCAAGCAGGCAACAGGCTGTGCGCAGTCAGCAGTGTGATTGCTGCCCGCGGTTGGTATGCAAAAATGTGTTGCAAGGACAAAATTCTGTTGCACAACTGGCGCACAGACACACGCACCACGATAAATATTTATTTAATAGTAAATTAGTGTTGCCGTCGTGTTCTTGCCTGCTTTACGGCTGCGCACACACACACGCACACATGCAACTTGATTGCTGATTGAAAATTGTCTATTTGCTGTTTGCCATATTGAATTAGTGGCATGGAAATGGCGAAATTCATTGCATGCCAAACCGAATGCAACAACATCAACAACAACAATAGCGGCGCTGTTGCATGCCACAACAGCAACGCTTAGTGAAACAATTACGTACAAGAGATGCGTGCCACCGCGGCATGAGCAACGAACGACTAACAATACACAAATATTTGTGTTGTCGCATTGTTGTTGGTGTGCTTGCCGCATGCCACGGCAAAAGCGTAAAAAAATGCAATGTGGCAAAGTATGTAGTTCGCATGCATTTGCAACACGCTTATGTGTGTTGCATGTCACAACGCGTCAGCGAGATTTATACGTTTGTCATCACAACAACAGAAACAATAACAGAAACAGCAACAGCAACAGAAACAGAAAACAACATGAATGGCAACATCAAGCGGCAGCTGCAGCAGCCACAAAGACAGGCCATAAGCAGGCAGTCATCATTGCGCGCAGCAATTGTTTAGCCGCCGTGAGCTTGCTGGCTGGCTGGCATAGTTGCCAAGTTGCCGCGCTGATATTGCCACATGCGCCTGGTGCGGCTGTTGAGTGCGAACAAGTAATTAGAAAATCGCATCCTAAAAATATCCAATCCAAAAGTATGTGTGCTCGTATCTTTTCAGATGTGCAATTGCAATAACAGCGCCAACAACAACAGCAACGGTGGCAGCCGCATGCTGACAACATCAGTCTCAAAGCGAGCAGCGATAAATTGGCAAAACAACGCGCGCGGCAAACAACGAAGTGTTGTAGTGAGGCCAAAGTGCCATGTACCAAACAACAAACTGTGTGCAACACACACACACACACAGTCGCACTTAGTTAGATGCAAGGGAATGTGGCATAAACGTATGGGGCGACGCGTCTCCACTCAGCTGCCAAACTGAAATGCTGCCGCGCCGCTGCACTCTTGCCAAACTTTCGTTGCGCGCGCTTCGTGTTGCAAGCACTTTAACGCGGCGGCAGTGTTTTTCAATTTTTTCCCCGCTTCTTCTTCTTCTTTTTCTTCTGCTTTTGCGCTTTGTTTATGGCGCGGCACATTGGCGAATCGTGTACGCTGATAGACCAGCAATGTTTTTATGAACACGAGTTTGCCTTATTAAAATACTAACGTGACTATTTAGCCCTCCACACCCGCGTCGCTGCTGCTGTGTTGTGTCGCCCTCCCACTCGTCTTCACGCTCCCACCCTCACTCACTTATTGCTTGTTCGTTTAGTCACTGGTAATTTAGTTTTCGGAAACACTATATTTACCGCTTTTATTAGGCCGGCAAAGCACTCTTGCGGCAAGCCAGCCACATGCGCCGTGGGTAATGTGCTCGAGTCGGGGCTTTTTACGACTTAATCATCACCACGAACGAAGAGTTTTTGGTGTAATGAAAACCAAAATGATTAAATGCTTACATCAAAGCCAAAGTGCTTAGTGGATGGCATTAAAGGACACTCATGAGTTCTAACCAAATGAAAATGTAGGCGCAGATAAAGAGACATTATATATACGTATATGCTTATGTACATAGTATGTATATATCAAAAAAAAAATATTATTGTATTTGATACATCGTAAACATTTGTATGCTCACATGAGGAGACGAAGTCAGAATAAATTTGCTTACTGAAGCAAACACAAAGGCAACTAATCTTTATGTACTAAAGATGAACAACAGAGCGCTTGACCGGTTTGATACAAATTTTACTTTTTGGGGCGAATTACCCTTAATTGCTTTAAGACCTTTGAAATTTTCTGAACTTTGTTAAAATGAGTTATTGTCCACTTGCGGTACAATTTTTTTTTACTTGCTAGTTACGCTAAGAGAAAGAAGCTGCATTTTGTAGAATCCTTCTACTAGTATAAAGCATAGAACTGACACTAGAACAGAAAAAGTCATACTTCTAGAACAAAAACCATTCTTAAATATTTCAAGCAACTTTTTTTGAACACTTCATTAGCTTCATCACCGAGCTCAGTTAAAGAAACCATATGAAACACGTTGCCTTTTTTGAGAGAAAATCAAAACAAAATGTAACGAAAATCGTTAACTTCTGTACCGAAGCTATATGACCCTTCAAAGGTGAGTTTTTTTTATAACAAAGGGTTAGGATAGGTTAGATCGTAGGGTTGGGGTTGATCCAAAATCGATGGACTTCATTCGAACAGATATTTCTCCAATATCTTCCTATGTAGATCGATGAAGCGTTTTGAGCTTACCAAAAACTTTCTAAGACGAAATATTTCAATCTGAGTCGGGTAAAAGCCAGGCTATAAAGGAGGGAGTGATAAGATGATGTCACCCCGCCTTCCTTCATAGAGATTTAGCAAAAGGGATCAAAGGGACCAGACGAAATATTTAGCTGCGGCGCGTGTAAACCTATTGGACTTTTTCCAGAAAGAATAAATTGTTGCGATATTGATTTTGCTAAGAATCAGTAGTTCGGACGATCCATTGCCGTTCACTCAGAACCCGAGGATCTCGCAGTCACACTATTATCTTTATTGACCTACACTTACCGAGCTCCCTGAAGGTTCTTAGATCCAAAGTCAGAGAGAAGGGGCCGTACATTTACTGCTACCTTGATGGCAGCCAACTCCGTTTGAAGGACGTTACAGTGGAATAACAGTCGAGAGTGCTTTACGTGAGTTCCTACCTACGAAGGTCTAACTCCACGGTGCTCAGAAGCACAACGGATCAATACAATGCGTCGATCAGCGCCCTGAAAACTGGGTAACGATTTTCAGTACCAATCGGCAGTGTGGCATGGACACACTAACCACCTTGGTAGGGTGCGAGGCCCATATAAAACCTCTTCCGTACTATGTGCACGGCGCCAGGTTGCAATTCAACTCCACATTTGAACTGACAAAGTCAGTTTTTCCCGCGATTTGGGTTTTAACCACAGCCACCACGAATCTCCACAAAGGGCCAAACCCAATCAGCAGATTGGAGTTTTACCTCCAAGGGCATTACTGCTCCCCGTGGTACCAGGTTAAAGTCTCTGGTAAGACCTTGTAACCGAAGTTACTACCAGTTGAGTTTCCACACAACTCTGGACTGGCGGCCAGGATCTTAGTCGCCTCTTACGACAGGCATACCTTACCGCGGGTATATTCGGTTCCCCCCCTGCACCAAGGGGGTCCCCCCTACCCGCAGGGGGAGTTACAGTGGTATAGTAATCTGTAACCAAAACATTCTGAAATTATGGGAACACTTCTCCAGTCTGCTGAATGGTTGTGAAAGCATAACGCCTGGAAATGCTGAACCCGATTGTCCTATCGATGACGATGGAACGGACGTTCCATTACCCCACCATGAAGAAGTTCAAAAAGCAATTACCGGTGTGAAGAACAACAAAGTGTCGGGGCCGATGGATTGCCAGCCGAACTAATCAAATACGGTGGCGAAGAACTGATAATGTCGGACGAAAACATGCCCGATAGGAATTTAAGTGGGTTCAGCGCAATCCACAAAACGGGAGACCCCACACTCTGCGCCAACTACCAACTACCGTAAGCCTCCTCAACATCGCATATAAGGTTCAATCGAGCGTATTGCGTGAATGATTATAGTCCACCGTCAACAAACTAATTGGACCTTATCAGTGTGGCTTCGGCTAGAAATATCTATAACTAACCAGATATTCATCATGCCCCAAATACTGGAAAAGAGGATCAACACACACTACCTCTTCGATGATTTTAAAAGTGCTTCTGACAGCACTTAAAGAAGCTGCTTTTGTCCGACTATGTCTGATTATGATATAACCACTAAAAGGTTTGCGACAAGGCGACTCCCTATCGTAAGACTTCTTCAATCTACTGTTGGAGAAAATAATTCGAGCTGCAGAGCGGAATAAATAAAATACAATTGTTTACAATAGTGTACAATTGCTGGCGTACGCCAGTGACATCAATATCATTGGACATAACAACCGCACCGTTAGTTCAGCTTTCTCTAAGTTGGCAAAAAAAAAACGAAACAAATGGGTCTGGAAGTGAACAAGGGCAAGACGAAATATCTCCTGTCATCAAACAACCAGTCGCCGCACTCGCGACTGGGCCCACGTCACTGTTGACAGTCATAACTTCGAAGTCGTAGATAATTTCGTCGATCTTGGAATCAGCATTAACCCCAACAACAATATTAGTCTCGAAATTCAAAGCGGAATAACTATTCCCAACCGCTGCTCCTTCGGACTGAGTAGACAATTGAGAAGTAAAGTCCTCTCTCGACGAACAAAGATTAAATTCTACAAGGGCCTCATCATCCCCGAACTGCTATATGGTGCACAGGCATAGACGATTATAACATCTGATGAGTCAACATGACGTATTTACGATAGAAAGGTTCTGCGGAAGATTTATGATGCTTTGCGCATTGGCGATGGCGAATATCACATTTGATGGAAAGATGAGCTGTACGAGATATACGACGACATTGACATAGTTCAGCGAATTAAAAGACAGCGGCTGCGCTGGCTAGGTCATATCATCCGAATGGTCGAAAACACTCCAGCTCTGAGAGTATTCGACGCAGTACCCGCCGGGGGAAGCAAAGGAAGAAGAAGACAGCCACTATGTGAAAAATTCGGGTAGAGAAGGACCTGGCTACACTTGTAACCTCTAATTGGCGCTAAAAGCGAAATGACTGTGCTGCTTTAAGCTCGGCTATAACCGCGTCTGCGATGTCTACGCCAATAAAGAAGAAGAACATACTTTTTGAACTTTTTTTAATGCTCGACATATTTAGCAAAACCACCTTTCGAACTAGATTTAAATGATAGATATAAATTTTTGGCGACAGACATTGGATTTGAATGTGCCTTTTGGTTTTGGCAACCCCGATATCTACAAAGCAGTAAAGAGTAATTTATTATTGACGCAATCAAACGCTCAAATACAAATTAGAAAACTGAAAACATGTTTATTTTTATCGCACAAACGCGATCAGCGCGGTGATACAGAGGGAAATGTACTGTAAAATGGGTTATGCTAACGTTTCGATGCAAACATTTTTAATTGGAATCTAACTCATTATAATTCTATTTATTTTAGCACAAAGCTATGCAGGCAATTTTCCCCTGATAAAATTGCAGCTACATGCTTCCGAGATACTTAGTGTGATCCCCTCAAGATGCGCAGGCACACACACTCAAGCGCACACACACTAACAATTATCGTTAACTAGCAGGGAGATGAGCTAATTTCTTATGAACCGAAGCAGCACAACATTTTCTAGCTCATCCTGCGCTGCAGCGCCCGCGGCACAACCAAGCCAAGCCAAGACAACCAAGACGGTACAGAAAAACGCTAAGCTCGACAAAAACAGCTTTTATGCGCAGCGCAGACGGACGAACGGCCATAAACATTGCTACAGATGCGGCAGTTAAATGTGAAATACAGCTTTAATCGCCGCCAACACACAGTGGCAAGCTGGAAGGCAGTCAGGCAGACTGGCAGGCAGGCGGGCGACAGCACGGAGGCAGCGATGCGAAGCCAAAGATTGCGATCTGTCGCAACGACAATGGCAATAGTACAACAGAAATCGTTGAAGTTATGTTTTTTCGGTCGGTCCGATATCCGCCGTTGGCTGGCCTGGTAGCTGCCACTACTGCACTTGACTGCAGTTATCTTATTGTTAATCGCTTTTGCAGCAGCACAGCACACAGCGTAAGCGCACAAAAAGCCATAAAAGGAAGTCGTAGACACTACAAAGCCACTACACAGCTTGGCAACTGCATGCAGAAGACTTGTGTATGTGTGAGTGTGTGTGTTGCGTAAAAATCTTATGCAAATAGAAGTAATTTTTTTCCAACAACGTAATACACTTAATTGTGAGATTACGATTACGTTGATGAGGCTGACAGAGAGGTTGGCAATGGCGCTGCTGATGACTATGTCGATGGCGCGGTGGTGACGATGCCATCTGTAATGGTAATGGGAATGCAAATGAAAATGCTACTAAGTACATTTTCTTTTTATGCGCGCGGCTTGGCTTGTATTGCTGCTGAAATGCCATTATGCGCGCACGTACCGCCAATCCCCGGCATTTTGGCAAACAAGAAATTACGCTGTACGTGCGCGCGCGCCGTGCATGGGGAGCGGAAATTGGCAGCAGATAGCGGCGCAGCTTCAATAAAAAGTGAAAGTAGCTGCTTGAGAACACATCTAATTGGCTGCAACAACGTCGGGATGGTTGGGGCAGCGGGTTGGCATGAAGTGCTGCTGCAGTTCTTCAACATCAAATTCCACTTCAACTTCAATTTCAGTTGCTGCAACCGCTTGGCGCGCCTTCAAGTCTGTCTGTGTGTAGGTGTGATTGCATGACGAAATTGAATTGACTGCACATATGTGCACGAGCCACTGGACTGACCGGCATGTCGACCGGTGCCGATGCCGGTGTGTGCCTCACTTGCGCCAGTCAAAGTTCGCGCTTGGCGTTTCACCTCCTTCAAATGGACCGTGTCTAGCACTTTGGTCTGCACTCGGTCGCCTTGGCCCGGCTGTCTGTCTGGCTTCTGTTGCCTTTATTGCGGCCAGCGACACAAAACACATGCAGTTGCCCGCCTCCGCTCGCATCATTGCACATACACACACACACACACGCCTCTTTACGCCCACCGACAATTTGCACTAACGTAACATCTGCACTGTGAGCTCTTAAAATAAAATTTCTAAGTAGGTTATATACTGGTGATGAACGCCTAAATTTCGATTCCCGATTTCTCAAAATTTCTGGGTTCTGAGTTCCAAAGGACACAATAGACGTTAGGTCTTATCTGAGTTCCAATGAAGTTCCACACGATGCTGCAAATATTTTGTTTGTTATATACGTGAAGGTTTTGAAATATCTTTCTGAAATTTTGCAGATGTCCTTTTCCCCCAAGGAGCTGCTCATTTGCTGGAACCACCGATGTCGGACTTTTGAAAAATTCCAAGAAGATCCAACCTTTTCGAGCAAAGTTTGTTCTGCCACCAAGATCGTGTGATATCATACCGTTAGACTTTTTCCTTTGATGATATGTAAAGTCTAAAGTCTACGCAGATAATCCCGCTTCGATTCAGGCCTTGGAACAAAATACCAGTCAAAATACTCGAACGAGTCATCAAGAAGTGGACTCAATGCATAGACGATCTGAGACGTAGCCGCGGTCAATATTTGAATGAGATAATCTTCAAAAACTAAATGCCAAAGAATGTGCTTTCGAATGATTATAGACGTTCCCCACTAAAATAGAAGTTTATGCTTTTTTTTCTTTAAAAAGTAAGGAACCTCGATATATTATCACCCTTTTTACTATGAGAAAAGAGTTCATCATTCCCATGCATTAAAGCATATAGAAGAAATACATATGTGTGCAAATTATGCTGAAGGTAGGGCCTGGAAAATCTTTCTCTGAACGATGCAATTGTGTTTGATTTTTTTATTTGTGGTTGCCACATATCGGAAAAATTAGAAGCGAGCAAAATATTTCAAACTGTGTACCTGTGTACTAAACGTCCATTTAAGAAAGGCCGTCGGAAATAATTTTGTAATAATTATTTCGAATTTATACATATGTGTATAAGTAGAGTTGCCACCTAACGAAAAAAATAAGCTTAACAACACATTAATAAAGATGTGATGAATCTAATAAAGGATTTTAAAAGAATGAGTCTGGAAAAAATTCTACATATGTTGAAATCGGGTTACCACTCGAAATAAATTTGAAAAAATTCCACATATGTTGAAAAAGGGTTACCAGCCACAAAAAAATTTAAATTATGTTGAAACAGGGTTGCCACCTTGAATGAATTCGGAAACAAATCTAAAAAAGTTAAAATTGGGTCGCCTTCCATCGGAAAAAAAAGAAAATTGTGTTGAAAAAGGGTTACCACTGATACAAAAAAAAATTAAAATTATGTTTAAACAGAGTTATCACCTGGAATGAACCTGGAAAAAATGTCATATATGTTAAAATAGGGTTACCACTCGGAATAAATTTAAAAAAATCCGACATATTTAAAATAGGGTTACCACCCGAAATAACCACTCCGAATAAATTTGAAAAAATTCCACAAATGTTGAAACAGGGTTACCACCTTGAATGAATTTGGAAACAAATCTACAAACGTTAAAATTGGGTCGCCTTTCATCGAAAAAAAATGGAAATTGTGTTGAAAAAGGGTTACCACTGATCAAAAAAAAAAAATAAAATTTTGTTTAAACAGAGTTATCACCGGGAATGAACCTGGAAAAAATGTTATGTATGTTAAAATAGGGTTACCACTCGGAATAAATTTAAAAAAATCCGACATATTTAAAATAGGGTTACCACCCGAAATAAATTTGGAGAAAATTCTACATATGTTGAAATAGGGTTACCGCCCGAAGTAAATGTGGATAAAATTCTACATATGTTGAAATAGGGTTACCATCCAAAATAAATTTGAAAAAAATTATACATATGTTGAAATAGGATTACCACCAACAAACAAATGAAAATAATGTTCAAACAGGGTTATCACCTAGAATGAATTTGGAAACAAATTTACAAAAGTTAAAATTAGATCGCCTCCCATCAAAAAAAAAGGAAATTATGTTGAAACAGGGTTACCACCTGGAATGAATTGGGAAAAAATTCAAAATACATATGTTAAAATAGGGTCGCCTCTCATCAAAAAAATTAAAAATATATTAAAACAGCGTTACCACCCGCAATGAATATGGAAAATATCTACATATTTTAAAATAGGGTTACCTCTTATCAAAAATATTTTGTTGAAATAGGATAACCACCCGGAATAAGAGAAAACTCTAAATACATATGTTAAAACAGGTTGAAATAGGGTCAATAAATTAAAATTATGTTCAACTAGCGACACAACTAGGGTCAACTAGGGTTACCACCGAGAAAAAAATTAGGATTAAGGATTAAAGAAATATTTACTATGAGTGCTAAATTGAAATGAACACCTCCCCGAAATCAACCACATCAGTTCATTTTGAAATTTGCTCCGTGGATTCCGTCGGATTTCGATAACCTACGCCTACGAGTATTAGGGAGACTTGCACGTAACTACAGCTTTGTGGACCCACCAACACATGCACAAATATACATGCTATATAGTTAGTATTATAGAGAGTGCTGCTTTATCATTAGTGGCGCTGCAAACACTGGCATTATGTCGAGCCATACAGGAAGCTAATAATGTTGCAACTCGTCTTGCTTTTGCACTATTTCTGCCACTTCTCTGCTTCATTGACTGCCACTACTAACGGGTGATTCTGCCACATCTGCTTGGACTGCTGCGACATGCATTTTTGTCTATTTCATAAACGCACTGCCGCTCCACAATACCACCCTGCGTCCCTCCCCCCACCACTAACGAGCATTACGCGACGCTTGCAATTTTCTGAACCCAGTTTTTCTTCACTTATTTTTTCGCACTCATTTCCCTCGTAACTTTATATGCCTTGGCAGTCGCGTGCTTAAGCATTTGAAGCACAACCGCTCCCCCGCAGCAACAAGATGCTCAGCAAAAGGACGCACCCCTCATATCTCCACTCAGCGCCTCTCACTTATTTATGCTTCATTTTGTTTTCTTGTTTTATTTTTTTTCGGTTCGTGGAGCCCCACTTGTGACCCTCGCTACTACTCGTTTTGTACTTTTGTACGCAACTCAGTTGTTGCTTCTTCACAAGCAGGACACATGGCTATTGGCAAGGAAATAAGTTAGCAGCAAGAAAAGCGGACCGGAAAGAATAAAGCGCGCCAATATGAAAAAGAAACTGAGGAGGGAAATGAGACGACGGCGGCGGCGGCCTTGGGGTGAGCGCCGACGAGCGCTGAAAGGACTTCTCTCGTAAGAGTTTGTTGACAGGATACGCGTCCGCCAGCCTGCCTGCCATCCACCGAGCCAGCCACCCGCCCACCGCATGTCTGCTTGTGCGACAATGTAGATGCCACATGTGTTGTGGCGCCGTGCTGAGTTTGCGAAAAGACGCAACTGACGAAGACGGGCAGCCGCATAGCCAATCTTTCAGTCAATCCTGCCGCAACAGCAACACCAACAACATGCTGCAACATACTCGTAACGAGCGTACAAAAATGGAAACGTATGCATGACGAGATTGAAAAGGATATTGCCCGCTTAGCTCAGCCAAGTTACAAGTACAGCGCACGGCTCATCCTTGTACTTTCGACCGTCTGTGCGTGTGTTGGTGTGTGTGAACTCTTATATAAATGCATGTGTATGGGTGTGTGGCGCCTTTGTGTTGCGCTGCTACATAACAAGAAAATTGCAAAGATTTTGTCGACGTCGACAGCGGCATCGGCATCGGCGTCACTTCGTTTCGTTATGCTGCTAGGGAAATATTGTTGGGGCAAGAAAAAATTTTACTTTTCTTAACCCTGTGACCAGCTGAAAGAAGTGGGTGCGAAATTGAAGAAATTGAATTGGCAGCGTCTAGGCAAGTTTGCGTTTTCCTACATATGTGTGTGCGTCCATGCATATGTTCCAGTTAGTTTAGAATGGGTTGCAATCAACGAAGATGCCGTCGCTTTAAAGAGAGCACAGCAATCAATGAGCGCCACACACACACTCACTCACAAGTTCACATGCGAAGAAATAGAAATATAAAAACAACAACAAAGAGGCTACAAATGCAAACTTAATATTGATGGAAATTAGAGCTGTGCGAAAGAGGCTTGGCTTTGAGGCCTCCCAAAAAAAGAAACCGAAAGGAAAATTTGCTAATAAATGGTGTCCTCTTGCGGCCTATATAATCATGAAAGAGCCATACATTATCAATCTTATGACGACCTTTGTAATTGTAGATTGCTAGAAAAGGAAAAATTTCGCAACAACAACAACGGAAGCCAATTTGTTTGTGCTTGTATTTCTTATGAACACTTGGGGCTATTGTGCCGTTAGTTCATTGTGTCTGAGGATTTCATGTAACGTCGGCATTTATATTGATTTGAAAGTAGCAGAAGATTTGTTGCAACAATAAAATTCTAACTGTTTAACCACGCTAAAAATTTGTCACAAAATGTTCGGTAAATTTTCTAGGTTCTTGTTCGTAAGCGGGGTTTTACTTACACTTTGAAAAATTCCTCAAAAATTGTTTAATTGCGATTCAATGGTGTCTTAGATGAAGAAAAGGCGTTGAAGATTCTTTAAAGGCTCGCTATTTGTCGCGTAAAGCTCGAGGAAGAGAAGCACGAACCGATCAAGGATTCTTTCTAGGAAAAATATCGAAATTATTAGTGACGATTCCAACACAGAAATTTGATGGGAAAGTTTCCTTGGTCGAACATTCCGAAAATTCAACATCCACGAAACAGCAACAACGACAACTGGCAACATATGAAACCTACTTTAGTTCATCGATGCTCCAAGACATAAATACTCGAATTTCGACACAGAGATAAAACTCACATCTCACATCGTCATAAATATAGGGTTTGTCCGGAAAGTAATAGGACTGATTTTCTTCCGCCTCGACTGTACTTCGCAGTGTGCGCGCATCGACTGGATTCGGTAGAGGACATTCCTGGCTAACGAACCAGCGGCTGGTCAGCTGTCTCCGAGCACCAGGCCTTTTTGGAGGGCCCGGCAGAGGTCGTTGATGAAGATCGTGCTAGGAGACCAGCGACGTCGACTAACACCGACAATGTGAAAAGCATCGTTCACCATTAATTTGTTCCTCCTGGACAAACCGTGAACACCAAGTTTTACGCGGAAGTCCTCAAGAGACTCAAACGAAGGGTCAATCGGGTCCGATAAGACATCGCAGCCAATTAGAAGATGCCCTACGACAACGAACCAGCTCACACCGCCTTTATTGTGAACTAATACCTAACCAAGGGCGGCACCCCAACGCTTCCGCAGCCACCCTATAGCCCAGATGTGGCCCCCTCGGACTTTTTTTGTTTCCTTGCCTGAAAAGACCGATGAAAGGCAAGTATCCTATTCCGGAATGCTTTCCGTGACGCCTTCAATGCTTGGAAATCGCACTGGGAGCGCTGCGTCGACGCAGAAGGAGTGTAATTTGAAAGTTTTTAAAGAATTGTAACGATTGTTTCAATAAATATTTTAAATCGACTCAGTCCTATTACTTTCCGGACAAATCTACAGGACTTTTACTGCAAATTATCTGAGGAGAAGTGATAGGGATCCTCATCTTGTTGCAAGCAATGCTATATAATATATGCTCACCTCAAAATCCTGGTCAAGTTACTCAAGTGATCTTAACTAACAGTCATAATGCTAAATATTATATTAGAATTGGGTGACTTCTATTTTGCTCTGCGGACGAACGGGGAAACGCTATACCAGTTCCGCCTCCATGGTTCACAAGTTCGTACCTATTAACCAGGAAGAGTTAAGTACTACATATATAAGTAGAAGTTAGATAAGACTCCAACGTCGCTGAAACACTGAAGGGAGGTGAATATTGGAAAGAGTATTTTACGAACATGAGAAAAAAGACCGGAGCTCGGGAATATTAAGAGACTGACCGTAAGAGCGAACGAAAACTTAACCATTAAATATGATAACTTGTAAACGTACTCTTTTGAAATAAGAAAATGAGACCCGATAACTACATTTCAGAGCATATCAAAGTATACCCTAAACAGAGCCAAGAAGTTTGTAACACCCAGAACGAAACGTCGGAGACTCTACAAAGTTTATTTGTATATATGTAAATGATCAGCTGAGTCTTTTAAGCCACGTCCGACTGCCTGTCCCTCAGTCCGTCTATATCGCTCAAACTATTCCATACATTTTTGATTAATTGATCTGAGATTTCTAATTGAGCGTTCATAAGTAGTGTAAGAGTGTCTGCCATCACTAGAAATAGCATCAAGTTACTTCATCGTCAGACACATTTGGGTGCCCGAGAAGTTAGCCAGAGGGTAGCTCTCTAATATCGGAACGGTACCGAGTTGGATCTCTATTGGCGTCTGCTGTTCTAGCATTGGACCAACGGTCGTAGCCGTTTCAGTCCGCAAGCGGGATCCTTTTGACCAATAGTAGGACGCGGGAGATTTACTGAACTACTTGCCCTTAGCAAAGTTAATCGTGCCACAATCGTAAGGGTTCTTACTAGACACTGCTCAATAGGTATTCATGCGCAAGGCTAAAATCTTGTACGATGCAAATTGTCAAAGTTGTTTAGAGAAAACATCCAAGCACTTCTTTATCCATTATTCAACCTTTGCAAGACTGATACTGAAACATCTGGTTTGTCTTGTCGTAGCCGAGACTGAAAGCCAGCTTAACAAATTTGTGATAGACTCAAAGCGCTTTGTCGATTTGTAATTTGTATGATATACAATGTTAAAGTTTAAAGAACTTAAACGGACCGGCTTTGTAAGCTACCTAAGTTAGATCTCTGTTAGTCTCCCCCTTTTAAACTTTTTTTTTCATAAGTACCTACTCGAAGCCGCAGATATCGGAGAACTATAACAAATAGGTATCATACAAACTAACCGATCCCTCTCACGTCTTTGTATGTAAAATATCTATATTTGTCGAGATATTCTCACGAAATTCGGAGTAGGTTATTTCATTTTATACTTATTTATATAGATTACGCCTGGGTCGTGCAAGATCTGATGCCGCTAGACCTTTCTAAGGCACATCGCTTCGCTCTGTGGCCTCTTCGAAAAGTTCCAAGAAAATCCGACGTTTCGAGCCAACTTTTCTTCAGCTACGAGACCCGTTTCCGGAAAAATTGCCGCATTTGGGGCGAAGAGCAATCGGAAGATCCCAACCTGAGATTCAAGACTGTCGTTTCATCCAGTAAAAACAACGATTTGGTGTGGTTTGTGAGCCGGTGGAATCATCAGACCATATTTCTACAAAAATGATGCTGGTGAGAACGTAACCGTCAATGACGACCGTTATCGCGCCATGATAACCAACTATTTGATGGCTGAAATTGACGTGTGTGATCTCGGTGATATTTGGTTTCAAAAAGTCAGCGCCACTTCCCACACATCGTATCAATCAACGGATTTACAAGTATTGAGAGAACACTTCGGTGAGCAGACCGTTTTGGGATGGTTGATTGGTCACCAAGATCGTGTGATATCACAACGTTAGACTTTTTCCTGTGGGGACATGTAAAGTCTAAAGTGTATGCGGACAATCGCGCGTGAATGAGGCCTTGGAGAAAAATATCACGCGTTTAATTCGCCAGTTATCAGTCAAAATACTCGAATGAGTCATCGAAAATTGAACACAATGGATTGACAATCTGACACGTAGCTGATAAGATAGATAGATAGAGATAATCTTCAAAACAAAAATCACCAAACAATGCTCTTTCAAATAATATGTACATATTCCTCATTAAATTTAAAGTTTCTGTGTTTTTTTTTTTTTTTTTTTGTTTTAAGTAAGGAACCTTGAAATGGATCACCCTAAAAAGTTATATAGACAATAAAAGACACACATTAACCCCGCTTTGTTTGCTTTGTGGCCAATTCTGGGATTCTGGCCTGCATTTAATAGCCACAAAAACGTTTATTTCACCGTTATGTTGACTAATATATTTACGAAATCCTAACTTAAAATGCCAATAGTCACAATATTAAAGTATATATGTGTAGGTGTATGTAAATCAGCTGCCTTAATGCGAATCTTTGCACATAACACCAACTGTCCATGAGAAAACTAGTCCATTTATGAGCTTGTTATGACTGCTGCACTGGGGGTTTGCGCGCCGGCGTCGGCAACACGCTCGTATGTATGCAAATTCGGGCATGTAAAAATTCAGCTGAACAAATTTTCGTTGAATTGCTTTGCATATTTTTGCAGCGATTTCTGTAATCTCAACTTCGGCTATAAATACGCCGTACATATGTGCCTGTATATGTGTATGTATGTATGAAATAACACATGTTTGTGTGTGCGTGTGTGTGTGGACGGCCTGCACATGCCAAGCAACACGAAATTTCCTTTCATTTCCTTTTATTTCTTTCGCCAGTTTCTCCGCAAATTTTTATAATAATATCAATGCATATGCGAGAGCGTCAACACACACACAGGCACACACACACACACATGCAGGCGAATAAACAAATGTATTATACATATTATATATTTAGAAATGTCAATGCGTTCGCTGCGAATGCGAATATCTATCTATCTATCTGTCTGTCTGTCCGTCTGCCGGTGGCATATGTCATGTTGTCATTGCTGCCGCTGTTGTCGCATTTGTTGGTTGTTGTTGTTATTATTGTTGGCGCTGCCATTGCCGTTGATGTGCTGCGTTTGTGCTGTCGTCACGGCTGCCAAATGTGTTTCTGCGTTTCATTAAATTCTGAAATTAACGAGAATTTGTCACAAAGTTGTGCTGCCATGACGGATGAACATTGCAGGACCACACACAGGCGCTGTAAACGTCAGCAGATCATGCTGCTTTTAACCATGCGCATGCATGTGAGTCCACATCCGCTTGATCTGGCGGGCTCTCTAATAAACTCAAACACCCACACACATACACACACAATCGCATTGCACGTGTGTGTGTGTGTGTGCGGCTTAGTGTCCAGAAACAGCGTGAAAAGCTCGGTAACAGCCACGCCTTCTTTATCTGTTTTTTTGCACGTCGAATGAGTCTCTGTATGGGTGCCTGCAAGTATGGGTGTGTGTGTGTGTTTGTTTGGCAGTCGTGTAATGCCATTGAATGACAACTTTTACGAACGAATGACAAATGAATAAAACATTTTCCTGCAATTGCATTTTTAGACGTCTAACAATGTTTGTTTATCTATCGTGATGGCTGAATTAGTGTGGGTCGCCAAAAAAAAACGAGCAGAAACGTGTCTTCGCCAATTTGGGTATGAATTATTATTTTGAAAAACAATACATGAAAAACGGTTAACTTCATGGCATGCTATAGCCTCCCGATCTGCACAATTCCTTCACGAATCGCAGCATTGACTCAAGGCAATAAACGAGGCCAAATTTCGTGAAGATATCTCCTCAAGTTGAAAAGTTTTCCATACAAGCACTTGATTCCGATCGTTCAGTTTCTATGTCAGTGCTATGCTATAGTGGTCCGATATCGGCGGTTCCGACAAATAAGCAATTTCTTGGAGAGAAAATGGTCTGAGCAAAATTTCAGTTCGATATCTCAAAAACTAAGGGACCAGTTCTTGTAAAGGGCTTTTTCATAATGACGCTACAAAAGTACGGATTACAGCAAACGACGCCATATTTTATCCCGCTCTTCTGACATTTCTCTTCAGTAAGGTTTGCCATTTCATTATGGAAGGATAGACGATCCAACAACGAGTCGAAATTATCAAAATTTACTACCGAAATTCGGAGTCAGTGGCCTCAACTTTAAGAGCGCTACGCCCGATTTATAGTCGTCAAAATCGTCCTGCCAGATCAACAACTCAGCTAGTGCCAGTGAGATAAAGAAGTGCCCGTAGTGTCGAGAATATTGCTTCCCCTAGCGCATCAATTGAGAAAGATCCAAATAAGTCTCCCAAACGTAATTCTCAAGCGTTTGGTGTCTCTGTGACGTCGTTGTGGCCAATTTTGCGAAAAGATTTTGGCCTACATCCTTACAACATCAAATTGACACAAGAATCAAAGCCACTTGACCACCTGAATCGTCATATGTCCGGGAATTGGGCTGAGTAACAACTTGAAAGAGATACCAACTTTCGTCGAAAAATCTTCTTCAGCTATGAGGCTTGTTTCTGACTGAATGGCTTCGTCAGTAAGCATAATATGCGTTATTGGTCAGGTAGCAATCCACACGTACTCCATGAGCCACCATTGCATCCCAAAAAAATTACGGTTTGGTGCGGTTTTTGTGCCGGCGGCGTCATTGGACCGTCCTTCTTCCGTGATGGTCAAGACAAGTACGTTACTGTGAATAGGAATCACTACCGCTCAAGGATAACCGAATTTTTTGGCCCGAATTGGATGATATGGATTTGCACAATATGTGGTTCCAACAGGGCGGCGCCACACAGCGAATGTCACAATCGATTTATTGAAAACCAAGTTTGGTGAACGTGTTATCTCACGAAATGGCACAGTCAATTTGCCGCCTTGGTCGAGCGGTTTGACGTCGTTAGACTATTTTCTGTGGCGCTACGTCAAAAGTCTATGGTCTATGTCAACAAGCCAGCGACGATTGTGCACTTCGTACGAATATCGAAGGTGAAATTGCAGCCGCCGAAAAATGGGTTCAGCGTCGGGACTTTTGCAAGCGTGTCCGTGATGGAATCAGGTTCCATACATAATGGCATCGAATGTACGTTCACAGGAATAAAAAGTTTCATTGATATCCCAAACCGTTTTTGCTTTATTAAAAAAAAAAAAAAAAAAAAAAAAAAAAAAATTCGGTGAGATCGATTTGAAAGTCTTGTAATTTGAAACCAAAATGTGCCTGTATTATTTAGCGACTGTTGAGAATAAAATAGCATGAAAATCAGTTTCAAAACGAAGTCGAGGTATGGCAGTTCTCGTGCATAAAATTTCTAGAATAATAAGTTTTATTTTGTCCTGAAAACAGATCGAATGTAATGACAATATTGAAAGAACGGATCTTCAACCGTAGACTTCTAGTATCGTAGGACTTAAGAACCCAAAGTAACATAAACAGCTTCAGATTGTCAATGATAGATCATCCAAAATCCAAAATGTAGAACTAAAATTTAGAACTTCTTTCATTAAAGTTGTGCTCGGCGGGAGTTCAATTCTAGACATAGTGAGTTTTTAATAGAGGAATCGCAAACTGTGGAATGAGTTTCATGATTTTCGATAGCTGACCGAAAAATATGGACAGGTAGCAAAGTGCTAGAGCAGAAAGAAAATCCGTTTCCACGATAGTTGGAACGAACCCGGATTATTATTCGTCCAAGGACTGCCAATTCGGCACCATTTTTCGAAATTACTTCAGGAGTGTTTTCTGCCGCTACCACAACCAACACCAGCCGAAAATCATTAAAGAAATGTGAAGGGGTTTGCTCACTTTGACTACCATGGTTTAGTGTCACTTAACTTAATGGAATCAAGGGGCGTACTTTGAAAGAAACATTGCGAAATAATGCCTCTAAAGATCTTTGCTGCATAAAGAATCTGATCTGTATACGTTGTGCTAGTAAATCTAATATGAGTTAAAGTATTTACTATCAACAGGAAAAAAGTGTTTTTAACTGCGGTGAAAACTTGTAGGTCGATTGAGTGACATATTTCGGCCAAGTATCTAACAGACTAAAAAATATGGGAATATGCTGCTACAACACTTTCTGAAAACATCTTTGAATCTACAACTACCGACCCGACCTAAAGAAAATCCAAGTAAATATTATATGCCGTGAAAACATAAGTACGTAGTTTCTAACCATACTTACTTAGTATAAACATATTGACGATAGAAAAGTTTTGAATACATTTAAAAGCAAACAACACGGTCGGTCGGGTTCTTAAGATGACACGTAAGCAAGTATCCCCGCATGGGTTAGTAAAAATGTCGTACTGTGTCGCAACAAAGCACATATCCGCTGATTGTGACATTAGCCTATGGATTAATGAAGCTTTGACATAACGAATCAGCTATTGCTAGTGATAAATTGATTTTTATGAAAGCCATAACGAAAGGGACGCAATTAGATACAAATATACGTACATAAGTATGTCTGGATATCTTTATGCTGACATACATAAGTACGTATTGTGCTGTTTACAGCTTGTCAACTTGCTGATGGGCGATAGATTTCATATGAAAACGGCGTATGTAATGAGCGCAAAGAAAGTTATTGGCAGTTGGAGCTTGTTAAGTCACTATTTTTTACTAGTTACTAGTGCATTTGATGGAAGCGAGATATTTTTATGTGCTAGTTAGATTATAATTTTTGTTGTTTGGAGAGTTGTGAGTATTGGAGCGTATTTTTTTAATATTTGTTTGATTTTGTGTAGAACTGAAACTACTTCAAATAGGATTAAAATAGAGAGTACCATGTTTAGGAGCTTCCCAAAACTGAAATGGATTTCGGACATCAAATGATTTATGTTGAGCCGCAGAAAATCGTTGACAGAAATTACTAAGGGAGATAGGTCTCCAAAATCGGTGCTACATTATAATTGGCTAAGGTTGATTTGTCTTTCAGCGATCACAAATGAATTTTTAGATCCTACTACTAGTTGATTAAAACTTTGATGCCTCAAAAGAATTTATATGAAAGTTGTGAAAGCTTAAATCAGACGTTTTAGTGGAAGCTCGAAAGCTCGCTTCCAAATATTATTTGGTGGCGCCGATTTCACATATTATAGTTTTAAGTTTTGTGGTTGAAATATTAAGTTTTCTTTAGTGAAAGCTTGAAAGCACGCTTCAAGATATTTTTTAATCACGTCCACTCCACTGAAATATGAATTAGAGATAAAATGAGGGTTTGTATTTACTAGTTGCTTAAAACTTTCATGTCTCAGAAAATTTTCAAAGAAGTTTGGTAAAGCTTTCAGTTCAACATCCTATATTTTTCAAACACATTAATAGAAAATTTCTTAGTTGAAGTTTCCACGTAATAGTTTTTCTTCGTGTAATTACGTTGACTTCAGACACATTTATTTAGCTTTCATTACTGAAAGCTTGAAAGATTGCTTGACGACATTATTTAGTCGCGTCCACTTCACTCAGAATATTTTTAATTTTTGTGATTATGTCACTACTGGCCAGCTAGTTGAGCTTCATTTAGTAAAAGCTTAAAAGCTCGTTCCAAGATAGTTTTTATTCGCACCCACTTTACTCAAATACGAATAGAGATAAAATGTGGGTTTTATACATATGTGTTAACTATGTGATTAAGACTTTGATGTCTCAGAAAATTTTCAATGAAGTTTGGTAAAGCTTTCAGTTCAAAATCCTATATTTTTCAAACACATTAATAGAAAATTTTTTAGTTGAAATTTTCACGTAAAAGTTTTTCTTTGTGTAATTACGCTGACTTCAGACACATTTATTTAGCTTTCATTACTGAAAGCTTGAAAGCTCGCTTGACGACATTATTTAGTCGCGTCCACTTCACTCAGAATATTTTTAATTTTTGTGATTATGCTTACTACTGGCCAGGTAGTTGAGCTTCATTTAGTAAAAGCTTGAAAGCTCGTTCCAAGATAATTTTTATTCGCACCCACTTCATTCAAATACGAATAGAGATAAAATGTGGGTTTTATACATGTGTGTTAACTATGTGATTAAGACTTTGATGTGTGCCAGAAAATTTTCTATGAAACTTGGTAAAGCTTTGATTTAAAAGTTCTATATGTTTCAAACACACTAATTGAGCATTTTTTAGTCGAAGTTTTGCTTTAATAGCTTGAATTTGTGTAATTAAGTTGACTTCAGACGCTTTTAATGAGCTTTTTTCATGAAAGCTTCAAAGCTCGTCAAAATACATTTTTAATCGCCCCATTTTCCACATAATATCTCTAATTTTTGAGAATATATTGGCTTCAGGCGCGCTAGTTCAGCTTTTTCTTAGTAAAAGCTTGAAAGTTCATCTCAAAATAGTTTTTATTCGTGCCCACTTCTTGCAGAATATTTTTCATTTTTGTGCTTATGTTGGCGTCTGACACATTCGCTGAGCTTTCTTTAGTGAAAGTTTGAAAGCTCATTTCAAAATAGTTTTTATTCGTGCCCACTTCTTGCAGAATATTTTTAATTTTTGTGCTTATGTTGGCGTCTGACACATTCGCTGAGCTTTCTTTAGTGAAAGCTTGAAAGCTCGTTATTCATTTATCACGCCCACTTATACATAAGAAAAAGTTCATATATGTGTGTTTAGGTTAGTTTCAGGCACTTTAATTGAGCTTTCTTTAGTGGAAGTGTGAAAGCTCATTCATGAGTTTATTTAAAAACATTTTTAAGAGCTGCAAAGTGATAAGAAGATACCAAGCTAATATTTTCTATCACTTGCAACGCGATAAATATTAGCTTGATGACTTCCTTTCACTTTGCAGCTCTAAAAAGTATTTTTAAATGATCTCATGAAGCGAGCTTTCATGCTTTAATGGTTAGTTAAAAGAGAAAAAGTAATTTTTGTTTCGCTTTTCGTACATCTATTACATTAGATGACACCATGCCACAATATGTTGCATTATGTGGCATACAGCGAATGTTTTCATATCAGCTTGTGTCTTTTCGAAAAATTTTCCAAGGCGAAAGCTGTAAATAAATTTATTTGCGAGTAAAAATGTAATTTTATGCTCATAATCCTTACCCACTTCGAAAGCAGGTTACAGGGTTAACGGTATTTGTTTATTATATGCGCTGCAACTAACTCGCATATTTGCATTTGCACTTTCTCCATTTGCGCGCTGCAAGAATTAATAAAAAATAATGCCAGCGAGCTGTTGGGATGTCTAAGCTGGTGGAGGGCGGCAAGGAAAGTAAAGCGAAAGGGCGGGGAAATAAATGTGATACTGTGTTACCCTTTCATAAATAATTTCCAACATAAATTTCATACAAAATTTTTGCCAGACGACCCCCTAAGACAGCCAACGTGAGTGGTGCTGGCGAGTGCATGTGGCTAAGTGTGTGCGGGGGAGAGTGTGAATGCAAATATGAGTTGCAAGTTGCATGTTGCGAGTATGCAAGTGTATGTGTGTCCGTTGCAGCGTAGTGCATGTTGCCGTGTCACAACATTTACTTTTGTGCATGTCAAAACTTAAAAAAGTAACACACACACTCACCGACACACAGAAAAGTTCCAGTTGCTGCACTTTTCCTGTATACTTTTGTTGTTGTCGCTGTTGTTGCTGTAATATGTAGCACGAGCGGGTATTTGTTGTGTCGTGTTTCTGTTGCTGTCAGCGTTGTATAATTTATGGTCCATCACCCCCGTTGGGCTGCTGCTGCTGCCGCTGCCGTTGTAAGCCAACGCATGCATTGGCATGTGAGTGTGAGTGTGTGTGCGTGCGTGCAGTGTTATGCATACATTTGCACACAAATTTATTTGCAATTAATGAATGTCAACACTGTCAACAAGTTTTTCGTTTTTGTATGCGGATTTAAATGTATAGTTGCCGACGGATGACGAGTTCATTTTTAGGTGTCGACCGTCCAACCGGGGCAAGGGCGTGTTTCCCACACACACACACACATATAGGCAAGCATAGTCGTAAAATTCTTTGCACTCGTCATATTACACAGCTCGCATATGCAGCGACAACTGAGAATATGCAGTTAAATAAATAAATAAATAAATAAATAAATAAATGAATACTTTTAGAAAATGCACAAAACTGTAACAAAAAGCACGAATATATTTACAATATACAGTGGCGGTAATGAAAATAGCGCTCAAGTGACTGATTGTTTTTCGATGGTTGGAATATGTGGCAGTGCTAGGCAAAGTGTCAACTTCGTTTGCACCGTGGCTATTATACCTTTCACAGTTACAAAATATTTCTTAGAAGAACTTTTATCAGCCAGTTTGTATGGTAGCTATATGCTATAGTGATCCGATCTAAACATTTTCGTGGGAGTTACCAACACTAGTTTAAAACATAACACCTGCTAAATTTCGTGAAGAAATCTCGTAAATTAAAAAAGTTTTCCATACAAGCACTTAATTCCGATCGTGCAGTTTGTATGACAGCTATATGCTATAGTGATCCGATCTGCACAATTTCTTCGAATATCATAGCACTGCTTTGGAAAATAATTCATACTAAATTTCGTGAAGATATCTCGTCAACTAAAAAAGTTTTCCATACAAGCACTTAATACCGATCGGCCAGTTTGTATGGCAGCTATATGCTATAGTAGTCTGATATCGACCGTTCCGACAAATGAGCAACTTCTTGGTGTGAAAAGAACGGGTCCAAAATCTTAGATCGATATCTCAAAAACTGAAGGATTCTGTTGTGGGTATAAAAAGTCCTCAAGGTTTTACCCATTTCAGCTTGACAACGAACTTACAAAAATCATCTTTATTGCCGGTTGTTCAAAGAATTATCAAAGACAGCTAAAAAAGATGATCTAAAGTCGTACAAGAATGACTTTCTTGCTCAGAAACATTCTCCTTTTGAAGCAAGATTCTCTTGTTGAAGCTGGTTTTCTCTCTGTAGCAATGATTTCTTTTTGAGAAAGGTTTCAGAATTGGATCTCTTTTATGTAGTAAAGTTCTCTTCCTGGCACAAGGTTTGTTTTTCTAAAGTAAGGTCGCTTTTTTGAAATAAGATTTTCTTTCAGAAGAAAAGTTATTTTTCGGTATGGAGGTTCCGTTTCTAATGTAAGATTTCTCTCCTAAAATAACATCTACTTTCTAAAGCAGGGATTATTTAAATACTAACCACAAGCAGCTAAGAGAGAAGACCTAAAATCATGAAGTCATGCTTATTGAGAAAACTCCCCTATCTGATGCCGAAAGATCCCTCATCCTGAAATAGGGCACCTGTTTTGAAGATGAGTTCTGAAGCATGGTTCACTTACTGAAACAGCGTTTCTCTTCGGGAGGAAGGGTCTGATTAATTTGAGTTAATTTTTTGAAACAAAGATCTCTTTCTGAAGAAGTTCGAGGTTCTGCAGAAAAGCTATCTTTCAGAAACGAGGTTCCGTTTCTAAAAAAATTTCTTCAAAATTTCGCTTCTGAAGATAACATCCACTAGCTGAAACATGGATTTTTTTAAAGAAGGTCTAAAGTCATGAAGTCATGCCTACTCTAAATATTTTTTATCTGATGTAGATATTTCTACTACTCTCTCATACTGAAACAGAGTTCCTGTTTTGAAGAATAGTTATGAAGCGAGGTTCTCAACCTGAAATAGAAATACTTTTCTGAAGAAAGGTTCTGAAACCAGCTTTTTTTGAAACAAGATTCTCTTTTTGAAGTGAAGTTCATTTTCCGTAAGAAGTTTTTATTATTAGAACTACATAGTTTGCCTTTCTGAAAAATTATTTATTTTCTGAAGCCAGGTTCTTTTTCTGCAGCAAAGCTCTCTCTCGTAAGCATATGAAGAAGTAAATACAGTTAGTAAAAACTTATTAATGCGAAAGTGAAATAACTTACTTTAGACAAAATCAATATTGTAAGGTAGAAATCATTAAAAAGGCTCAATAGACTGAGTAAGACATACCTAAATATACGTCAGGACATTTAAAGAAGGAAGTTTGAAGGATAACTTTTTGGCATACACTGGATCAAAAAATATTATGGATGGCAATGCTTATGAAAATATACCAGAGCCAGCAATGTCGCTCGTCTGCCAGTAGGAGTGTGAGGACCGACATACTACATAGAGAAAAAAATATTTGAAGCTCCTTAAATTATACGAGTATGGCTTCTTGTCTATAGCAACTGGATCCAATGTTTTTTGCACTCTGGTAAAAAAAGTAACGAATTATACCAATATAACAGTATACATGCACTCCAAGTGGTAGTTCAAAGAATTGAGCATACAATTTCTAAAAAGAATGGCAGAACCAAGTAAACTCCAAGTAATACGTTTAGTAGGATTTTTATACCCTGAACAAGGTATATTAAGTATGTAACGAAGCTTTTAACATATAAAAGAAAACGTCCGAGACTCTATCCAGTATATACATATATAAATGATCAACGTGATGACCTAACTCGATTTCGGCATATACGAATGTCTGCCTGTCAGTCGTTTAGGGCGTGTGTCCGCCAATTCCTTAGTTTCCTGAGATATCAAGCTGAAAGTTGTATTGTATGGAAAACTATTTGGTAAGATATTTTGACGATATTTGGGATATATTATTATTTAGAATAACGCTACATTCTCCCAAGAAATTGTTCAGATCGGACCACTACAACACATAGCTGTCATACAAACTGAACGATCGGAATCAAGTTCTTGTAAGGAAAACTATTTTATTTGGAAAGATATCTTCACAAAATTTGGTACACAACATAACCCTAGGTATCGCTGCAATCTCCAAAGAAATTGTTCAGATCGGACGACTATATCATATAGCATTCATACAAACTGAACGATCGGAATCAAATTCTTGTAAAGAAAAGTATTCTATTTGAAAAGATATCTTCACGAAATTTTGTACACAATATAATCTGAGCTATCACTGCAATCTCCGAAGAAATTGTTCAGATCAGCCGATTATATCATATAGCTGTCATACTAACTGATCGATGAAAATTAAGTCTTTGTATGGAAAACTGTTTTATTTTATGAGATATCTTCACGAAATTTGATACAGATTATAATCTGAGCTATCACTGCAAGCTTCAAAGAAATTGTTCAGATCGGACGACTATATCATATAGCTGTCATACTAACTGATCGATGAAAACCAAGTGCTTGTATGGAAAAGTATTGCATTTTAAGAGATATCTTCAAGAAATTTGTCATGATTTATTATTTAAGATAGAAATCCAATTTCTGAAAAAAAAATTTCAGATCGGACGACTATATCATACACCTGCCATACAAACTGAATGTTCCAAATCAAGTTCTTGTATGAAAATTTCTCGCTACTATGTATATAAAAGATTTTCAAATTTTTTTTTAGATATAATTCAAATAAAAATCACTACCGCCTTAAAGTGCTATTATTTTGAGCGCCACTGTGCGTATAATAGCCATTTGAGAGCGTAGTGAATTGAAAATGTTTAAATACTTGGAGTGGCAGAGCAAAAACTTATCAAGTGATAAGTAAATATTGTATGAAGCAAGTGAATTTACAAAAGAAATTACTCAAGTGGAAAGTAGAATTCGTAATAAGTGAAGCATGAATAAGTTTATTAGTTCCGAAAAATTGCAAAAACAAACAATGTGCCACATAACACCTCTTAAGTAAATATAGAAATATGTTTGTTTTTTCAAGTTTTGCATTTCGCACATAAATCATGCAATGCCATTTTTACAGCTCAAATGTCAAGCATATTTTGCACACGAGAAATGACACATACATAAA
The DNA here is from genome assembly GCA_037783105.1 of Bactrocera zonata. Lineage (NCBI taxonomy): Eukaryota > Metazoa > Arthropoda > Insecta > Diptera > Tephritidae > Bactrocera > Bactrocera zonata. The sequence goes on along the minus strand of JBAWJQ010005072.1, from coordinate 1,500,377 downwards.
TATATACACTTTATAACGACTCAATTTTTAATGCATTAAATGCGCTGCATATGTGGCCGGCATATGCATTTGCCTTTGTTGCCACACAGCACAGTGCTACGCCTAGCCAATTAAGGCCAACTCTTTCATTCTAAAGTCTAATAAATTTATATGACCACTATATAAATTAATATGTACTTTGATATCGTAATAAATATTTACGTGCTTATATTTGCTTACACAACACGCACACAGGCGCACATATCAACACACACACATGCAAATTTCCACACAAACACTTGCAAGCAACAAAAGACAAGGCGCAAAGCATAAAGCGCAAAAGCAATTGTAAAGTGTGGTGAAAGTACGAGAACTTGTGGCAGGAAAAGCCGGTGGTGCGGTCGCCGCAGCGAGCGCAGGTGTTGCTACAAATGGGCGTCTGGAAATGCGTGACTTACATGCATAATCAATGGTTAGACGCAGGCTATTAATTGTCATGCACACACACCCATATACTTGAACACAACTACACTCACACCTACAAGGCGGTAGCACACAGCTACACTTGTAAAACGGTGCGAGTGTATTGTATTAAGGCAGATTGACCGGACAGCCAGACACATAAATATTTAAATGCGCATGCAACAAGCGTTGCCACTGTCAGTGGAATATAGACTGACTCAGGATTTGCATGTATGCACGGAACAGTGTGTTTATTTTCATGCAAGTGGCATTAAAAAATAATAAAAATTAAATTAAATAATAGTTTTCCAAATTTTGGGCATTTTAAGCGCTTTTTAATTTTACGATTATTTCTTAAATGTGAAATGTTTAAGGAAGTCATGAAACTGTAATAAAAAACCGTGAAAATTTTAAATTTAATGACTAGCACTACATTTATAGCTTTAGTGTGGTCGCGAGTCACGCACAAAGAAAAATAAAATCTATTTTTAAACAACGAATGCACCATGAATTCCTTCTCTACCGCAATTCATTGCTGCGCAAAATTTTTGAAGAATTGATTTTTTTCGATTTTCAACTTTTTTCGATGTTTTTTGATTTTAATTTTTTGCATTTTCGATTATTTTTCGACTTTCGATTTTTATTTCAATATTCGATTTTTTTCGATTTTCGATTATTTTTCGATTTTCGATTATTTTTCGATTTTCGATTTTTTTCGATAGTCAATATCCTCAAAAATAACTTACTTAAATATTAATGCGACAGTTCAAAAGGTTTTTGAGTTACAACCTTAAAAAATGTAAGCACTCAGTCACGCCAAGCCACCACTGGGCGATTACAACCTGACAAGGTTTAGATATACGTGTATGATCAACCTTCCGTGTGACAAATTCCGTCTCCTTGCCGCGCTCTACACAGGGCACTGCAGGCTTAGGAAACACTTGTCCATCAGAGGTATAGTTTCTTGCGCAAACTGCCGGTTTTGCGACATGGAACAGGAAAGTTCAGAACACCTGATTCCAGATTGCCCAGCAATTTTTAGAAGCAGGCTCTAGCCTTAGAATCGTTCTACGTGGTTAAGGAATCCTTAAATTATTCAACCTATGGACTTTTGTGACCATATGCGCTATAGAAGAGAGCAAAATAGACTATAGGTCGTGGTGGGTCCTTCTATGCCCTCTTGATGAGTTAATCCACAACGAAAGTCGTAAAAAGTAAACGCACGAAAATGTTCGCATTTCAATTCCATTTTTTTGGTGATAAGAATATTTTAAGTTACTATAAATTAATTTCTTTAGTCATTCTGAGAATGTGGCTTGCAATACCTAAACTTGTAGATTTGGTTATCACAACTCTGTTTTAAAATATTTTATGAGAATGCAAGGGACTTAGTCTTTGTAAAGGGATGTAAAACAGTCTGCACAAAAATCCAGAAACTTTGTCAATACTAACGGAAGAAACCGGGTTCAACTGAAAAAATTACGAATGTGCCGCCTTTGTTAGACCAAGTCTAAAACACCTCGAATCGCATACTTTTCGATGACCAGATGAAAAAGAAGAGAAGAAGAGATATACAGCACCTAAGCAGATTTGCGTTAGATTTAAGGCGCTCTGTTGTTTGCTGATATTCAAGAACCTGGGTGATGAATGCGAGCGGGTATACAGTTTATCAGAGCCATTTATAGGAGCCAAAAGAAAAAAGAGAGTCAAAAGCTTAACAATATGACAGCAGCGGTGGCAAACCTCACTCAAAGGACGGTGGACCCACAATCTGATACCGGACATACATTCGTTGATAGACAGATGACTTGGCCAGCTGGATTTCCACCGAAGCCAAATACTAAGTGGACAAAGTGCTTTAGAAGCTACCTGTATAGATTCCAGAAAGACACTAGTCCGAATTATCCGACGTGTTCAGAGTGCTTTGAAGACTCCGAGCAGGTATTCTTTTATTGCCTTCGTTTTTTAGGTACAAGGAAAAAACTTCACTCGGTAGTAGTTTCACGTTGGAAAATTTTACGACACTTATGCATTAGTCTACTGTGAACCGGAAAGCTGTCAGCGAAGCCGCAGCCTGGATAAAGACAAAACTGAGACATAGCAGATTAGGCGTCCGTCAGTCAGTGCCATAGAGGAGTTTTAAATGTGGTTATCAGTCCCACGAAGTAATACTTGATCAGGTGGTTCCGTGGGAGAGTCTGAAGTAGGTCAGGTTTAGCGAATTGAAGTGAATTATCCAACTAGGGGAGTTTTTCATTTGGCTTCGCGAAGGACTGTACGTAATAGTCTAAGTGTGATTCTGCGCTATGTCGATAGATCAGTCGTATAAACTAACCTAACCTAACCTATGTATACAGTGCTTATATCCAGCCCAAAATTGAATCATTGATGTAGAGACTCTCACAACACATCCATTTATGTTCAGGAGGCAACAAAATGTTAAAAAATCAATGACTGCTTTCAAGGACAATTCGGTTTCTTGGACCCACATTGGCTCCGATAGGATGGTAAGGACTACATAAGTTACCGTTGTCCAAAAGTTGTCCAAGAAACATGCTGTTTCGACGGGACCGGAACAAAGGGAGAAGGGTGTCAGATGAGTAGAGTTAGCAGGGCATGCAAAGAGGTAACCAGTGTCAGGGGGGAATTCCTTGCACGCTGGAGAGATCTAACCCCTTTTAGATCGGTAAGTCTTTGCCACTGGTATTATTTATCAGCGTTGTTTTGTTGAAAAAAGTTTTACTTTTTCAACTGTTAATGAAATTTTATCACCTAATGTTACAAAATGCACCCCTGTGCTTAAGCAAAACAAAGCGTAGAAAAAATGAACCGAAAAAAAAAGTGGCGTACTGGCATATGTTGCACTAATGACAATTTAAACATCAACATGCTTAGCTTCGGGTTTCGGCCACAATACCCAAGCGATATATCAAGTATATGGCCAGCAAACAACAACACACTCGAAAATTACCCATTAGCCTGACTGTTGAGCCTTGAGGACCTATTGTACAGGGTACGTACGGCGAGTCCACATGCGCTTGATTACTCAGAGCCATGCTTGCTTGCCACTTCATTTATTGGTGTTGTTGTTGTTGCTGTGAATGTGCACGACGATTGCTCGTATAGCGGTATACAAATGTATTTAAAGTGTGAATTGAATTTGTAAACTTTCAACACTTTTACACCCTTTCTATAATAACAATAACAAAAACAAACACACCAAAACAAAAACAATGAAAGGCCAAAGCAAATAGAACCTTAAATGTCGAATTTGGAAATTCAGAGGATTGCCAGCGGTAAGCTGCCTGTCGGTACACGTAAAGCGAGCGCATAGAAGGAGAGCGCAAGAGCGAGGTAGAAGTGAAAGGGAAGCAGGAGGCGTGCGAGAAAAAACTGCATGCGCCCAAGTGAAGTGGTCACATTGGCTGGCTAGGCAAGTTTGTGAACTTAAACAAATTCGGGCTGGGATAATTCGTTTACGCTCAATTGAACTTTGTGCAAAAATTTATTGTATTTGCATATCTAGCTTGGGTGCTGACTGCTGCACACACACACACACACACATAGGAACACAGATTTTCGTAAAAGGACAGGGTTGTATGTTGGGGCGTGAGTGTGTTTGCCTAACCGGAACCGGATGCAACGATAACAGCATTGTGGCCATGCATAAATTGCTTTTTCACTTTTCTACACACACACACACACACTTGCATGCATATATACATACATACATGCATATACATACACATATACATGCAAACATATACAAATGTGCTACGTTTTATTGCCGAGACTGGCGAGCATTAGCACACAAATGCAACAGGAAGCGCACACACACTCACATACACACATATTTGCCAATATATATGCGTGTGTATGCGCATTGCCAGACGTGCAGCCGCAACTGGCGCAACAGTTCAACAGACATTCGAGGTGCAAATGGAAAATTTTCAAGATGCCCGGCATCAGCAGCAGCAACAACAACAAGACGGACAACAACAACAACAAGAACAAGACGAATAACAACAACAAAACGAATAACAACAAAAACAAAGAGACCTACAACAACAAAAAACAATAAAGAAGATACGTACAACAACAACAACAAAACGCACAACAACAATTCGCATGACACACAGACAAAAAACGTTATAATGGCACGCCGAGTGAGTACATAAGCCGCATGGCACAGCTCTGCTCCGCTTTGCTTGTGGCGAAAAGAAAGTGCTTTCGCTTATTGCTCCTTGGCCTGACTTTTACTACCGGCTGGCATGCCTACGCCAGCCGCCACTTCCTGCCGCCAGCGCCGTATTCGGTTCGGGCGCATAGTTTGCACATTTGCCTATTTGCCTGCCAGACGGCAATGGCAAACGCCAGATTGCTGCTTGAGTGTCTAGCTGGTTCTGTGTGTGTGTGTGGATGTGCGCCTGTGTTCGGCTACAATAAAATGCAATAAGTGCCCTTCTTACGTTTTTTGCTGCAGCCACAAATTCGCAAACTATTTCAGGTTAGCAAGAAAGTGCCATCAACTATTGCACGCACCACTTGAAAATTAAATAACCCGGCAAGGCAATGGCAATGCTCGAGCGCCTGCATTAAGCACTCCACCAACACCAACACACACACACAAAGCGAGAGGTGTGCATAAATATGCAAGTAAATTATGTAAGCTGCTGGAGGAGTTGCCACGTAGCTTGCTGAAATATTTTCATACCCTACTTCCGTAAGCGCAAAAAAAAAAAAAGATATTATAAATATATTACCAGCAGCTGCCCCACTAAGACTGTCTTTCGGCGCTTGCGACGTGGCGCCGTTATGTAGGCCACTTAGCGTGTTTATCTTTCGACTCTGTCATTGATAAATAGTGAAGTTTTGTCAAGATGGATTATGCTCGTTGCACATAAATGTTGAATTACACACTTTCATAAAGCTTGATAAGCATTTTATATGCGAGTGCACGACGTGCGTGACTGCTACTCACGAAGTACTGTGTTCCAAACCCGCGCAGGAATGTAAAGAATATGGAAACGACTTGACGCATTTTACGTCCAGATCTTGAATTGAAACCGTACAAAATACAGCTTTTGAAAGAACGGAAGCCGCTCGACCTTCCTAAATGACAGCGCTTCGCTCTATGGCCTCTTGAAAAGTTCCAAGAAGATCCAACGTTTTCGAGCCAAATTAGGCGCAGCGGTGAGGCCCATTGTGAATGTGATAATCTTCAAAAATAAATGCCATTAAATTTGAAGTTTGAGTGTTTTTGCTTTAAGGGGGTATTCTATTCTAGAAATGAAAAAAAAAAATCGATTTTTTTTTTATATTTTCAAAGTTTAACTATTCAAAAATATGTGTACAAGAAGATTTTTCAAAATTCAAATTATTTTCGGAGATATAGGCATTTTTCTGACTCGGCATCCAAACTGGTTCGGCCGGAACGCGGAACGCGAAACTTTAAAAGCGTTTTTCTCAAAACTGACTTTTTCGGAACGATACCCACGATTTCTCAGGTTCTACTGGACCGATTTGGAATTTTAATAGAGTCTTCTTTATAGGCTTGTCTATGGTTGGAATAAGGCCCATCCCCAAATTTTTACTTTTATTATTTTTAAAAAATTCGAAATAGTCAGAAAAAGTGATCCAAAAAAACTTTTTTTTAGGCAGTCGCCATTTTGTGAAAAAAAAATTTTCCCACTTTTCCGTAGTTCCGGCCATTGCGACATTATTCTAGATTCATAATCTTTTTTTTTTGTTTCAGATAACTAGGAGGGTTGAAATCACGGGTATGATCACGTGGAAATTTTTAGAGACTCCCCCCTTCATAAGCTCATAATTTTTGAAATTTTTTACTTTTTTAGTTTTTAATTTTTTTCTCTACTGTTCTAAAATTAACAAATAACTCATAAAAAAATGGATAGTAAAAATATTAATTGCATTTTTTTACGAAACTTTAAAAACTACCAGAAATTCATGCTTCTAGACTAGAATACCCCCCTAAAAAGTAGGGAACCTCGAAATAGATCACCCTTTAGTTGTAAATATCGACAAATCATCAGTTTCTTGTCAAGAAGAGGACGTGTCTGAAATTTCAAATCAATATCTTAGAAAACTGAGGACTAGTTTGTGTATATGTGGGCCAACATTTATGAAGATATCCAGATAAAAACATCGAGCTTGTATGCCAGCTTTGTACATTCTATAGTGGTCCGAAATCGGCTACTAGAATTCGAAATTTTTCCTAGAGTATGTCAATGGTAGCTCTAATCGTTAACCTCCAACATTGTGTGTAGCAAGCTGACTTCCCTGAAATGTATATGATCCTTAAAAAATCTTCTTCACCACCAACTGAATAATCATAATGTGAAAACGTTAGACTAATTACTATTGAGAATAATTCCTGAGAAATTGGCTTGATTCCATTAGGTCGTTCGGCTGATCCAAAATGGGATGGATCTCACTTGAACAGATATTCGACGTTTCTGTTATCCATAAACTCCTAAAAGTGGATCACCGGATCCTCATTGATCGAGAAAGCGCACATACCCAAATAATATCCGCAACTTCGCTAGGTTCACCAAATGTGTGTCCACCGAGGCATTTCAATCACAGTAAATAGAGGACGAAATTACAATACGATTTCACCGCGCTTTCTTTCATAAGATTTTACCAAACTGCAATCGATCTCTAATGGCCCAATCTGGGCCAGGAAGATCTCATAGTCGGACAAGATCTGATTATTGGCCACAGCTTGCTGATCTTACTGGATGCAAGAGGATATCGGAAAATCGACTCGCTTCCAATCGGATGAATTTAGAGAAAGGGATTCCTCCTTAGCAAGCTCATGAGTTTTGCAATTTTCGGCGACTTTGTTGTGACCGGGAACTCATACGAGACTAAAATGGAAGGAGCTTCAAACTATTACTAATGAGATCATGCACTCCTTGATTAGTTTTAGCGCATATTCAGTGAGCTTAAAGACAGTATAACAGCGCGGCTATCGGAGTAATGGATGAAATCTAAGAAAGTTATCTACTGAAAGGTATTGTCTGTCCATTGACGTACGGTCGATATAAAATAAAAAATTGGTAAATAAATTTTACTTTTATCCAAATTTTTGATCTCCTTTGAAGTACCAAAATTCAATTTTTGAACAGATCAAAACCTGGTAGGTCATTATACAGAGATCTGTATAAGGACATGCAAAATAGTGAGCAGGTCAGAAGTCTCCGAGCATCACTCTATTAAAATTGAAAAATTGGAATTTTGAAAAAACAAGTTTAAAGATGAACTGTTAGAGATAACGGAACTTCATTATCGATGGCATGGAGGCACTTTGTGAGAGACTAGTGAATGCGACGGCAGGTAACTAACGCTATAGAGCTGGCAAGGGCAGGTACTCTATTACTGGATAGCTGCCCATCGGTGGGCTAACATCGGTTCAGGCAATGTCGCAAGATCTTTTTGGCCAAAGATTGATCGTAAGAGCTTTTGTTGTCCTCAATGAAGTTAGGCGTTTCGTAGTTGTGTAGTTGTCATTGCCGTAATGGTCTCTTTGATGTAAGATTGAGTATCTTGTGGGATGACAGCTATAGAAGCTGTATGGAGGAAGACCAGGCTGAAACATCTCAACACTCTCTTCTTGATTATTCCGCCTTTGCGAGTCCCTGGTAAGAACACTTGGGAGTTTTCACTTTCAGATATCGGACCAATCTTGTAGAAATAGAAAATAAAGGCCTGTGGAAATTTGTATTAATCGCAAGACGCTTTGCTAATTTATAAGATCGACCCCTCTACGTTCTGCTTTTATGACTTCACAAAGGACTGCATGTAAGAGTCAAAGTACGATCCCTGGGTTAGCCCTTAAAGCTAACCTAAACTAATGATTGCAGTGAGCGCGTAAGCATTAGAAGGCTGTAACTCGAAAACTATTTGAGATCTCTATTACAAATTTGAGTTGGATATTCTTAAAACAAGACAATTTGAATAATGATACTTCAAAATCGTGAGGCAAGTGTTAGAGAGATGTCAAGAGAGCTCGATATCTCTCGCGTGTCATTTTTACTCTTTTTGTGAGGAATGTAGATACATATTTACATATATCAAAGAAAGTGATCGCCAATTTATTGCAACAAACAAATTTCGAAAAATATGTCCTACAGAATGAGCACTCAAGAAAGCGCAGCAGGCCAACATTTTCGCTTTGTAGTTGCGATTACGCACATAAATAAACGGCTGGAATGGCCTACAGGCCCTTGTTTAGCTGCCTTGAATGCCTTTCAACACTCCGCTTACAAGTTTGCAACATTGTAATGTTATTATTGCTGCTTGCTGGTTTCTGGTGCAACAGTTTGCAGCTGCTGCTGCTGCTGCTTCTAGCCATTACAATACTGCCACGCACACATATGCGCACCAATTTACACGTATACTTTGGTTGTATAGTTTTTGTACGCCATAAAAGCTGAGTAGCGGCATATTGCCACAGTGCAAGGCGCCAGGCGAAGGCTTGTTGCAACTGCTTTTGATATCGCGCACTTACTTATTCTATATTTTATTTGCCACACTATATACATATACACAGAAAGAAATAAGTTGTTTAACTCACCGAAATTTCGTCGGGAACAAAGGAGCAAAGCGCGCAAACGGAATGAAATATCTGAAAAGGAAAAGAAAATAAACAAGTCAGTGAGGGAAAATATAATTTTCTTTGCTTATGTTGCAAAATGTGGCATAATGTTGCCATGAATTTGCATTTGTCGGCAAAAGAGCTTTGATAGCGCCGAAAATGTCGAAAATGCCAGCACAACAACAACAACAACGACAGCACTAACAAGCGCACGCCTCCCGCAACGCCCGCTGCGCCGGGTCGCCGTGTGTCAAGAAGTTCAAGTGTGCAACATGAAGTACAGTTGAAGTATTTTAATTCACCTTTCGGCATTTCATATGTGCTACATGCGCGTGCGTGCGCATGTGTGTGTGTTTTTATAATAGTTTGGGCATGCTTTTGTGTTATTATTAGAAATTGCATGTAATTATCGTGCAATAAAACACACTTACACTGCCGTGCTGCCACTGCCACTTCTTCTTCGTTTTCTGCTTCTTCTTGTTTTTCGCTTTTATTGTGCAGCTTTTATGTTTTTGCATGGAACTTTGTGGCGCAAGTCGAGTGCTAAGCGGCAAGGCGTTATTTTCGTTTGGCTTTGTTTGCCTCCAAAGTTTGGCAACTCAAATTCATAGCGCGCTCGCATGTTGTTGCTGTCGGTGTTGTTGTTGTTGTTGATGGCAGCATGCAAATGAATTAAATTAATTTCCATGAAGAAAATTGCACAGCTCTAATTACATTGCTAGCAAATTATTAATTGGCCTTTACTCTGGTTTTGACATTTTAATTGCTTATGCAAAATAAAATTACATTTTGTAGCAATCGCATTCGCATTCGGGCGCATTCGCATTCGGCAGCCAGCGGCGAAAGTGCAGCAAAACTCAGTTGTAAGTTGTTCAAATTATTAGCGCATACTTTGAGCGCTTGAGCTTGAGCTTGCCATCTCTGTCTCTAACGGATTCATAATTTGCACTGTGGCAGCGCTCGGGTTTGGCTGCGTGCGTCCGTGTGTTGCACACACATTTGATTAACTCGTGCAAAAACTGGAGCAGCAGAAGTTGTTCAAAAGCGAAATCAGCAACCGAAACTGAAAAGCAGTGATAACTGTATACAAAAAAGTGAATTGCCACTTCTCGCTGCCAAAAGCATTAAGGTCAAAGCTTGCAATGGTTGACCTTTTGAATTTTGTTCGAATTCGAAAAGCGAATTTAACAACAACTTCTGGAGGAGGGAAATTGGGTTGGTGTGGAATGTTGAAAACTCGCGCAAAAGTAAATTTGATACACCTTTAAAATTTACTTTTGCGAGAGAGTGAAATCGTAGTACTGGGTATACGAGCGATATAGTAAAGTAAAGACCGACTTCATGCTTAATACCTACTAAAAAGTGTTCAATTTCGAGGTTCCATACTCTTTTAAAGAAAACTTCAAATTTAATGCGGAATGTTTATTATTATTCCAGAGAACATTCTCTTACATTAATTTTTTGAAGATTATCTCTTTCAAATGTTGGCTGCTTTTACGTCTCAGATGGTCCATCCGTTGAGTCCAATTTTCGATGACTTTTTCGAACACTTCGACTAGTAACTGCCGAATGACAAGAGTGTGATGTTTTGCTTCAAGGCCCGAATCGATGCGGGATAGACTTAAGACTTCACATATCCCCACAGGAAAAAGTCTTACGATGTGATAGATTTTGGTGGCCAGACCAGTATCTGAAATTATCTGCTCATTCTCAATAAATACATTTATTGATGGGATGTGTGGAAAGTGTGGGGAGTGGCGCCCTCTTGTTGAAACTAAATCGAGATCACGAGCTCCAATTTCAGGCATCAAGTGTCCGTTATCATGGCGCGATAACGTTCCGCTTTACTATGACTATTTTGAAGAAATATAAACCGACGATTCCACCGGCCCACAAACCACACCAAACCGTTGCTTTTTTCTGGACGAAATGGCAGCTTTTGAATCTTCACACCTTTGCATGCGTTAGAACCGATTGTTGTTTTAACGGTTTCCAGTCAGGTTAGGGTGGTAATCTAATTCATCCAACGGTATGCCCAGGAAACGTGCTATTTCAACGTGGTCGGACTATAGCGAGAGAGGGGTGTCAGATGTGTAGGGTTAGCAGGGCATGCAAATAGGTGGTCAATGTCGTGCTGGGACTAGTTGCATGCTCGACATACTCGTATGCTTAGTATGTCGAGGTCGATTCTGGATAAGTAAGAGTTTAACCTGCTGCAGTATCCAGAACAAAGCTACGCATGGATCGCACTCGGTTCTCGCGGCAACTCGAGCCCGTCGTTTGTAATGGGTGGTGGTTTGACTCCAGTTACGCCACACACTGAGGAGAGAGTTGTTAAGGAATGACCTCTTGATGTAGCTAGACTTCAAGCAGGCGACTACAAGATGGTTTCTCCGAAAACGCCCTAACTCATTAAATAGATGTTTTAAGTGCTCACACAGTTTCGCATTGCCGTGTTCAAGAGTGATCCACCTTCGGGATTGGTTTTCACGATTTTTTGAAAGACAACTGTCGGAAAAATATATCTTAGAATATGACAAATCTCAAGCCGGTAGTTTCATGTATTCCATAGTTCCAATTCAGTGCAAATTGGATGGATGGGATGGAAAATATTATTATTTTTTTACTTTTCAATTTGGAATCCAGACGAGAGATAAATTCTGAAGTGGGGGACAGATGTTTAAATATTTGATTAGGTCTCTTTACACAAATAGTAATTCTCGAAAATCCGATTGCTACTTTTCTCGCCTAGGAATGAAAAAAATGCATGGTTCGCGCTAATTGTTCCCCGGTTCAAACTCAAAACTACAACTGACCATAACCGGCATATTTGATTTATCTGTCTGAACGGGTCGCTGGTGTATTTTTCGCCATTAATTTTATTTATGGGATGAAGCTTAACCGCCTATCCTGGCTCATAGAATGGGACCTTAACATCTCCGCAAACTGGACGGGGTCACATCCTAACAGTTAATCCACAGGAAACAGAAAAATGTCTTCCCTAACTTGTGAGGGTAAAACTATTGTTTGCCGAAAGAACTAATCTACAGAGAACACATTGCAAGTAGGACTTTTAAAGTCCATCGAATTTGAAACTCCAGCAGAAGAGCCATTTCCACATGATCAATTGGCTCTACACAACTGCCAACCGTCCCATACTGTATATGAGGCGGTGGTGTGGTGGTACGCATTATCGAAAAAGCGCTGCATTAAACCATCGGAACAACCTGCTTGCTGGGGATTACGGGCACAATGGAAACTACATCAACAAAGGCTCTGGAAGTTAGCGTCGATAACCGGTTAATACATATTTAAGTGAAGTGTGAAGCAATGCTTACGGCCAGATGACTAGTGACTTTAGTAAATTTGAGACACACTTCGCGGTACTACAGTATCATACTTTGTTAACAAACTCGGACTAAGTTAGCAATGCCATGGAAAAGAGATATATTTATAAAGAATTTCATTTCATTATTTAGTAGCGCAGACTGGATCAAGGGTTCTAGTTCCAATGACTAGATTTACATGCTTCCCGACGGATCAAAAGTAATATATGAATCGGAGCAGGCGTCTGCTCTAATAATCCATATCCAAAAAGTAGCTTCACACTAAGTGACTACAATGCAGTCCTTCGGGAGGCGATTGTTAGTAGAACAGAAGGTGCCAAGAAAGCTTCTGCTGCAACCAGCAAATGCATAAATCGTTTAGTGCACAGCCGAGTGACAATTAAGGTTATCCTTAGCGTCAATACTCTCAGTAGGTAATGCGGTTAATATTATTCCCCAATTGATTTTGAAGTTTTAGATAATTTCGTCTATTTAGGAACCAGCATTAACACCACCAACAATGTCAGCCTGGAAATCCAACGCAGGATTACTCTTGCTAACAGGTGCTACTTCGGGCTGAATAGGCATTTGAAAAGTAAAGTCCACTCTCGACGAACAAAAGCCAAACTATATAAGTCGCTCATTATTCCCGTCCTGCTATATGGTGCAGAGGCTTGGACGATGACAACAACCGATGAATCGACGTTACGAGTTTTCGAGAGAAAGGTTCTGCGAAAGATTTATGGTCCATTGCGCATTGGCCACGGCGAATATCGCATTCGATGGAACGATGAGCTGTACGAGATATACGACGACATTGACATAGTTCAGCGAATTAAAAGACAGCGGCTACGCTGGCTAGGTCATGTTGTTCGGATGGATGAAAACACTCCAGCTCTGAAAGTATTTGACGCAGTACTCACCGCGGGAAGCAGAGGAAGAGGAAGACCTCCACTCCGTTGGAAGGACCAAGTAGAGAAGGACCTGGATTCGCTTGGAATATCCAATTGGCGCTACGTAGCGAAGAGAAGAAACGATTGGCGCGCTGTTGTTGACTCGGCTATAATCGCGTAAGCGGTATCTACGCCAGTAAAGAAGAAGAAGAAGAATGTTCAAGTGTAAATAAGACAAAGAACCCCTCGAAATAATGGAAATATTGTTGCCATTCAGTTGCTCAATTCTGTTGCTCAAGACCGCAATTTATCGATTCCTTGATGTTCTCAAGAATTGGAACTCAACCACAGCCTGGCGGATCTTGAGAAAGGCTTGAATCGGTATAAAATTGTGATCACTCATGAACAGAAGCGACTGAACCACCGTAATGAGGAGCGTTATAGATCGATGATAACAAACTTTTTGTGGCGCCATTGTGAGAAGGTGTTTTTGACAACATCTGGTTTTAACAAAAAGGGGCTACGAGCCAGACAGTACGTGCAACAACCGAATTATTGCAAGAAAATTTTGGAGATGCAGTTATCTCTAGGCAGTGCGATATTGAATGACTTTCAAGAAATTGTGATTTAACACCATTAGACTACTTATTCTGTGGATATTGGAAGTGATTGGTCTTAGGCAATAAACCAGACTCTTTTCAAGCTTTAGAAATCAATATTGTCTATGCATGACATATGACTGGATTTTGTGTAAAAAATACTCGAAAATAGGGTTCATCGAATTGGTTTCTGGAAAATAGGTGATGGAAACCATTGCAATGTATGTATTGATTGTACTTTACATTAAATAAAAGACATTTGAATTTCCTTAACTTAAATCATATCACCCGGTAGAAGAAAGAACGAAATGCAGACGAGTTGGTCCGCTCAAGGGGTAACTGCGATGCGCTGGGTATTCCCAGTTACTCCTTTAAGATTACAATTACACCCAGGTACATATTGATAATTTTGGATTATTTTGAATTTTTGTTGATTTTATAATAAGAAAACTTCTCACCGCTGGAGTTCAACCTTCTGGAGATCGGTAAAGTCAATGGAATAAAAAATTTCTCAGAATAAATCCGATCGTTAAAGTAAATTAAATTCGCTAAATATACATTTTTTAATGTTATTATTAAGTAAAAAGCCTCTTCAGAAAAAAAAATCACAAAAGGTTTTTTCTCTGGCTCGAAAGAGTGTGTAGCCCTTAAAGAAGATTTATTTTTCATACGCATGATGATGTTTCCTCTATCAAATATTTACACTGAAATAGTCAAAATTTTGAATTTTTAATCCAAAACCAAAGCGTTAATCCTTTTGCACTCAGCAAGCATTCTAAAAACACTTTTAGATAAATTAAAAGCAGCTTTCAACCAGTTTAAGGCTGGCAGCAAATGATATGTGAATTATATATATTACATGACACACACACATACATATATATTTTACACACACACACACTTGTAAAAGACAAGTCTCCCCAACCTAATCAGCATAAAGCGAAAAACATACACTGAGGCATGTGGCAAGTGGCATGTGGCCGGAGAGCGGCAACTGGCTCAATTTCCATTAGCCCCAATTTGGGCTTATATAATTTATTTTAACGCTAATGTGAGCGTAATTTTTAATTAGCCCGAAAATTTGTCTAGCTTACCCATGCCACGATGTGAGCCAACACACACACATGCACACGTATGAACACATACGAGCGCAACGCAGGTCCAGAACGGCATTACGGTGTGTTGCAACATGGCGCACGGCTGGTGGAGCGTGGCAACGAATCGTTTACGTTGCATTATTTAATAAATTGCTTTTGTCTCACCATAGATTTTAACAACACAATAACAGCAAAAACATTGCGGCAATTGTCACACGCATGCGGGTGTTTTTGCACCGACGCCGTGCTGGTTGTTGTTGCTGCTGTTGTTGCACAACTGCATATGCTGCCGTAAAGGCAATTTAAATGACCAGCGCGCGCTGCCGTCCCCAGCGCGCACAGTTGTGTGGTGACCGTGCTTGTTGTTTTGGTGTTGTTGCATGTAGCACCGTCGCCGCGCGCGACGTTTGTGTTCAAGTGTAATATGCCACATGCGCCAATTTCAATTTGGCGCCCAATAAAACATTCATGAACACCTTTTACGCTATAAAATCCGCATCAGCGCCACGCTGGCAAGATAGTACACACACACGCGCCAGCGCGCGCACACTCACACCCACACACATACTTAATGGCAGCGCAATTGCTTTTGCAAGCGCACATGCCACATGCGCTTCTGTCTGTCTGTCCTTGTGCATGAATATGCTTATGTAAATGTGTGGCAAAGCAAGCGCTACATGCCCCACACATACAAGCGCGCGCGCGCGGCAGTGTTAAGTGTCGCCTGTGCAACGTGTTGGCGAATCTGTTGCTGTTGCTGGCGCTGCTGCGGCGCACTTAAAGCGACACCAAGTGCAAATTGCATTTCGGCAATAAGCAAGAGCACAACACCAGTGACAGTCACAGTGATTGCAAAAAGCCGCAACAACAACAATGCACCTGCACCTGCACCCTGCTGCAGCGCGCACCCCACCGTCGGCGCGCCCCAAACGGGCGCAACATTTGTGTCAGCTGCGCGCCTGCTTGGCGGTTTGCACTTCAACAGCCACTTGCTGACACTTGAGTTGCTGTTTTGTTGCGCAATTTTAGTTGAAATATTGTAATGCTGGCTTTTTCTCTTTCATTTCGCCGCTGCGTGCTTCCATATACTTGTAAACACACACGCTCCCACACATAAACGCGCATGTATAATTCACATTTGTTGTGCATGTGTGTGTGCGCGGGGATCGCATTTCCGTGTGTTTCGTGGAAAGCAGCTTAAATCTCTCAACGCAATGGGAAGTACAAGCAAAAGCACGGCTTACACTTTCGTTTGACAGAAAAAGAATGCGAAATATTTTGTTACCCAGGAAAGCTAACTTAATGAATGCAATCAACAATCATTGCGAGAGTGAGAGCACTTGTGGGTAGAACTGCAAATTAGTGACTAAAATTAAAAGTTAAGCTAGCAAATAGAGTTCGCGGACTTAGAGAGAGCTTCAGGTTGTGGATGATCTACTCAGAAATCTCTTCATTCCTTTAGATGTGCCAACATGACGCCTTTAAACTATCTTTAATATACTACTGTGCCCAAAAGGTGACATTGTATTTATTTTGAAAATTCTCTATTTATCCTGCCAAATCAATTTCATCCCCTTCAAAGTAATATAACAAAAAAAAAGTCAACATGACCTTGTTTTTTGAGCGACTTTGGCGCGATTTTTTTGGTCTCAGCTCTCTTTTGGCACGATATTCGCTCGATTGATCGAATGTTTCGGGGTCGTAAGCTTGGCTCCAAGTCTCATCGCCAATTATAATGCGTTTCATGACACCCTGGTAGTCGGAAAGCATCGTTTCACACACTTCAACGCGACGCCTTTTTTCCAAAAAATTCAATGTTTTCGGTACCAGTCGAGATTTGAAGCGCTTGAGGCCCAAAACATCCTTCAAAATGGTAATGGCAGAGCCTTCGATACGCCAACTTCATCAGCAAAGTCTCTAATTGTTAATCAACGGTTTTTCAACACCAAATCTTTGATTTGTTGAACGTGAGCTTCGTCGGTTGAGGTTGAGGTTGATGGTCGCCCTGGACGCTCTTCGTCTTCGAGACGTTCATGGCCGGCTTGGAACTCACTATACCACTTGTAAATATTTTTTTTAGACATGGCCTCATCACCAAAGGCTTTCTGCACCATCCTCAACGTATCCGCAGCAGAAAATTGATTCCGTAAACAAAATTTAATGCAAATTCTTTGCTCAACAAATTTCGACATCGCAAAACACGAAAAACTCACTTTTAGCAGCTCACAAAACGACACGTATCTTAAACACTAATGAATATTTTGACATGAAATTTGACATAAATGTGACAGAGAGTACTACCAACTTAAAAAGACAAAATAATTCTCCAAATCCTTCGACGCGCGCAGTTTAAATTCAAATGTCACCTTAAAGAGTGAAGAGCGCTGCGGGAAATCTGGCCGCTCGAACGCCTTCGGTAGCGGCAGCTACTGCGTGCCTTTGGTTTAAACTGATTTTTCTCCGAACCACGTTTTTTCGCATGGATGACACTCTCATTTCAAAACTATTGCCCTTATCGATATGAATCAAACATTATTTTGCTCTTTAGATGTCTGGCTATGGCCTGAAGCAGAACCAGAAATATTCATTATTATTTAAAAAAGTTATAAAGAATTAAAAGTGAAAAAAGGGTTAAAAAAATCAAAAGTCCGCCATTTTGTTTTTTTTTTTTCATTGAAAATGTTTCATCAATGTTTCCGATAATTCTTTTCCAAGAAATGATGTTTCAGCAGCCATTTTGAAAAAAAAAAAATGTTTTTAAGTAATTTAATATATGTATGTACTTTCATATGTAAAAAAAAATTGATTACCCAACATGTTTCGTAATAAAAAAATTTATTGAAAAAAATTACGTTTTTTAGAGGAACCTGGCCTTAAAAGAGAACTCGATGGCTGCAGGTCTGTGTTCCAAGACTCAGTCTTAATATTGCATAAGGAAGTGTTGTGATGTTTATTCCTCGACGTCTTCTGTGCAACTTCGACAACACATTGGTTTCCTCGTGTAAAAAACAGTCTTTTTTGCAATAAACCGACTTTCAAAATCATTTAGCCTAGCTTGCCTCGGGCGCATAAGTTCTAAAGACTGTATCTCCGAAACTATTACTCGGATCAACTTGAAAATTTAGGACAATATTCTATCCTTTTAAAATACCTAAAAAATGAGAACAGTATGAGAGCTATAGGTAAGCTCAGAAGACTTCCGGTGATTTATCTATACTCAAAAAGGCCTTGCGACTGCGCAAGTGTTGCTGGTTGACCAGCGCCCACCAAGCTCTTATTAAACTCAGATCATGAGTAGTATTCCACAAGAGATGACAGATCCCAGACTACTACTTACTTTGCTGACCAAACTAACTTTCTTAGCAAATACTTTAGTTTTATAATTGCTTCATGGGACGATTAGATTCAATGTTTACGTATTGATATATTTCTTATTACCAAAATATTGGTAGCTTTATCTTCGTTTTGTCTATGAATATGGGGAATTTATGATTAACACAAAGTACGCATATATGAGATCCATCGATTTTGGATCAAACTTACAGTAACTAACTTTTTTTTATAGTAGGGGGAAGCATCGAAAGCCGACGGGCGGAACTTTAATCCGCTAAACCTATACTATCCCCAACTCAAAAATATCCCACGGAACTATCGGTTAAGTATTACTCCGTGGGAGGGACATGACATTTAAGTCTCCTCTATTTGGCGAACTAACGAATGCCTAATCTGTTGAAAAATCTCAGTTTTGTCATTATGAAAGCAGACGCTTCCTTATCTAACCTAACTATTATACTACTGTGCCCAAAAAATAAGGTGACATTTGAATTTAAACTGCGCGCGTCGAAGGATTTGGAGAATTATTTTTTTTTTTTAGGTTGGTAGTACTGTCAGTCACACTTATGTCAAATTTCATGTCAAAATATTCATTAATGTTTGAGATACGTTTCGTTTTGTGAGCTGTGTTTTGCGATGTCGAAGTTTGTTGAGCAAAGAATTTGCATTAAATTTTGTTTACGGAATCAATTTTCTGCTGCGGATACGTTGAGGATGGGGCAGAAAGCCTTTGGTGATGAGGCTATGTCTAAAAAAAATATTTACAAGTGGTATAGTGAGTTCCAAGCCGGCCATGAACGTCTCGAAGACGAAGAGCGTCCAGGGCGACCATCAACCTCAACCTCAACCGACGAAGCTCACGTTCAACAAATCAAAGATTTGGTGTTGAAAAACCGTTGATTAACAATTAGAGACTTTGCTGATGAAGTTGGCATATCGAAAGGCTCAGCCAATACCATTTTGAAGGATGTTTTGGGCATTAAGCGCTTCAAATCTCGACTGGTACCGAAAGCATTGAATTTTTTGGAAAAAAGGCGTCGCGTTGAAGTGTGTGAAACGATGCTTTCCGACTACCAGTGTGTCATGAAATGCATTATAACTGGCGATGAGACTTGGATCTATGCTTACGACAAAAATCAAGGTCATGTTTTCCCTTTTTTTTCGATTATTGTGGTGTTGTGCATTATGAATTCCTTCCAACCGGTCAAACAGTCAACAAGGAATATTATTTGAAAGTTATACGTCGTTTGCGTAACGCTATCCGCCTAAAAAGGGCGGAATTGTGGAAAGACAATTCTTGGTTTTTACACCACGATAATACACCAACCCATACTGCCCTCGTAATTCGTGATCATTTCGCCAAAAACTCAACCCATATCGTTCCGCAACCACCGTATTCACCTGATCTGGCGTCGTACGACTTCTGGCTGTTCACCAAGCTCAAAAGACCGCTCAGGGGACACCGTGTTTATACCATAGAGGAGATTCAAGCCGCAGCGAAGACGGAACTGAAGGCCATCCCGGAGAGTGCCTACAACCAGTGTTTCGAAGATTGGAAAATCCGTTGGCATAAGTGCATTGCATTGGGAGGGGATTACTTTGAAGGGGATGAAATTGATTTGGAAGAATAAATAAAGAATTTTCAAAATAAATACAATGTCACCTTATTTTTTGGGCACAGAGTATATACACAAGCAGGAATTTTTAATATTTACTACACCTAGTTATTACATTTTTTTTATTTCAAATATGGTCTTTGTAATTTTCTCACCATCTTCGAATGCCCCCAGCAATGCCCGCAAATATTACCAGATCTTGCACGAAAGTGAAACTAAATTAGAAAAACCGCTGACCTGCAAAATATTGTTACGTGTTCGCACCGCCCCCTCAACATGATTTCAATTACGGCACCAGAAGCAGAGCTGCAGCACTGTTTAACTTCTTTTTGTACTCCTACACAATTAGAGCAAATTAAACTTTTTTGTCTTCTTGCAAAACAAGCATCACTTGATATCCACTACTTGTCCACTTCTAAACACCCCAGTTCAGCAATATGAATTAAAAACTTCGAATGAAGCCAACGACGAAGAGACGAAAAACATAATCCCACGCCGGCGACTCTGACCCACATCCATAACGGCCAACGACCACCACCCTCATCACGTACGTTGGCGCCCGTTGGGGCAAGCATTTTTTCACCGTTTTTTGTTGCTGCAAATTAAGAGTGAAATTTCATTACTACTTGCCGCAGACAGTCGGGCAGTTAGGCGGGCATTCAGGCATGCAGCCAAGCAGGCGAGCAGCCAAGCAGCCAAGCAGGCGAGCAGCCAGCAAGCCAACAGTTCAGCCTCATTAACGGCCCGAACTGGAGAGCCAGCAACTTAGCAAGGAAACAAAACTAATCGAAATGCATGAACGAATCGAAAGCAGCAATCGAAATAATTGCAATGTGATACAATAACAACTGACGGCGTTGGTGAAATTACAACATGCCACTGCTGCTGCTGCCACGACGACGCGTCTGGACTGCTGCTATGCAACGGCAGTGGGACGGTAGTGTCAACTTGGCCAAATGACAAAGTTGCAGGCGCTTTGGCTGCAGATACGGACCAGGGCTGCCACACACACACACGCACATTCGCTGAGATACTTGGAGTTAACGTTGTTAATATAAATGTGTGTGTGGCGTTACACATACACACACTTACGTGCTCCTGCGAACACTTGCCGCGACCACAGACATACCTCTCAGCTGTAGTTGGGTGCCTTTTTGGCAGTCAAGTTGCAGCCATGCAGTCAATTTTGTCTGCCATTTTTGGCAAATGGCTGCCAGCTTCCGAAAATGCCGCTCGAAGTGTAAGTGTATGCTTAGTGGGGGCGGGTTGCGGTGTGCCTGGCTGGCATACGCCACCACATATCCCCTGCCATGCATACATGTGCAAGTGCGGACTTGGTTAGCGGCGGCAGTGGCATGGAAATTTGCACAAATTACAGCCGCGCAACAAAAGGGCAAACAATGTTAACGCCAAAAGCGGGCCAAAGCCAGCCAAAGCCTAGCGATTGCATTAGCAGACACACAACAAGAACAATGGCGCGTTGCAAGTGGCACGAACATACAATGCAACGCTTACATACACGTGTGCAGGCAGTAAATGTCAGGTTGTTGTTGTTGTTGTTATTGTAATTATTATTATTATTGTTATTGTTGTTGTTGCTGACAACCATTTGGTGGCGCTGCTATTGTTGTTGCCATTGTTATGCGCAACAGCTGTTTTTGTTGCACTCTTGTTGTTGTTGCATTGTTTGTTTGTTGTTGTTGTATTTTGTTTTCAACATTTGCACTTGCTCTTGGTGCGTTGCCAAAAAGCCAAAAGCACAGTCGCTAGACAACATTGCGCTGTTGTTATAACTACTGTTGTTGTTGTTGTTTTTGTAGTGCTTGTATTTAGCGGCTGCACATTCCACTCCATTGAAGTACATTCCGGCGCGACAAAGTTTAACCGAAAAAATTAAAATAATCTTTTGGTAAACTTGTTGATTTTATCGCGCGCGCTCTCACTAATACACCCGCAAGTATGTTGGGCGCAAACACACACACACACACAAACTTATATACACATATAAACTTACTTACACATATAAAGAGTTTCGTATACAAGCCGTAAAGGTCGCTTTTAAGGCGCAATTTGTGATGTTTTTGTTGGTGGCGAAGAGCGAAATGGATAGGACTTTGAAGTGGCAAATAATGGCAAGCAATATTTATTGCTTGTTATAAGAGGAAAGTACTTTATTATAAATGTAGTGTATTAGAACTTTGAAATGGTAAAACTCGAAAGAATATGAATAAGCTGAAACCCAGTGGAAACCCATTAGAAATGGATGATATACATATATGTATATTAGGGTGATTCAAAAAAAAATTTTTTTTTCGTTTGGTACTCGGAAAAATAGGTTCTTAGACATCTCTAAGAAAGCCTCTCCACGCATGAGTTCTTATTTGTAACGGGAGGGTCCTCCTATATACAGTTTCCTATTTTTTCTTATTATCAGATAGAAAAATTTATATCTCGCTTCCAACTACTTGAAAAAATATCTTGTTCCTTTGGTTTTGTAGGAAATTGAATGCTCTACAAAAAAGGTATCCACGATTTTTTCGTAAACGCAACCGTTTAAAAGAAATTAACGGTTGAAGTTAGATTATTTTTGAGAAAATTTTTTATTTCTTAAGAATTTTTTAACTCAATGAAAAAAATCATTATGAATGATGAAACTCATAGGTTTTTGGAAAGGCGTTCTTAGAGGTGTCTAGGAATCTATTTTTCCGAGTACCAAACGAAAAGAAAAATTTTTTTTTGAATCACCCTAATATATGTATATGTATTGACATGGTTCTACGAATAAAGGAACAAAGGCAACACTGGCTAGGCCATATCGTTCGAATGGACGAAAACACACCACCAGCTGTCAGAGTATGCGACGCAGTACCCGCCGGGGAAAGCAGAGGAAGACCTTCACTCCGTTGGAAAGACCAGGTGGAGAAGGACCTGGCTACACTTGGAATCTGCAATTGGCGCCAAACAGCGAAAAGGAAGAACGGCTGGCGCTGTTGTAAACACGGCTACAACCGCGTAAGCGTTGCCTACAACATTAAGGAAGAAGAAATC
Organism: Bactrocera zonata; assembly: GCA_037783105.1. Taxonomy (NCBI): domain Eukaryota; kingdom Metazoa; phylum Arthropoda; class Insecta; order Diptera; family Tephritidae; genus Bactrocera; species Bactrocera zonata. Next base: position 1,477,404 of record JBAWJQ010005072.1, on the reverse strand, counting down.
GTTTACCAACCTCACCCTCTACCAAGGAGAGTCTACCTATAAGCTATATTTTGAAAAAAAAAAAATGAGATAAATCGTTTTTTCATATTTCGGTTATACCTCAAAAATAATACTTTTAAAAATCGAAATCGATATCTTAAATAAGTTTTCAGTTACAGCCCCCTAAAGTGTGGCCGCTCAGTTAAATCAGCTCCTCAAACGAATATTTCTCAAAACCCCGGCGGAGAATACTTAGAAACATTTTTTATGTCCTTCCAATTATTTGATCTGATCGATTCGGCAGCCAAAAAGCGACTAAATTTTTGAGTGAGAGACTTAAAACAAATAAGGAAGGGCTGTGTTCGTCTCTCTCGCCAGGTAAAATTATATACGGTTTTTCGTATATATTTTAATTAAAAGTAGGCAAGAAAATACATTATTATTAAGAAGAGGTTTTTGCCCAATTTCATTAAGATTTTTTCCCAATTTCATTAAGATTTCTTACATATCGACCGGAAGTTCGAATATATTTATAGTAGGTAATGGGGGCCGAAACTTTTTCGAGTTCTTTCATAATAAGTGTCAAAATATACTCCAATCTTTTTCTGGAAACGAGTTATATTTTTTGTAATTGGTATAGGCTATGTGTCCTACTTTTAAAGTTTTTTTTCGTACTTGCAACCAGTGCTGTTGAAACACTGTATTTAGTCGGGGTAAAAAGAGGTGTCTACATATACAGTTCTATAAATAAAATACGTCATTCATTTGATGGATACATCAGCGGCATTTTAAGTGGTGTGTTGAGACTAATTTAAACTTGTCGAACACAAATTGGGTATCAATTAGGTACTTTAAAATGTTTTTCGTGTTTCAGATGAGACACTAAACATGTTAACATATGGAATGCATTACTTATGATATTGAGTGTTTGATACTTTTAGAACTTTACGAAATTTAAGGGGGTATTATAGTCTAGAAGCATGAATTTCAGATAATTTTTAAAGTGTCGTAAAAAAAAGGCAGTTAATATTTTTACTACCCATTTTTTAATTAGTTATTTGTTATTTTAGAAGAGTAGAGAAAAAAATTAAAAACTAAAAAAAGTAAAAAATTTCAAAAATTGTGAGCTGACGAAGTGGGGGGTCTCTAAAAATTTCCACTTGACCATATTAATCTAGAATAATGTCGCAATGGCCGGAACTACGGAAAAGTGGGAAAAAAAATTTTCACAAAATGGTGACTGCCTGAAAAAAAACGTTTTTTTGGATCACTTTTTCTGACTTTCGAATTTTTTAGAAATAATAAAAATAAAAATTTGGGGATGGGGCTAGTTCTAACCATAGACAAGCTTATAAATAAGACTCTATAAAACTTTCAAGTAAATCGGTCCAGTAGAACCTGAAAAATCGTGGGCATTGTTCCGAAAAAGTCAGTTTTGAGAAAAACGCGTTTAAAGTTCCGCGTTCCGGCCAAACCAGTTTGGATGCCGGGTCAGAAAAATGCATATATCTCCGAAAATAATTTGAATTTTGAAAAATCCTCTTGTACACATATTCTTGAATAGTTAAACTTTGAAAATATAAAAAAATTTCGAGTTTTTTAAATTTCTAGACTAGAATACCCCTTAAGAATTATCAACAAGAAAGATGTATATTAGGGGTATATCCTCAACACTTTTCGAGACTAAACTGTAAATAGGAAAACTACCAAGAGAAGTCGTCAGAGGGTAGTGAAGTATCATGAGATATACATTGTGACAAAAAAACCTTCGAAAATTGTAATTAAATTACCCGGATAAATGATATTTCAAAAATAAAGGTATTTTGCTAAGTGAAGGATATGGTGCTTGAAAATCATCAGACAAGTGCTAGAGAAAGATGGCAAGAGAGCTCGACATCTCTCTCGAGCCCGTTCGTCTGATTGTTTTTTTCAAAAAGAATACCGTAAACAGGTCTCTTTGGATATGCTTTATCGTGCGAATTCTGATTCCACATTCAAGGAAAGAATTATAACTGCTGATGAGTCTTGAATGGAAGGAAAAGCAACTAGCCGAAATCAAAAAAAAAAAAACACACCAAAGCCTTTCAAAAATCAAGTTTATGCTTTTTGATCGGCGGTCCATAAGGATTCCATTTGGCGGTATTCAGACGTTTGCATGAGAATATTCGTCGAAAACGGCGAGAATTATGGAAGAATCGCATCGAGCTTGAATTTAAAGCCAAAACCGCAACAAATATTATCGATAAACCGCCGTATTCAGCAGAATTGATTCCGTGAAATTTTTTCATGTTCCCCGAGCTGAAATTGTCGCTCCGTGAAACCCCTTTTCAGTCGATCGAAAAGATAAAACAAAATTTGCTAAAGGAGCTGAAAGCCATCCCAAAAAGTGCTAATGAAATGTGTTTCGAGGAAAAATCGTTGGCATAAGTGTAGTCTATCTGATAGGGATTACTTTGAAGGCGACACAATAAATATTGATCAAGAATGAAATTTTTGCGTTTCATTTACAATTTCCGGGTACTCTTTTGTTACAATATACATATATTTAATCAAATCCGAAAAGCAACTAATGATGATTATGTCACAATTTCGAGCAATTCTGTTAAATAACTTGAACAATGCTTAACAAGTATTTAAACTCAGTTCAGCTATCTGCGTTTTCAAGTAGACTGGCTTCGATAGCCTTCCGGAAAAAAAATAATTATGTTTCAGTATTCAACACAAGCATAACGACAATGTTAATCCACTAGCTTCCACAATAAGAATGAATGTATTTGAACTTTATACATAAAAACGAGTAATTAGTTGGAGCATTTGTGAATGGTGATAAATGTTAACCGACGATGCGAATATTAACCGGATCTGGGTAATTTTAACTATCCGATTAATTGTTAGTGCAACCAAATTCATAAATATGTGTACGTCCCCGGCAGTCAAATATTAAACTGGGCGGGAAATAATGATAGTTTGCAATCAGAAATTTAAGACTGAATATGAACTAGTCCGAAAAAGATCGTAACCAGGACTTTAAGCATTTATTAAGAAGTTATTCCAACTAACTTCGAGGGTTTATATGCATAACTAGATTAGACAGAACATAACAGCTTTTTTTTACACTAAAATACCATTTTGTTTGCCACAATGTTTGTTACATCGAGGGCGACAAGCTGTGCCGATTTAGACCGTCCATCTGTCCGGCTGTCTGTATATAAGTACATAAGTTAATTAGTAGCTCAGTTTTTCAAAGATATCGAACCGAAAACCTGCATACGTCCATTTCTCATGAAGCAGCTGCTCATCGGAACCGTCGAAAACCACCTTAGCCAATTCCACGACAGTCGAGTCTATGTAGCCGGAACGGAACCGGATTTTTTATCCGCTCAGGGACCATTAACTCGACAGAATTCCACCGTTACAAAAACAAGAACCGCTTTATATCTATTATATGAACTGACCGATCGGTGTCCCTGAAGCAGCAGGCCACTTTGGCATAAATGTAGCTGCCATTCTAACGGACCGTTCACAATCAAGTTATTGTAGAGAATCTTCTTGATCTTTGGTCTTCCTCTTCCTTTGTTACCACCGGTAACGGTGCTGAATCGTTAACTCTCAAAGGTGGAGAGTTCTCTTCATTCCGGACGACATGACCAAGCTAACGCGGCCGCTGCCTGTTGATTCGCTGAATTAAGTCAATCTCGTAGAGTCTGGTCGTTGTTCGTCTAGAGAGGCCTCTCCTTCTCAATTGCCTACTCAGTCCAAAGTAGCACCTAATTGGCAAGAGTTATTCTGCGTTAGATTTGAAAGCAGTATGGAATCTGTGAAGGGACTTTGGGACAACCGGATGAAGAATAAAAATGTTACTTCACTAAAAATCTAGTTTGATGAAAATGAGAGACTATACAAATATCACAGACAGCCTTACTAAGTAAAAATGACAGCTGCTAGCTTAGAGAAAGGTAACCAGCTGACTACTGGGACGTCAGATTTATACCAGTTTTCAATTAGTTATCAAGAAAGACTACGCTGTATGCATCTGGGGTCCCCACGCTATGACAAACTGGAAGAAGTATCGATAGTAAGGCTTCAGAGTCTGTTGAGATTCGCATAAAACACAGACATCCTAAGTGATAACTACTCCTTGTGGACCTAATAACTGTATTTTAGGGACCGCAAAAGGCCAACACTCGTCTATGCGTGGCTGATTGGCCTACCAGACTAACCTAACCTAACAACTAGTTCATGCCAGGTGGGGCTACCGAGCTTACGAACAGTTCTTAACAACTAGTTCAGTGGAGGAACAATTTTTGATATAAATTATATATATATATATTTATGTATATAATATAAATATAAAACTGCATGTTATGTGACTTCGTATTCTTTTTTTTCTATGGACGGACTACAAACTTTTCGCTCGAAAAAATTGTTTAAAAAAACTGTTATATAAGCTTCATTAAGCAATTAATCATGTTCATACAAAAATAATATTGCGTTTGGCATTTTTCTGTGCAGAACTTTTAAACAGATTTAAATATATATACATATATATATATATTAATGAAATATATATGAAAAGCTATTAGCACTGATGGCATTCGGTGCTATAAAAAGTCTGACATGCTCTCTTTGCTTTTACCATAATTAAGCGAGCTCGTAATTTTTCGTCGCATTTGTAAAAACCGAAATACTAGCTCAACCTGCAGCACCGAAAAAAGCTTGTCGGAAAAACCGCTGAGCCATAGTTAACATGTAGAATTGCGCAAAAAGCGGCAAAACCTCACCTCAACTAATCAGGCCGCACTCAATCACATTGGAATCGGTGCAACCTCGGCAACCTTTAACAAACTCCATTAAGCTTTTTAGAAACGATTCGATTGTCGCTTTGCTTTGTTTCGCATTTTCGTTGATCTTTTTGGTTTTCGTTTTTCTTTGCTGTATTTGTTGTTGTTGTTTTGTCTTATTTATTTGCATACGAATACGAATAGTGTTTGGTATTCAAATTTTATGTTTTCGTTTTGGTTCGATAGCTGCGGATGCCGTTGTCAATTTGCATGTGTGTGTAGCTGTGTGTGTGTGTTTGTTTTGTAAATGTGCTGCTTTTGTAAATGCCATATGCCAATTGTACGCGAATTACACTATTTATAGCGCAGATTTAAATTTGCATGCATACATATACACATACATATATACATTTATATATATTGACCGTAGAAATCCATGCAGCCTTGCCGATATATATCAAACACAAACGAATTTCCAATTTAATTGAGTCGCGCACATTTAGCTAGTTGCTTGCTATGGACCAACTACCGAACAACTTTGGTTTTTTGGTGGCAATGCGGCCATTGTGGCAAGTGTTGCAAGCAACTGTAGTACATAAAGTAAAATAAAGTAGAAAAGGGAAAAAGGTTGGCATAGCCATATGCGCCGCTGTTACTGTTTATATTGCTTTTATGGTAGTTTTTGTTGTTGTTGTTTTCGTTATCGTTGATGCTGATTGTATTGTAATTCGGTGGCGAAGTGCAAATTGTACAAAAGCGACAAATTGTCAAAACCAAAATAAAAATTGGTTGTTAGTCGCAGCGCAGTGGTGGCAGCGACAACAACAACAGTAACATTTGCAACAATAAAAACATCAGTGACAACAACAACAACAAAAGTAACAATAACAACAACAGCATTGGCAACAACTACCGCAGTAGTAACAATAACAACAACAGCAGTGGCAACAACAGCAGTGACAACAACAGCAGCAGCAGTTCAACAGCAAAAACAGTAGTGACAACAACAACAGCAGTAGTGGCAGCAACATCAGCGGTAATAGCTTCAGTGGCAACTACTGACACAGAAAGAGCACCAAAATCGCTGTCAGCCAACCAAAGTTCAATCAGTTGCGGAGTTTAAGTTCACGCGAGGTGAATCGAAAAATACCTTGCAAATTGGTTGCAAAAATTTGTGTGGATTTTAATAAAATATAATAAACGTTAGCTAACTTTGATTTCCCTTATTATGAGAAATACCGACTTAGGCAGACAACTGGTATAATAGAAAAAAACAACTGGTATAATAGAAAAACACTGATATACTCATATAAAGTACAAATAAGAAACGGATAAAATAAGCTAAAGTGGCATTAAACTTCACTGTATAACCTTTTTTCCGTGTGGCGAAACGAACAAATAACTGGTATAAATTAAAACGCGCTAGAATGGCAAGTAATTATGTTTACCAAAGAAGTATCACTGGATAGCTTGAAGAATAGTGAGTGGAACAAACATCTGGTATAAATTTAAGAGACTGGTATAATCACAAAAAAAAATTGGAAAAGCAATTATCTAGTATATGTAGAGGCATTAAATAGAACTAGATAACTTAGTTGGAGAGTAGCAAGTTGAACAGAAAACTGGTATAAATGCAACAGACTGGTATAAATACAGAAAACTGGAATGGAAAATTATATAATAAAGCATTTAAACCCATTTTATAAAGCAAAATATGGTATAAACATATAGAGCTCGAATGGCAAAAAATTTTGTATATTAAGTAGACATTTAATTGAACGAAATAACTTTGTTGGAAAGTAGCGAGCCGAACAAACATATGGCATAAATGGAAGAGGCTGGTAACTACTCGAATCTTGTAGGAGAAACGCGAGTCGAGCCAAGATCTGGTATGTATGCAGCAGACTGGTATAAACACAAATAAAACTCAAATGACAAATAATTAAGTACTCTAAAGAGGCATTTAATAGAACTGGCTTGGAGAGTAACGAGTCAAACAGACAACTGGTATAATCATATAGAGCAGTAATAGGAAACATTTACTAAACTAAAAGACATTAAGTAGAGCTAAATAACTTTGTTGAAGAGTCGAACACGTATCTGGTATAAAGGCAGCAGACTGGTATAATCTCAAAAAACCGGAATGAATAGCAATTAACTGCTCTAAAAAGGCATCAAATAGAACTGGATACCTTAATTGTAGCGTGCCGAATAGAACAAACAACTGGTATAAATGAAGGAGATTCTAAAATCACTTATACTTTAGACAATAAGTAGTTAAACCACTCTCATGTAGTTAGTACCAACAGTTAACTCAGATAAAATGCTAATCTAAATTTACAAGCGCAGCAACAAAACCCTTCGATTATACCACTTTATGTGACTTATACCAGTTTGTTTGTGGTCGTCGATTTAGAGATATAATGAGTGATTTAATTTTAGACAATGCAAAACAAACTGCTCGAATTGGGGTTTCTACAAATATTCCTTTTCCATTAGTGGAACATCGATTTGGAGCCGCAGATTGCTGTTTCAAGAAAAACAAAATAAAGTTAATGACGGTTGCACCGAAGCTTAAACACCTCTCATAAACAAAGAACTTGCTTTCGATCATTCAGTTTGTATCGCAGCTATATGATATATTGGTCCTATCTAGAAAATTTGTTTGGTGATTGTGTTATTGTCTTAAGTTATTTCATGAAGATATTTCGTCGAGGAATAATCTTTTGATCGGTCAGTTTGTATGGCAGCTATATGCTATAGTGATGTTTAGCTTCTTGGGCAAATAAGGGCGACCACACAATTTCAGAGTGATATCTCAAAAACTGAGGGACTATGGACTAACATGTCTATATCTACTCCGCTGGTCACGATGTCTATGTATTCTATAAAATCTCACCCATTTCCCTCTAAGTGTTACAAGCTTCGTGCCAAACTTGATACATCCCATTCAGCGTATAAATATTGTTGACCTAAAACTAAAAGATGCACATTTTTGAACCACCTCCAGCGAAATTGCAACACGCCATTATCAAATTTAAAACGACAAAGTCCGATTTTCGACCGAAATTCATTTGTTGTATTATTGGATTTGTGTGAGCGTGATGCCGATTGCTGTGAAAAACGAGTCAAACTACCAATTTTAGTGATGTGATTGTGGTCACAGTGCCGTTGAACAATTGACCGACCGACTGACCGCCGAACAGAGTCGCGTTTGAAACGAGTCGAATTCGCAAAGCGCCCACTGCCACCAAGCAATCAACTGTATCGGTTAGGTGCCCAGTTTCAGTCAAATTAGAAGTCAAAAGTTGGCAGTCAGCACTTTTGGCAACATCAAAGTGAATGACCGCCAAGCAGCAGCAACACAGCAGCAGTAACAACAAAAGCCCAGCAACAACAGCAGCTGTGACATCAACCAACGCTGCTGCGGCGGTAGCAATACGGCTCAGTTGACAACAATAATGGTGGCGGTGGCGATGGCGGCACGGTAGCTGCTGGCTGACGCGGTTTCCTACACCAATTTGCAACTAAATTAATAACAACTTCCCGCCGACAGGCGAGTCAACGGGCGCGCAAGCAGTGCGCAACACAAAAACGGAAGGTAGCAAGTGGCAGGGAAAATGGCTCAAGGGATTTGCGCGTTGCGCCGCTACATGTCCACCACCGAAGTCGAAGACGTTAAGCAAGGATTTAGATATGCTGCTTTTATTACAAAAGCCGGTGGTGGCAGCAACAAATACTTTGCATCTTATGCATGTCAAGTAAAGTAAGTTGGCAAAGGTGGGTCGACATTTGCGAGCGCCATCACTGAGTGGGATACGAAGCCACCTTGCAGTCAGCTAGCAACTCCTACAACAGCGTCACTTGGCAGCGCAATGTTGTCCGCGTAGTGAGCAGTAGTTGGGGCAGTGGCAACAGCAGCAGCAGCAGAAATGTTGTTACCCTTGGGCAACACATTAACAGCATTCATAATTCCTAGATTTACTCGAGACCATCTTTTCCTCACTTTGTGAGTTCATTTACTGAAATGCGCCCGCGAACAGGTGAGTGCGCCGAGCGCGCGCGCGCGTTCACAGTGGCGGCGGTAGGTGGTGAATTCGCTTTTTATCTACTTCGTTATTTAAGCTCGCAATGTACTGCACTGTCTGTGTGTGTGTATTTTTTAATTATTTCAAATGGGAACTACACACAATTATCCTTTTTGTCCTTACTTCAGCGCGAAGAATGGCGCAAACTTAGCAAAGCTCGCGCGCGCGGCCCTCACCACACAAACACACACACTTAGAACCCACTCACAGAGGGGCGCGCCGCGTCACCGCGCGTATATGCAAATAATGTTGAATTTATGCAGGCGTATCGTACCTGGATAAGTGACATTTCATCGATGGTGGGGTCATTCTTGAGCGTCTTGTCGTTTGCTGTATGCGCTTGAATTTCTTCTTCCTTGCCTTAACTGCCATTTTTCTTGCCCCTTTTGATTTTGCTTTTGCTTTTGGTTTTGCTCGCCTGCCGCCATTCAGTGGGGAGAAAGTGTGCACAAAGAGCGGCGCGCACAAGGATAACGGCACAGCACGAGCAATGCAAAATAGCGCTTAGTAAGCGGTGAGTTGTGAGCTGCGAGCTGTGAGCTGTAAATACTGAGCAGCCAGTCAGCAAGTTAGCAAGTCAGTCAGTCAGTCAGCAATGAGCGTTGCATAATGGTGAGCGGTGAACCAAAGCACATTGAATGGGTTTGGCGTGCATTGAAGTGCATTGCACCCTATACATGTGAATTGCGCGCGTACATGACAAAGGGGCGCGGATTAGTGGTTTGAGGGTCAATTGGAGGGCGTTAGAATACTAACGATTACACTCACTCCAATCTGCTACAGTGCTTTGAGTGGAAAGAAAATAGTATTAAAAAATAAACTTTACTCAAAGGAAAGCGTATTTATACAGGGTGCTTTTGAAATGCGATATAAATGCAGTGTATAGTATGAAAAATAAAAAAATATTGCCAAAGAAGTTATCTCAATGGAAGCGGAGTACTGTAGATCATTTTTTACAAGGATTTTCGAAATCCAGATGCCACCATATATAGTATTTTAGTTCGCTCGTTTATGATCGCGACTTAATTCAACCTTAGTTTTATGCTTTTGATGGCACTGAGCCACAGAAGGAAATTCATATGTATACAAGTATGTCTAACTATTATTACGAGTTGAAGTTAAGTAAAAATGCTTAGTTCAAGTGTGGTGAAGTTTGGTATGTTAAGTTCAAGTGTAATGAAATGCTTTGGTTTTGTTAAAATCGAGTGTGGTGAATTTCGGTATGTTAAATTCAAGTGTGGTGAATTTGGGTATGGTGAATTCAAATGTGATGAGTGCGCTTTCGGGAAGTTTATATTCGTGAGCTAAGAAATAAATAGTAAGTTAAGGTGTGGTGAATTTGAGTATGGTAAGTTCAAGTGTGGTAAAGCGAAGTTTCGATCCATCAATTTCAATATGTGTGGTAAACTGAGGTGAATCAACGTTAATTGAAATAGTACAGTACTATATACATATATATATCAATGATAGTTATTTATGCTTTACGGAAAAGAGATCCAGACATCACAATAAATTTTAAACTGGGACGGAAATTACATATATATTTTTCTTTTCGTTCTGTCAGACATCAGAGAACGCTTTCAACTAACTCTCTGGTTAGTTCCAGCCCTTGCACCTAAACCAAGCTTAGCACCTGTCTTTGTGTCGGGTACTTTCGAGCTCCTTACAAACGCTACTCCCTTCTGGCAATAACTAGTTCCTTCCTGCTCAGGAGATGCGCGCTACTTTCATTTGTTTTTGTTGTTTTGGTTAACTTTTTGGAACCACGAGTGTAGAGGAACTTATATTCGCTTGCTCGTAACGCCCCTCTACGCAAGTATCGCTTTCTTCTTACGGAGGATGCAAGGTATCCGCAAGCTCCGTTCGAGACTGGGCTATTTGAGGGTCCCAGCGCGACTGCTCCTCGTCACAGGTCGCATGACACCTTGATTCAGCCCTTTTTTTCCCCCAACCATAGTAAGACTTCTTATTTGAATAAGAAATCAGACTTTAGATATGTATATATAGCATATATATCTCAACTGCAACAGGGCAAATTATTACCGCGATCGCGTAGAGAGTTCTAAGGCCGACGAACAAAGACCAAATTCTATGAGTCCCTCATCATTCCCGTCCTGCTACATGGTGGGGAGGCATGAACAATGTACGGTAACATTGACATAGTTCAGGGAATCAAGAGACAGCGGCCGCAGCTTTGAGGGTTTTCGATTTAGTACCCGCCGGCACAAGCAGAGGAAGAAGCAAACCAGACGAGACCGATGTATGAAAGGATTAAAGATGGACAATTCATTGGTCTTGTTGCCATGTTTTTATCAAAACGAGTTTTGAACTGTAGAAAACAGGATCTCACTTGAACAGGAAGTATTGAGGTCGGCGTGTACGCAGAGAAAAAGCTATTAGACTTTATAAAATCAGCAGTGATCGAAGTTTTCAGGGATGCAGTCGAAGCAGGAGAGAATTTCAGCCCCCATATGTATATTTAACGGGAATATTGGACCAGTTGGCAGAACTTTGAAACTTAAATGGACAGTAGCCTCCTTCAAGCTTAAAGAAAACGAGCTTTAAAGCTTGCCTTATTGATATTTTTTACTACAATACCATTAAAAAGCAGGAAACTAGACTGTTAACCATTCAAATTTTTACAGTTTTAATGCGTTAAAATGCAACACCGTGCCACCCGACACCGTGCCACTCAGCGCGGCTCAAGAGTGCAACAAAGTGCGTGCGTTTACGACTTCATTTGAGTGCGTCGGTGTGCGTATTTATGCGCAGTCGACGGCTATGCACGCACTAACAAATATGAAAGGCGGCTTGGAGGCTCTTAAAAATCACAGTCTCACACAGTCGGCTGCTTAGTTACGTACGCTGCGTGGCAACAAGGCATTGCCGGCTACTGCTCTTATTGCAACTTGCAACACCCGCCTGCTGCTGCAGTATATTTGAAGTCGCTGCTGCTTGGTATTGTGCGAATTAAATCAGCAGTTGCCAGCAATTTTTCTTTGCTACGAGAGCTGGCTTCCTGCCACAACGCGTTGCGCTTGGTTTATGCTAAGTTCTTTGTGTGTATGTGTGCGAATCGGTTTGTTGGTGGATGGGGTATGTGTTTCATAAGTTCTGTGTGTGGTAGGTATTCGTTAGCGTTTGTGCGTTCACCAGCTCATGGGGTGCGCCATGCGGGTGTTATGGATACGTGTGGCACGCTGTGACATTTTTCAAGTGTCGGCTTGAACCCTCTCGTTTAGGTTAAAAATGATATCTTCTTGCATGTTGTGTGCACCCAGTGCCTGCTCATATAAACACAATAGCGCACCCTAAAGTTATTTACATACAAACAACTACAACTTCTTTACGGCACACACACACACACACACACGAGTACAAAAGTGTAGGAGTACATGGAAATGTCCTCGCGTCCATATACACTATGCGCTTATAAATTCAAGTGTATCTGCAACCCACACACACCCATATATACAGACAACCATACACACACATAACGGCATATGTACTTATTACCTTCTTTCATGGAGCGCATGCAAAATTGCCATCAACGCTATCCTATCAGAGTGCACTCGGCATGAATGTCATCAACATCATCATCATCATCGTCGTCGTCATGATCAGCTCACAGTTCCATAGAATCTTCTTCGTCATCATCATCAGCAGCAGCAACGCCATATCACAGTTCCCTTCAAACAACACATAAGTGCCACATTTGGATTTTCATGTGTTTGTTGTTTTAGGTGAAAGTAAATTGTTGCCTTTTTGAGCGAAGATACAATGCCATAACTACCTTTTTCTGCTAAGAGCTAAAGTAGGAAAACAAAAATGCTAAAACGCTAACAACATAAGAGCACAACGTTCACAACTACAACAACAGGAACAAGCATAGCAACGGCATAACAACAGCACTTGTTGTAGGTATTGAAATTAAGCAAACAGGGAATTGGGTGTCATTTCACCAACTGTGGTGTGAGTAGTTCAATGTACTGCTCCCTACTGTTGTGCATGGTTGCATTCCGAGTTGTTGTAACGAGGAGCTTTCAATGACGCGCCCACAACATGTGAATGCTTTATGGTAATTTTTCTTACAAGAATTAGTATTTGCTGCAATTAAGAATCACTATATAGAATTGTGTATTTTATAAGCCAGAATATGACGCTTTATTTAAGCCACAACAGCACAGCTCTCACAAATGACACACCCACAAAGGTTTCGAAGCACAGATCTGTAGTTACGTAATACATTTGTACTTCAGACCAATGGGTTAAGACAAAAAATAAGCGAAACATAATCCCTACCAGGACATGATTTTGATTGTTCAATTATTACGACAGATATATACTATAGAAGTCTGATCTGAACGCTTTCTTCGGCGATTGTCTTGAACAAAGATCTATGCCAAATTTCATGATTATATCTCGTTAAATATAAAACTTTCCATACAAGGACATGATTGTTTGCATGGGAGGTATATTCTACAGTGAGCCGATCTAAAAAATTTGTTTAGTTATTATACACTTATCGCGGACAATGTCCCTTGCCGAAGATTATGAAGACGCCTTGGCAATTGAAATCCGTTTTCCAAACAAGAACTTGATTTAAATTAGTCGATTTGTATGGCACCTATGGGATATTGGGGTCGGGTGATCCAACTAGAGGCCATTACAACCTACTATTTGAAGCCCGAAATTGAAGGTCGTGATCTGGGCGAGAACAAGATGACGTCACTTCTCACACAATTCCAAGTTTTGGGACGGTCGATTAGCCACCAAGTTTTCGTTATATCACACTGTTACACTTTTTCCTGTGAAGATATATATGGAGGATGGAGTCATGTGTAGAAGTTCACGCAAGTGAGGAAAGTTCTCTGATCGCCATTCACTTGGGAGTGGCCAGAAACGAATCTTATATATATGACTCAAGCAGCTCACGACTTCCGGTCTTTGACCAAGTATCCTCTGGGTAGCCTAAGAACATCCGTTTGAAGGCGAGCTAAAGTGAGAAGGCGAAACATCCCCTGCATAGGGTTGTGCGCTGTGTTTGGGACCCGCCACGTAAAAAACACCCCCAATGAAAAATAAACAACAGCCTCGGATGAGAGACTCCCCTTTTGATGACGACAATGGTAAACGAAATAAGGACTACGAATTGGGGGCATGCACCTGGAATGTCCGGTCCCTTAATTGGGAAGGTGCCGCTGCCCAGCTGGTTGATGTCCTCGTGAAAATAAAGGCTGACATCACCGGCTATAATCGCGTAAGCGGTGCCAACGCCAATTAAGAAGAAGGAGAAAATATGTAAAATCGAAAGAGTATGCGGCCAATCTCGTTTCGTTTCAGTCCTTGGAGCAAAACATTATGCGTGTAATTCGCCATTTACCAGTCGAAATGCTCGAACGAGTCATTGAAAATGGGGCTCAACGAATAGATTCTCTGAAAGCGCGGCCAATATTTGATGGAGAGGGTCTTCAAAACATAAATTTCAAAGAATGTTCTTTCGAATTATAGTAAACATTCGCCATTAAGGGGGTATTCTAGTCCAGAAATTTAAAAAACCCGAAATTTTTTATATTTTCAAAGTTTCACTATTCAAGAATATGTGTACAAAAGGATTTTTCAAAATTCAAATTATTTTCGGAGAAATAGGCATTTTTCTGAACCGGCATCCCAACTGGTTCGGCCGGAACTAATGGAACAACAGACATTAGAGAAACTTTAAACGCGTTTTTCTCAAAACTGACTTTTTCGGAACGATACCCACGATTTCTCAGGTTCTACTGGACCGATTTACTTGAAATTTTTATAGAGTCTTCTTTATAGGCTTGTCTATGGTTGGAACTAGCCCCATCCCCAAATTTTTATTTTTATTATTTTTAAAAAATTCGAAATAGTCAGAAAAAGTGATCCAAAATAACTTTTTTTAGGCTGTCGCCAATTTGTGAAAATTTTTTTTTCCCACTTTACCGTAGTTCCGGCCATTGCGACATTATTCTATATTAATAATCTTGTTTTCCTTTTGGTTTCAGATAACTAGGAGGGTTGAAATCATGGGTATGGTCACGTGGAAATTTTTAGAGAAACCCCACTTCGTCAGCTCATAATTTTTGAAATTTTTTACTTTTTTTAGTCTTTAATTTTTTTTTTTCTACTCTTCTAAAATTAACAAATAACTAATAAAAAATGGATAGTAAAAATATTAATTGCCTTTTTTTACGACACTTTAAAAATTACCTGAAATTCATGCTTCTAGACTAGAATACCCCATTAAAAACGAAAGATATAATAACAAAAAGAAGGAAACCTTATTACCTAAATGAATCTTGAGTTTATGGTTACGCCTTGAAAACCAAACCGCAAAAGTCCCAATGAAAGCATGAGCCAATACCAAAAGAGCGCGTCAGCAAAGCGAAGTGCAATATGCTATATCTGCCTGCGATTACTTTAAAGGGAATCGGGATCCAAGTAGAGGTACCTTTTTCAATAGCCTTTTTTGACAGATCACGCGTATACCGTGTCAACGTGTCATATTAAATTGAAAGCGTTCAAAATGCTTGTGCAAAAACTGAAGCCGCTCGACCTTCCCAAGCGACATCGCCGTTTTAGAGCCAAATTTTATTCAGCGATGAGACCCATTTCTGGCTTAATGGGTATGTGTGTAAAAAGCCGAGTTTTGGTCCGATCGTTTGGCGGCAAAGATCAAGTAATATCACACCGTTTGAGTTTTTCTTGTGAAAAGTATAAGCGGAAAAGTCGCTTCGAAGAAGGTCTTGATGCAAAACATCACGCGCGTCACTTGCCAATTACCAGTCGAAATGCTCGAACGAGTCACCGAAATTTGCATTCAACGCATGAACCATCTGAGACATAGCCAAGTCCAACATTTGGAAGAAATAATCTTGAAAACATAAAAATCAAAGAATGCTCTTTCGAATGACAACAAACATTCCCAATTAAACCCCATTGAAGTTTCTGTTTTTTCTTTAAAATGTAGAGAACCTCGAAATGGCTGGATACAAAAAAAAACTTATATATTGGATGTTGTCACATACAATTTTTAGGTTATGAAAGAGCTTCGAATTGCTTATGCAACCATCATATTTTCTTGATCGAGCCCTTAGCGATTTATTCATGTGCTCAGACTATTTTGAAGCCAATCATATTACAAAAATTGTATTGGAAAGTTTGAAAATCACTTTAAATTGTATATTTTGTCTTTAAAACAATACGAATATTTTTCTTGTAGTGTAGGCACTCTTACGATATTTTGATATTCTCTGCTTTTGAAATTAGCAAAAGTCAAAGAAATGTTTATTCTTCAACACTTGAAGAGCCAATTGAAGAATCGATAATTGATAGACTCTGCATTTTTCAAACTAATTTCCGACAATCAAAATATTAAATTTTGCGTGATTTACACTCACGAAGCGGTCAACAATAAAAAAAATCCCATTGCTTTGCTTTAGTTGCAAGCCCAACACACCACCATCCCCCTCCCCACTCGTCAGCGTGTGAAATATTAAATTATTATTCACCGTTAAATCAATTTGTAGTAATATTAGAAGTACAAACCGGCTATTCGCAGAATAAATAGTGAGACTCGTACCACCCGACCACGAGCACATTGTCTTCGTGTTGTCTGTGGCAACGTGCGAACTTCATTAGCCAAAGGCAAACCACGAACTAACTTATTTCCGCACTAACCCTTTGTTATTGTTGTTGGCTGTTGTACTCACGAAAACCGCAACCGCAATCACCAGCAGTGCAACTTTGACCGCAACTGCAACACCATGGACCACGACGAATGCCATCCATGCAACACACCAACAATACAACAATACATGGCAGTGTTCATACGTACATACAACAACAATAAATTACAATTAATAATGAAAATTTATGTATCGATGATAATGCTCACATGCACTATTACTAAGGTATTTAATAAATTTAGCCAAGTGTAAATGCCAGCTGAAATGCGACCATTCATGTGGGAATACCATAAACGGGTTGAAATGTATATTTGTCGTGTGTAAGTGAGCTCGTATATTTCAACGAAGTAAGACGATGGAATTTAAGCGGTGATATATTGCTTGCTTTAAAGTGTGAAGCTTCAGAAGGAGAATGAATGAACTTAAGGAATTTGGATTGGAAGGATGACACTAAGAGCAATTGTGGGAACACGAATCTTCAGGTAAGACATACGCAAGGTATTGGAAGAAATTGACATAAGCCCTTTTATTGTTTGAATTGAAGAGCAGATTACAGGCACACAAAAAATCCGAGAGGACGACAATTTTACAACCGAAATCGAATTTATGGATCGCTGCGGGTCGAACTCGAGTATATAGTACATATATTTCTAAAACATAAAGACACTAGCAAACAAAAATATCGTGGTAAAAGAACCGAAGAATCAGGAATATTAATATATAGGGTGCTTTTTTAGACACGCTATTTTCGAAAAGAAAAAAATTTCAAACCAGTGACCGCAGCGGCTGGTTCGAATAAATTCAAGCCGAAAGGTCCAATTACCGACCACATTTTGCAACAATTGGAATCAAATGTTATGTCGGCAATAAGGCCCCGAATTCTCTTCCAAAGCGTCAATCATCTGCGTAGACGACAACAAAAACCAACCCATTGTTTGAAGATTCTTTGCACTCACCAAAAATATCCTAACTGATTGCTTCATTTTTTAAACCAGAGGTCGTCCACATCAACATCCTTCAACCCATATACAAAAGACTCGCTAATCATGGTTCTATAGCATTCCCTTTAACCTTTTGGCAGACTTCATTTTTGGAGAAATAGGGAATAATATAGAGAGCACGAAACCTTAATTCCTGAGGAAATATCGGCATTTCCACAATTACTCGCGGATGATCATCAGTCAAAATTCAACCCATTCAACCAAAAGTGAGCTTCATCGCTGAACAAAATTTTTCTGGTGAAAATCGAGATCAATGGCCTTCTCCTTTTGGGTCCATTCACCAAATGTGCGACGCGCTTGATAGACTTTCGGTTTCAGTTCTGGGTCGAGTTGTATTTTGTAAGCCCACAAAAGAAGATTCTGCCATAAAATCTTCTATAAAATGGATGGACACAGTTCCAATTGTTGCGCGCGATGACGAATAGACTCACTCGGGTCTTTTTTAGTACTCTGCTTCACGGAGCAATAACAGATCCTGTGATTATTTCACAATATGTTTGAGAATGTATGTTATCTACTAGAATGTTGCGAAACCGATTCATGATTATTCGAATTACCGACTAGGCTAGGTGACTATATTGACCGAATATTGGATTCAGCGGGTGATGCGTTATGAGAATCGAATCGTTACTTTGATAGTACATTTGCAAACAATTAACTGCTCTAGAACCGTGGATCACCAAATGGTAGATTGGTATTAATATTAAAAAATCCATACAAGAGCTGACTCCTAAGGAAGATGCTGTCTCAGTTTGCCGAACACTCGTATATAAAGCAATACTCAAACCAAGCCTTTCAAAATAAAGTCCTTCACACTATGCACTTCTTTGTGTGATAAATAGAGGACGTTATCGAAACTTACAAATGAAAAAGAAACTGTAGAAGAATTTAGTACTTCTAACCTCTTTGTAGAACCCTCACAACGTATTGGTGATCCAACTACTGGATACTTCCCTCTACACCTTCTTGACAATATTTTTTATAGCAGCAAAGTATAATAACAAACAACAACTCTTCAAATGAGCTCATTTGAAGGAGGTCTGACACTGAAACTAGTAACAGAATACAGACAAGAACATTGAATGAATGCAGAGTCTACAGGTATAAATATTATTATCTGTCAACAATAGCAGAGGAAAGTGGTGGAACTATCTACAGACGTTTCCAAGTGACATCGCTTCTTTCTATGGGCTCTTGAAAAGTTCTAAGAACATCCGATGTTTTCGAGCCAAATTTTGTTCAGCGATGAGACCCATTTCTGACTTTTGAGAAAAAGATCAACCTGAAGAGATTCAAGAGCACCCATTTCACTCAGAATAAACAACGGTTTGGTGTGATTTGTGGGCCGGTGGAATCATAGGTCGATTGGCCACCAAGATGCTGTGACATCACATCGTTAGACTATTCTGTGAGGATATGCAAAGTCTAAAGTCTATGCGGACAATTCTGCTTCAATTCAGGCCTTATAGCAACACATTACGCTTGCAGTTAACTCTAACAGTCGAATGTTCGAACGAGTCATCGAAAATTGGACTCAATGAATGGACCATCTCAGACGGCCAACATTTGAAAGAGATAATCTTCAAAAAATAAATGCTAAAGAATGTTCCTTCGAATTATAATATATATTCCCCATTAAATTTAAAATTTCTGCGTTTTTTTTTCTATAAAAAAAAGTAAGGATCTTCGAAATGGCTCACTTTTTATAACATTCGACTCCACACTTTTTTTACTCGCTTGCAAAAATCATTCAGTGGCATGATAGCTACTTACATTCGGGTTCACTGCGTTGATAGCCAACATTTATAGCTGTCTAGCTTGACGTTACAGCCGCAGGATGTGCAACAATGTGCACGTACCACAAGTTGGCAGTAGTTGTTGCATGCAACATACATAAATGCATACTTGCCACAACATTATCCTGCTATGCTTATGCAACGAACAACATACTTGTGAGTATGAAAGCATAACTTTATTGATAATAAAATTTATAAGACAAGCAGCGAGGAATAACGAAAATGTCTTATGCGGTAAAAATGTACCGAAAGTTGGGAGGGTGAAAATTCCATTTAAATCAATTTTGTGGGGAATTGAAAAGTTAGCAACGGATTATAATTTAAATTTTGTTGGTTGAATGCGAGTTTCGGATAGAAACCAATATACAAAAGCACTGCGAGTTTGAAAGCTTTTCATTCGAAAGCTGGTGAAAGTTCAAAGCTTGAGCAAAGTGAATTAAACAAGTGGAGTGTCGGATTCATAACTTATTTTGGTATCTGGTGATAAACTTCTTTGCTATATCTCGATTTTTACTGAAGACTTCTAGGGTAAAATTATTGACGAACTTTCATTCGAAAGTTGATGAAAGCTCAAAGCTTTAATAAAGTGTTTCAATCAAGTGGAGTCGACTACATTTTTGCGGTATCTCGATTATTGCTGGAGCCAGTTGTCAGGAATATATTAAATTTCGGGATTTGTCCGATTCAAAAAAGCCCCACACGCTTAGGGTATACAAACTACGGCACGATTGAGCTCGTAAGCTCCACCGCAGCTATATCAACATAGAGTTATAGCTAAACACATAGAGGAGTTGCTACTCATTACGTCGCTCGGCTACGAAACTGGTTAAGTTTAGTGCTGCAGTAGGCGCCACATGCAACAACCGATGGCCGGCTACCGACTACCCGACTTGTGCACGTTTCCTTCTCACACAAAGTGAAAGACAGCCGAGCAGACAGGTAGTCCGTCAGTCAGGCCATCCATGCCACAGACACATTGCCATAATGCAAACACCGATATAGGTAAGTGTTGCTACTGCTGCTGCGGCCGCTGCTGGTAGCTAGTCCAGCTCCTCGAGTGTGTGTGCGCTTGTGTGCATTCGCAAAGTGAAGGTTTTGCAGCCAATTACGACATTAATTTATGGCCAACAGGTGTCGATGATTTTGCTAATGGCAGCTGATGGATTCCGACTCGACGGACAGACACTGACGCTGACGTGTTGCAGCCACGGTTTCGGCGTACAACCTAACAGCCAGCAACAGCGGCAGTTCGTGATGGCGACGGTGTCGGCGGTGGCGGCGGCGATGACACCGTATCATGTCAGCAATGCACCAATAATGTGGCTGCATCAACAACTTCCTTATCAAGTTTATAGTTGTAGCTTTCGCTGCGTTTTTGTCGATGTTGTTGTTGTTGTTGATGCTGGTGACTCCGTGCATTCGGATGCCACCGTGTTTAGCATGTTTGTGGCCATTTGCGCGAAATTAACATAAATATCTGTGGATACACACATACATACAGACACTTTGCTGTGCTGCGTCCAAAGTGGCGTCGTCAACGCCGATAAAGTTACATAAATATAATTAACAATAATGTGGCAACTTTTGCGGTCGCTCGTAATCAAGCACAACG
Source organism: Bactrocera zonata (assembly GCA_037783105.1). NCBI lineage: Eukaryota > Metazoa > Arthropoda > Insecta > Diptera > Tephritidae > Bactrocera > Bactrocera zonata. Next base: position 1,456,435 of record JBAWJQ010005072.1, on the reverse strand, counting down.
GCCTGCAGCTCCTTTCGTTTGTAGGCGACCAACCTGCCAGCCTAAAAGGTGAAGGAAGCGGCTTGACAGCTTGCCTTCCAGCGGAGATCTTTGTAACTTCCGGTTCATGAGGGGCATGGTTTCAAAGAGTGTGAGGTTGGATAATATATTGGAGCAATTTATTAGATTCAGTTCACGAGTAAGATAATACGAAAGCCTTTGAGAACTATACGTTCAAATCTTTTAAAAAGCAGTTCGAGATTCAATAAGATCAATATAAGAAGGTCTCAAAACGCGATCAGGAAACCCACCACAGAATATATAATGGACATCGTGGAGAGTACACAAAGTATGTATGTATCAAGTACTGGATTTGTCCGGAAAGTCATTGGACTGATTTTCTTCTGCTGCGACAGTACTTCGGAGCGTGCGCGCACCGACTGGATTCGGTAGAGGGCGTTCTTAGCTAACGAACGAGCGGCTGGTCTGTTGTCTCCGAGCTTCTGGAGAGCCAGGACAAACATTTTCGTGTCACATTTTTCTAAATATTTTGCAAATATATTGAGACGAAAGAGGGTATCCAAGCAGCATGCACTTCGGATCTTAAAGCTATGCCGGAGAATGCCTTCCGTGAGGACTTCAACATTCCGCGACTTCTAAAAACTAAATTTTAATATAAGGTGACCGTAATTGATAGTGTTTTCAAAGTGTATTCATGTCATATCAACTTGGTTATATCCATCGATTTCTGTCCCACAGGACGCTGAAACCACAGACTGATGACGGACCTCTATTAGTGGATAGACATGGGGACCTGTCTTTCCACTTCACCTAAATATTAAGTGGACGTATGTGCTTTAAAAGCTACCTGTGCGAACTAGATCAGAACCATCCGAATTGTACACAGTATATAGCTAAGAGTTTTCTATTCTTTTTATAACCCTACTAACTACATACTACATACGGTGATAGTTTACAGTGGAAATTTTGACGGCACTCATCTGTCAGTCCGATGAGAAATGAAAAGCTGTCAACGAAGCGACAGTCTCAATCATGACAAAACTGAATAGGCGTCCGTCAGTACGTAGCGTAGGGAAGATTTCAAATGTTTTGTCACTTCCACGAAGTTTTTCTTGAAATTCTGTTTTCATAGTCAGTGAGACATTTTTATTTTTGAGAAGTTGACATTTCAGATAATTTTAAGCAGAAATATATTCCAGACTAGCAAATAACTTTTTTTGGAGGTCCGGAGTTCTGGAGACGAGATCAAGAAGATTCAACATTCAGAGCTTACATCTTAAACATTTACGCTTGGACTCTATATGAAAAGGATAACCAATAAGGTAACCAATTTTTTTCGACAAGTTTCCATTTAAGATAATTTTAAGCAGAAATATCTTCCAGACTGGCAAACAACTTTTTTTGGAGGTCCGGAAGTCTGGAGACGGGATCAAGGAGATTCAGAATTCTGAGACATTTACGCTTGGACTCTATATGAAAAGGATAACTCATAAGGTAACCAATTTTATTGAGAAGTTGACATTTCAGTTATTTTAAGCAGAAATATCTTCCAGACTAGCAAAAAACTTTTTTGGGAGATTAGGATATCTGAATACGGGATTAAGAAGATAAAAAATGGAAATGGACTCTTCATTCGAATAGTTCCAGTAAAATTCACAGCGAAGACGCTTTCACACTAAGCCTTCACGCTTGGTCTTTATATGCAAAGGTACTATACGCTCAAAACAATAATCAAAGAGGTCCCTCTCAGCGAGGTACCACTTTTTCATGCGCAACTGTAACATAAAACGCTTTTTTATTCCTTTTTGCACATTATAATTGTTGTCGGCTTTTGCGTCGGCGCGCAGCTGCCTGCTACACGACTGCTTACAACGCGCCTGCGGCCTAATCGAGGCGTTGCGCTAATTGATTTTCCCGCTTAAGTTAACAACGCGTAATTTTCGTTGAAATGCAGCGCCGCCAACGCCGTCAGCTTTTTGCCACCAAACGAGCGCATGCTGTACAACAACAGCAACACCAACAGACGGCGATGAGTGCATGGTTAACTGACTGGCTGGTTGGCTTACTTGCCGCGTGTGTTTGTGTTGTTGTAGTCGGCGCGTTTGTTTGTGCAGAGCAGCAGTTGACCTCGTCTGTTGACAGCCAAGTAGGGAGGCGGCCTTTTAGTCTTGAGTGCAAGCATTACAGCACTTTTGTTGCTATTATTCTGACTTAAGTTGCTTGATTTTTCTTGTTGCTGCTGCAACGTCGTTTTCGCTATGCTTTCACGTTAATAGCTAGTGCAGCATGTTATGTTGTTGTTGTTGTTGTTATTTTTGCATTCCTTGCATTCACGTTAAGTTGCAACGCGTGTCCGTGCACACGTCCGTCTCAGCGACTCACTGTCTCGGCGCGCCGCGCCCTGCCGCCCGACGCCGCCGCGCAGCGCTGCCCGTGCACACGCGTCGTGCGCACATTCGTAGTGGCGTATCAAGGCGCGTTGCACATTGGGCATCGCGGCGCAGTGCGGCAGACGAGCGTCGGACATTGTAGGACGTTTCACATACATTGCGCACATGCACGTCATCTCGTCTCAACTTTATGCCTGTCCACATTTGTAAATGATCAGCTTCGCATTGCAAAGTGAAGGGCGGCGCGACTGTGAGACATGTTGCATACCGCCTCGGCACCGCACTGCAAAGTCGGCTGCCGGCAGCACCCAAAGTACAAACCACTTACGGTGGCAATGCCATCGCCACAGCCATCGTCATTGCCATAACCAGAACCAGAACCAAGACCGGCCGCCGCGCTAAGTAATTGATGCCTGATGCTTAAGGAATTTTTCTGCAATATGGATTTGCTATTAAGCAGATAAGTTTGTGAATATGTATGTGGCCAAGTCTGCCGTCAGCCGGTCAGACGCTCTGCTAAGAGTCTGTGTCGGTGTGTGTGTGTGTGTGTGTGCAATGCAAACGTTGCCAGCATATTAAGCAATTTCATGATTCTTAAATGCTCAACTAGCGCACAAAGCGTAACCGAGAAAAGAAAGGGAATCTAAAACGACGGAATGCATAGAAGGGCCCAGGCAGCCGCTAAGTAGGGCAAGCCAATGGAGATTTCGTCAAGAATTCCAAATAGTTTTGTGTAATTGCAATTTGCTCTCCCCCGAGTTGTACGCTCGAAAAGCTTAGGAAACTGGAATTCGTTAGAAAATCATAAATTTTTGGTAAAAGTAAGCTGATAATTAACTTGGCCTTTCACCAAACACAAATCGGCGACACTTCTAACGAATTCCTCGTTTGATGTCCCAAATAAATAATTGCTTAATGCTGAAAGTAGTGAATATGTCAAAATTTATGTATTTTTAATGATTACTAAGTACTTTCTATTTGAGCAAGGTTGTTAAGAAACGAGAAAAGCAACGACGAGCAAGCAGGTACGGGGTAGGTACTTAGCTTTGTATTGTAATAGGTAGAAAAAAAGTCGAGTCTAAAAGAAAAAGAAGCTTTGCTCTGACCATTTTTCACTTGATTTCTGAAAATCTTGTGGACTTGCAAAATTTTGTGAATAACCTGTCTATGGAGTAGTTAACCATCCAGTAATCAAAAACAGAGTCTTAACAAACAAATCAACAACCATCAACTTTTTGTCGATTTCGAAGCGCAAAGTCGAGGCTTTCGACTGCACTAACAGGAGCTGCCTATTGGACGCCATGTCTGTTTGGTATTCCTTCGAAACTCATACGGTTACACAGCATGACGTGAGCACAACCTCAGCTCCGTCAAAATCGGTAAGGATCCCTCCGAACCGAGCCGTTCGATAACAGACGTGGTTTTAGACAGCGTAATTCCTTCAAGTGCGTGTTGTTCGAAACTAAGCTTCGGTACTAAGCAAAGGAAACTGTCTACTCTAAAAGTACAATGCTACTGGGGAAAGCGATGATATTTTGATAACGTAGACCTAGCGTTTTCCAGCCCAGAAGGAGAAGTGAAAGAAGTTCGTCGTGGGGTAAACGAGAGCAAGACAAAGTTCGGCCACACAAGCTTTGTCAAAATCCGTAAGTCCGGAATCCGGTTTTAGAAAGGGTAATTTTATCTCATGGTGCCGCATATTCTAAAAACAAGACAAAGCGCGTGGAGACCACACAAAAAGATTCCTCGCGTCATGGAAACTACGTCACTGTTGACAGCTATAAATTTGAAAAAGTTAAGGATATTTCGGAACCAGCTAAAATTCCACCAATAATATAAGTCTGGAGATCAAGAGGGCAGCAATTGCGAAGCAGATTCCTCTTTCGATATATAAGTCTTTCGGTATTTCCATCCTATTATACGACACAGAAACAAGGATGATAATGGCCCCAGATGAGAGAGCAAGGTCTTTGGAGCCGTCCGCATGTGCGGTGAATGCCGAAGAAGTTGGAACCAGGAACCGCATAAACTCTACGTCGACATGGATATAGTTAAGCGCAGAAACCTTGAACGATGTTCCAGCGAAAGACTCCTTCGATTCGAGACGGATGAGTGGATAGCTGAAGCACGGGCCCCCACGCATCCAATATTAGGAGCAAGAGATTAGCGACCTCTCTGCATATGGGATGTAAAATTGTCGTAACTTCGCAACGGTTAGTGGCGAATGGCAAGTTTTTACTTTCTCGGCCCAGATGGACGATGTCTCTCGCCGTTGGGCTCTCGAACGAAGCGAGTATCCTCCAGAGGTATTAATAATAAGTGATAAGGAAATCGCTTTCAAAAAAATCATATCAAGAGTTCACAAATGGAGCACAATGGAGGGCTTCCGAATGCAAATACATGAATTATTCTGTTTGGTCTGAGCTTATCTATATTAATTTCTATTTAACAAATATGGGAAATATGAATTTATATGGGTCTCTACTTACTTCATGAAAGATGAATTCATTTTAATGTAATTATGACCGTTATTCCCAGCTTACCTGAAAAAATAGATAAAATTACGTTAATTTAAAATTTTATGGCAGATATGATATAAATAGGTATATAAGTAGCTATGAAAATGGGTACTAGATATATTTAGTATAACAAGTTGACATTACAGAATAAATAGAATTGACTGACACCTTCCCAATAAAGGATTAAATTGTAATCCTTAATGTGTTTGCCAAGGTCGTCATCAAGGCTGTTGTATACTTTTTATTGGGGCGTTTTTTACGAGGCAGGTCTCAAACCTAGCGCATAACCCTGGGATGGGATGGTTCGCCTTCTCACTCTAACTCGCCTTCAAACGGATGTCTTTTGGTTACCCAGAGGATACTTGGTCTAAAACAGGAAGTCATGAGCTGCTTGAGCCATATGTAAAGGAATCTTTTCTGGCCACTCCCAAGCGAATGGCGCTCATAGAACTTTCTTCACTTGCGTGAACTTCTACACATGACTCCCTCCTCCCCCTAGTGTGCCCCAAACAACTATACACTCAACACTATCGCTTAAAGGGAGATAGTTTACCGGAGGTTACGTTCAGCAGTATAGCCCAGTCAACTTTTGCTCTATGAGAAGAGATTGCGATCAGCCAGCTTAAAATACTCTGTTAACTTTTGCTCTATATGCGTTCGCATGGCTAAGGTTGAGTGGAATCATACTTGTAGTTAATTTGGGCCAAGGACTTAGCTTTATGAATATACAGCTTCTACAGATGGCGTCTGGTAGGATTTCCAGCCCTACAGTGTGGATGCCAATATGACAATGGCCCGTTAAAAGCCTCAAAACTGGGGAGAGACTAGACATACTGAGGGTAAAGAGAACACTAGAACTCTTGCGATCGATCTTGAGCTTTAATGACTACAACAGTCAGGAAGTCTGAAGCTGGTGTTGACCGAGGGCTCCGGTAAACCCCTCCACCAACCTTCAGCCCAAGCTTTGACCCCTCCGCAAGGAAGCTCACTGCCCGTCTCCTCTAAAGCTATTAGAGAAATAAGTTTCGATGGGCGTTCTCAGTAGGATCTTGCGCTTTTCCTACGGTGCCTACCTTACATGCTTCTGAAGCCGCTTCCAAAGACGCTGAGCTTTCGAACTTGATATTAAAAATTAATTTAAATGATTGCAGTGTTTTAGCAAACATCAAACCACAAACTAAATCCCCGATTAACAAAAATAATCATGTTCAACGAATTGGATTAAATAATCAAGTATTAAGACCATTTAGCATGCTCATATTGCTAATTCTGGAAAATCTACACAAAAGGCTTGTGGAATAATATCCCAATCACGTAAGATTTTCTCCACCATTACCCGGCAAGCAATAAGACGCACAAATTCCACACCGCCAAAGGCAATTAGCACTTGGAACTTGAAGAATCTCGACGGAAAATTTCTCCATTATCAAGCCCAAGCACGCAGCGGATTGCGAAAGTGCGAGCGGAAGAGGAGGATGCGGGCGCAAAGTGGGACACACTTACCGGGAAAACAGCAAACTACACGCAGCACCCATTTGCACGCACACAAACATACTTAAACACACATATGTACATCAATACAATAAGCACACGTACGATTTGATGTAAGAAGAAAAAGTAAGATCGGCAACATGACGATAAATTGCAACAAAATTGTTGCACTTACAATAAACGAGCACAACAACGGCATTCCATCATGAATGCACCACGTTACACGTTAAGTCAATTAAACGTTGCTTCCGACTCGTCACACACACACACACGCGCATATAACATTGGCCAGGCCAATACGCCGAAGAACAAGTTACGGGCGCATAAACACACAAATGGCAGCAACAGCAACAAAAACAAAAACAACAATAACAACAACAACGACAATAGTAAATTTATGCTGTCGTTGCTGAGTGCATTGCTGTTGTTATTGTTGCTGGCGGCTGGCTGCTATGTGGCAATGTGGCAATGTAGTTGCTGACTTCTCGGCTCTGGCCGGTCTCGACTTGACTTGCGTTGACTTGACGCAGCTTAGCGGCGCGTACATGGCATGTGAAACGTTTTGCCGCAACAACAACAATAACAACAACAGTAATAACCAACAACCATGTTGACTGTTTGTGTGTATGTGTGCAGCAGGCGCAGTAACCTCGGCAGCACATCAAGTGTCGATGGAGTGTTTATTACGCACATGCCAGGGCAACACTTCGTCCAAACATTCTTCAAATTGTCGTGGCTGAAGAAGCCGCAATGCTGCAGCACTTCAACTACATGCACCGCACATCGCTGCCGCCCGCCTGCAGGCCGCTAGCGTGCGCTCGGAGCAATCATAGTCTGCCAGCAACTATTCAACTTTATAATAACAACCGCAATTGCAACAAATGCCGGCAACAGCAACAACAACAGTAGCGCAGCGCAATAACTTGAACTGCCATTACAGTAGCTTTGCTAAGCGACAAATGTTGCAGGGGCACACGAAAGAGCATACGAAGTGACAATCACTGCCATACGGTGGCACAGACTACTTGCAACAGCACTGTATTTGGGCAGCAGCCGAAAGCCGCAGTTATGAATGTGGCACGAACTCACAGCACTGTGAATGCAGTTGTTGTTATTGTTGTTGCATGGCACTCATATGCGGCATACGAGTATATGTGCAACTGCCGTGTGTTGCATGTATGTCGGTATATTAGTTGTATTTACAAAATATACAATTTGATATTGCAGCCACAACCGACACAGACACGCTGCTGACACGTTGAGCTGCTACGTGCGGTGAAAGTGAATCAGCAGTTGCCGCATAAGCTGGCAGCGCAACAGAGCCACAACACACCACACAACACTACCTGTTACCGGCAGCCTGTAGCATACACCGGCCAGCCAGCCATCCATCCATCCATCCCGTCAGCCAGCGCGGTAGCCAGCCGTCCGACTACTCGTCCGTTCATCCATCCGCATCGACGTGTCTGATGCTGCTGCCACAGCCATGAGACTTGCTACGACTACACGGAGCTGCTGACTGCTGGCCGCGTCTCGCGTGCAGGCAACACTCCCAGCTGTAATCGAACTACTCGTACACGTACTACTCTCGACAGACAATTGTATATACACAGCTCTCATAGTTGCCACAGCAATTGCACTTCACATACTTATTGCCACATCAACTGCCACTTGATTGTTTGTATGCCGTGTACGCCTTTCTTACTTTCATTATGGCGCATACACACGTTCCAAACTCTCTCAAGTTACTCACGGTCTAATAAAAGAAATAGTACACGACGTCTTCGTGAAGTTTGTGCCGCCGCGCTTATGCTTGCTGGCAGGCCGGCTTCGACAGCAGCTATTTGATCACTGCTTGCTTTGGGCGGGGGGAATGGTTAAGCGTTTCTAAATTGCTGTTAGCGCCAGGGCCGTAGTCAGGACATTCACAGAAATATTAAAAACAGATTGACAACAGATTACAATTTGTTTCGGATTTTTTTTAGATCTCTCATTTGAATGCTGGTTACGAAGCTTCGAAGTCGCATTGATAGTTCACGAGGGATTTAAAATTACTTTTTAATAAAAGAACGACTACCTCGAAAGCCATTTAGAACTGTGGCTGCTAAAGAATGCACGGAAAGATTCAATGAAATTCAAAGAGGTATCAACATTCGGACTAAGACTTAGAGCTCAAAACAATCAGGTCTACTCGTCGTTGTTGTTGTTGTAGCAGCAGTATTATGTCCAGTTGACAGTCCTTGGTCGGATAAACATTCGAATCCGTTCCGGTTGGGCAGACCCGGCTGACAAGGAAACGGGGGTCTACTCGTCAAAATGTATTGGTATGCAAATAACCGATCACTTTCATATTAACATTATCAAACTTATTTATCGAGTCTGGAGAAAGCTGAACTAACGGCGGGGTTGTTGAGGCCAATGATATCAATATTATCGGCGTACGGTTGTACACTCTTAAAGAAGATTGTACCTTCTCTATTCAGATCTGCAGCTCGAATTATTTTCTCCAAGAGTAGATTGAAGAAGCCCCACGAAAGGCAATTGCACTGTCTGAAACCTTGTTTGGTATCGAATGTCTCCAAGAGGTTCTTTCCGATCCTGACAGAGCTTCTGGTGTTGCTCAACGTCAGGTTACACAGCCGTATTAGCTTTGTGGGGATACCAAGTTCAAATATGGCGGTATAGAGGCAGTTCCTTTTCGTGGTGGTGGTGTGTGTCGATCTTCCTTTCATGAATCTTTTCTTAGATTTAGCGCATGGTGAATATCTGGTCGATAGTAGATATTCCAAGTCTAAACCCACAGTGATAAGGCTCAATCGGTGGGCTTCAGTCTTTCACATACTACGCTCAATAAGACCTTATTTGCGATACTAAGGAGGCTTATCCCACGGTAGTTGGAGCGGATTGTGGAGTCTCCCTTTTGGATCGGGCAGAGCGCACTTAAATTCCAATTGTCGGGCAGGTTTTCGTCCGACCATATTCTACAAAGAAGCTGATGCATGCTCCTTATCAGTTCTTCGCAGCCGTCCTTGGATAGTTCGACGGCAATCCAGGCCCTGCCGCTTTGTTGTTCTTCCGACCTTTTCAAACTTCTTCATGGTTGGGCAATGCAACGTCCGCTTCATCGTCATCATCCACATTAGTCGTTAATAAGGAGCGAAATTCTAAAAAAAAACTTAGTAAGTTTCAGCCCAATACCACCGATTTTCGAAATCCTAATGAATTAAACCTAAATTCGGTCCACAATATTGACTTCTTTTCCTAAGAATAGTACGAAAGTGGCGAGATAGACAGGGACGCAGAGATAAGTACCATATACCAGTATATACGGGTGGGATCAAAACAGATAACCGAGTAGGTGGAGGTGTCTTTTCAGCAAAATCAAACCCAAAATCGCCTTCTGACCTCCAAACCAATGCAGTGTCTTCCAAGTAGAGATTACAGCAATTAAATACAGAATTTTTCTTCGGGCACACACTCCTGTTTACAACCAAAAATATTTTTTATTTATATAGATAGCCCATCGGCTTTGAAATCGTTGAAGTCTCTTAGGGTTTAAACGAAGATAGTGAAAAAATGCTTCGACCTCTGAGCGGATCTAACATCCTATTCAACGGTAAACCAGGAATGAGTTCCAGAACATAGTGATATTCCTGGTAATTGCGAAGAAAAGAAAGAAGTCGAAGTTGATACCACCCTAAAACCTGACTGCCATAAGGATGGAATATGCTTCTAACTACTTGCAGATATTTAATGGACAAATATATAGGTTATAGATAAAGCTGAGTCTCGGTGGAGTAAATTCCTAACCCTCACAGCAAGCTGGTCAACGGAACGGCATAAAATTCAAAGGGTAATACAAAAGAACTCTACTTGTAGTGTTAACGGGTCACTGGCTAATTGGCAAAAATGTTAGCAAATTCGAAATGCGATACAATGACTAATAAAGCAGCTGTCAAGATATTGCAAAAGAAGAGACTATAGAACATATACTATGCGAATACAAGGCCTCAACTAACGCTCGAGCGATTCTTGACGATGTTTCGGAGATTTTTGTATTGACGAATTTCAGCTTGATAACGGAATGATTAAGAGAGGTCGTAATGAAGCGGACGGATTTTGGTGGTTGTAAATCGCCGTCACAATGGGCCTTCCAAAGACCTAGGGACGTCATCAGAAATCGATTTTTCTGTATTGATGGACTTCATCTTGAGTACAGAGTGGTTCATTGAGGTGGTAAAAGAGTGAGGTGAGTGAGTCCAGAGCTATAAAATAACTTTGAAATTCTTTGGCATTTCACTATTGGAACGAATTTGGCAAGTCGGACTGTCACAAAAAATATCATTAAATTCTCTCACATTCTCGCTATAGATAGAGGTGTATAGGCGACTCGCGTAAAGCAAGTTTTCGATGACTTGACGACTCCCAATACTTATGCTGGTGATAGATTCATAGTTTTCATTGAAAAACTTCTTTCATTCTACAAACTTCGCACTCAAACTTGCTAGCTACAGTTCTCGACCAATTGACAACCCTCCATTCATGTTAAACCGTCCCTGGCATGCCCAAGAGTTTAGTTTAGTGGTTAGCTGGTTATTTATTGCGGATTCATGCTGTACACACTTTTCCAATATAGTTTTTCACCAGCCAACCAGCCAACAACACCAACAGCTACGCAACGCATACCACTACAAGCTGTACGGCTTAATTGGTTTCCAATTAATTCCGAGTCCATGTTGGTTTGCGTTGCGTTGCATCACCCAAGCGATCAGTATTATAACCATTAGCTATCTTGAAGTAACTCCGTAACTCTTTGCTTTATTTCTTTGGCACTTTTTCACTGCATGTTTGTTCGCATTCTCTCCAACAGCCAACAGCCAACATTTGTTCCAGCAGCCAATTGCTGCCATTGCGCTGACCAGTTGAGCAGCTCTCAGCCACTCAAGCACTCAACCACTTCGCATTTCTATGAGCCAAATGCAATTGATACACATCGCCGAAAAGCGAGCGTTGCCCTGCACACATCGCCACCGTGCCGTCGGAGTGTCGATAAGCGAGAATCGCTATGATTTCGCCTGCCACAGAGAAGAGGCAACAGGGAGGAGAGAAATATAAACTGGCACATGCAATTATTTGAGCAGTGTGAGAAGGGTGCGCGGGCGCTGGTGGACGCGCGTACATTGACTGCAGACTGGACGAATTAGTGCGAACACTACTTAGCCAGTGTTTATTTTATCCGATTAATTCGTGTGACGTAAAACATGATTTTAAAGATGGCGCTGGCGATATTCTATGACAACGTACATGTTTTCAAATTTGTGGAGCATTCTTGTTGCGCTTCCGGTTTTCACGTAATGCCACGATTTATGCTACACCACGCTATGCTCTGTTACGCTACTCTCCGTCAAAGTGTGTTGTGTGTTTTGGTCTTCGTCGCCGCAAGGCTTATTCTAACTAAGTAAGTATGTAAGTATCTAAGGTTATTGTGTGGCTATGCGCCGTCATTGCTTTATGGTAGTAAAATTCAGTTTATGGCGTTTAAATGCCCACCAATTAGAAAACTTAAATTATGGTGCACTTTAGTTGAGGTGTTTACCGTACAATTTTACTATCTCTCCGGGAATGATTTTATTGGTTGGCGCAATTATTTTGGCGCCTCGCTGGCGTAAATTCCTACGCTTTAAGCCAAAAACACTTATGCATGGCTACTCTTTTGTCTGCGTGTGTTTGAGTGTGTGCGTACCCAATTCCGAGAAAGGGATGTGCAGTGTGTGTAGATATATGTATATCGTAGCATATAGTATAGATATATATGGTGTTTGCGTAATAAACTTTGTGAAAATCAGTTTTATGGCTTTGTTTTCCTTTAGCCAAACGCTGAGTTGCTTCAGCAATGACTAATCTTAGGCAAGTAAGCGTGCGGAACTCGTTCTTACTTAACAAAAACCAAGTTAATGAAACTAGAGATAGCTAGTATAACAGTTCGAGAGCATAACTTGAAAGTTTAGTTCTTGTACTAAGAGCTTAGCAGCATTTTAGTACTTCACTTCAGTCTGCGATAAGCTTCATTCAATTTAAATTTCTTTACAAGTAATTCCTTCGAGATCTAATGTGATTCCCCGAAACTGTTTTTGCTTGTAGAAGTTGGGAGTAATTCGAGCTCACCTCCAAATAATCACCCCAGATAGTGGAGGATGGAACCATGAGAGGAAGTTCACGCAAGCGAGGAAAGTTCTTTGAGCGTCATTCACTTGTGAGTGACCTGATGACTCAAGCAGCTCAGGACTTCCGATCTAAGACCAATAACCTCTAACAAAAAACATGCGTTTGAATTCAAGCTCAAGTGAAAAGTCGAAGTGCGTTAGACGGGACAAGGACTTAGACGAGTAGGCCCAAAGCTTTTAACAGCACGAAGAGGAGTTGTCTTAAGGCCGCTGTGTCTGAATTTGGTATTTGGTATTTATGATAAATATATTTATAAAAAGGCTGTCCTGTCTGTTTGTTTAGAATGGACGATCATAGCCAAACAGTCAATCCGAAGAAAATAGAAACCTAAATGTTGACAAGAAACCCGCAAAGGTGCTACTTGTTGGATGGGATTACAGGCTCAATGAAAACTACATCAACAAAGGCTTTGAATGTTATTATCTATGTCTGGCCAATATGTTTTCACTTTACTCACATGATGATGCAATGCTTACGACTAGCAAAATGACATGATCTCACGCTTGACCTTGTTATCGAACTCGGTTTAAATTGGCAATGCGACCAAGAAAAGGAGATCCATGAGGCATAAAACAGTAGAGAAAAATGAACAAATGGTTCTGTTATCGGCATGTCCAACGGCGAAATCTACATCTAACTGACCGATCAAAGAGTGAAATAGAAATATGGGCGAGCTGCTCCAAGTGGGCTTCTGCTTTAATCAACCAATCCATAAACCCTTTAGTGGACAGTCTGGCGACTACTAAGGCCAGACCATATAGCTCCTTTATTGTAATTCAAATAAAAATTCCAGCTGGAAAAAGCGAAAGGACTGTATAGCAGTTCTGCTACTGAAGTGGATAATTACTTCACTAAAAAACCGCACTTCAGGGAAGTACATCTGCTGTTTTAAATGGCTAACACTTTTTTTGAAAGATGCTTAAGTGGTGTGGCAGTCTGAAGCAAGAGTGGATTGAGAACTCGCGACAGAAGACTCTATATCCGGCCATACCCTTGACCCTGGGTTCATTAAAATGCTCACTGCGCTTCTTCTCCAGGGACTGCGCCCCACTAACATATGTCTTGGAGGCATATGGGCGGAAAATATGTCACTAAGAGTAGGCTCCGCGACGCAGTGGTCCAAGTTATTAGCGATCCTACCAAAGTAAAAATAAATTTTTGAACATCCCTCTCTGAGACCCTTAAAATGTTCGCTTTCAGGGTTTTTGATAGCAACATTCACAGCAATGCGCTTGCCGGTGATGTACACAGGATGTTGTTGTAAGTAGAGTACCACTGATACCAATAACTGCCGCTCATTGAACATGTTCTAGCTGTTTAACGAGTGAAGCCTTTTCCGAGCGAACCATATAACTATAGAATAGTATTGGCTTAACCACGGTTTCGTAAAACCAAAACACAACTTTTGGTAAGAGAAAACCAACGCAAAAGAACTCTTGCCAACAGATGCTACTTCGGGCTGAGTAGGCAATTGAGAAGTAAAGTCCTTTCTCGACGAACAAAGACCAAACTCTACAAGTCACTCATCATCCCCGTCCTACTATATGATACAGAGGCATGGACGATGACATCTGATGAGTCGGTGTTACGAGTTTTTGAAAGTATGGTTCGGTGGAAGATTTATAGCCTTTTTCGTATTGGCGACAGCAAATACCGCAGTCGATGAACAACGAGCTGTACGAGACATACGATGATATAGACATAGTTCAGCGAATTAAGAGACAGCGGCTGCGCTGGCTAGGTCACATCATCTGAATGGATGGAAACGCTCCAGCTCTGAGAATATTCGACGCAGTACCCGCCAGAGGAAGCAGAGGAAAAGGAAGACCTCCACCGACACCGTTGGAGAGACCAGGTGGCAAAGAAGAAATGAAAATGAAAGTCGAAATGACTCGATATCGGAGAATAATTTATTTCTGAATCAGAATCGGACTTAGTTTTTCTACGCCCTCAACATCTACAAGATCTGGCAACCCACTAAGTAACTTCATCGCCGCTGTTTTGTTTGTTACCATTACTTCACTTCACTCAGCACTTTAATAACATGCACTAGACTAACTGGAATATTACGACGCCCTCAACCGGCATTTTCGTTGGGCAAAGAGCATAAAATCAAATATGTAAATTTATTTAAGCTTTAAGTCGCAAAACTTCAAAACTAACTACAAGCGTAAATGTCTCCCACACTCACTCCCTCGCACACAAACATTTATTGTTTTTATTGTAAGCTGTTGAAATTATGTGGCAATGTTGCAAGTTTATGGCATTAAGAATATTCCATGCATTTTCGTTGCTTCGTTACGCACAAGGTCTGCAGACAGGCACGGATGCGTGAGTGCAATGACGAGAGGTCGGTCGTTCGGTCGGCAACTTTCCGCAGGTTCATTTGTATCTAACTACGCGTATCTTTGCAAATTTTATTCATCCAGCCAGCGTGGTATAACACTTTCATAATGTTGCCACAACCACGCGACCGAGAAATTGTACAATTTATCAGCGCAAGCACGACTGCACACATCTCGC
Organism: Bactrocera zonata; assembly: GCA_037783105.1. Classification (NCBI taxonomy): domain Eukaryota; kingdom Metazoa; phylum Arthropoda; class Insecta; order Diptera; family Tephritidae; genus Bactrocera; species Bactrocera zonata. The sequence goes on along the minus strand of JBAWJQ010005072.1, from coordinate 1,441,287 downwards.
TACGCGCATATACGTGAAAATATACGCACACACATACACTCACATGAGCATTCCCTTCTTTTGGGGTATATCAAAGCTCACTTCCGCTAAAATGCATCACACACTCGCACACACACCCGCACACATATGCGCAGTCATATGTGTTGTAACAGCAAAAGCAAGCATTTGTCTAGCATGTCTCCTGCCTAATGATGAAGCGCAAACTACCAGTCAAATGTATGCAACACACGTTGTTGCAACGCAGCCGCCTTGTATGGTGGCGGCGTGTGTGCCTGGGCGTGAGCAGCTTCATGTGCGCGGCAAATTATACTAATATGGGTTGAAATAAAACAAAGTCGCTGAAAAATTATAAATGAAGCAAGTAAGGGTGGTACACATGCGGCTGGAACCGAATGTTATATGTGGAATGCAAAAAAACCGCTAACTTCGTTTGCCTAATAAACTTATTCAATAATTTTCAAAAGTACCTTTATGTTCAAAAGAAGCTTGGAAGAAAACATTTTGAGGAGATTTCAAATTTGATGAGATGCCGAATGTCAGTTTCGGCTATGTCTCCTGGTTTGCCAAAGGTAGGACTCCCAAGATATGTCAGTCTTAGCCTTCCAAAGGCTAGACAATGGAGAAGAATATGGGTGTATGTCTCTACCGCAACTTCTTCATAACAAACTTGGTCCATTTGCGTCGGACTGGACTTTTAGCCTCACAGCATTCATCTATTGGACAATGTCTAGTAAGAACTCTTATGATTACGGCAATATGAACTTTACTAAAGACAAGCAATTAACCAGAGCTCCAGCGTTCCTCTCCAGGCCTACTCTAAGAAGGATCTCTTTGTTACCTCAGCTAAGCGCACGATAGGTACATAGGTCCAGTGCTGGGACGCAAGCTGACAACGTAGATCCAACTTGATTCCAATTCGATGTGAGCGATGTACGGGTATCAGGCATCCAAATGGGTCTCATGATGAAAGAGCTTGTTGTTATTTCTTGTAAGGACGGAGACTACTTGACTAATTTTGACGGAAAGTTCCCAAAAAAAGCTGTCCCTCTAAGCTTCCCTACTACTCTTCTTCAGCGACTTTTTCCCAACCACTTTTCGCCCGTCGGTAAGTGAGCAGAGAAAAAGTCGTCACGAGTGGCCTCTATGAAAGATTGATCCTAGTTTCCGGGAATGCAGTTAAACGAGGAGCGAATTTCGGCGTGTCCTGTTTCGGACTTCTTCATATACCCTGCTTCCCTGATCCTTGAAGCGCATTTCGCAGCACTACACCTGTCGGCAATGACCACGAAAGCTATGTAAATGTAGTCTGCAGTGCACCAGTGGGCCTATGTGAGCCGCACTTTGGAGACGTTCAAGCGAACAAATGCACTGTTGAACAATATTACCTTGACCACACTTTCATAGAGCCAAAAAACCCTTTGGTGGGAGTCCACACCTTTCCCTATAGCTCTTCTACCACAATATAAGCGATGTCTTCCAAAAAAGTTTGAAAGCTTTCTTTCAAGGATGAACTTTAGGTATTTAATCTTATCTGCGGATTGAAGACGTCAGCCTCTGAGTGACGAGAGAGGTACCTCCGGGATCTTATACCTCATTTTTGGTCTCCATGAAAGCTTTCTATCAAGGAGGAGCCTAAGTATTCCACTGTATCTGGGGATTGAAGACGTCAACCTCCGAGTGAGCGGAGAGGTACCTCTGAGATCTCATACCTTTTGGTAAACCGGTTAAGCCACTTCCATCCGCTCAGTGGGATACCACGTTAATATACCCTTCGGTTAGCTCGTACAAGTGCATAGATTGAATTTAGAAATTTATCTTTAACCATAAGAACAACGTCGGCAGCATACCAGAGTTGCACCGAATTAATTCCTACTTCAACTAACTTTATTTTTTGGAGAATTCAGAAGAAGGACAGATAGACCAACATTTTCTATGAGGAACAAACATTAAAAACCAGTTTCTATCCAATAATGTGGGGTTTTTGCAGACACAGAACTAAACAGTCTTCTCTTGGTGTGAGCTTTCTCTGACAGATCATGCTGTTCTTTCCATTCCTTTCTTGAAGATGAATCTTTCGAATTGCCATGAAACAAAATTCGTTGGAAACGACACATGTTCGGTGATTTGAATTCATCTTCAAAGCTATAGCTATAACCCAAAAACTAACGCAACGTCGTGTACTGGGGTATAAAATATCACTACGAAGCACTCTACATCGTTCCAGCTGCCTTCGTCTGCGCAAACAGATTTGCGCTCGCTAAAATTTTTGGCCAACGGCAGAACGGTGCAGCCAGCTTCGGTGAGGTGTGCGTCTTTAACAAAACTGCAAGTGTCAGAATTCTGACAGATTTCGACAGGCAACGTACACGAACGCACAAACCGGTGCAATCGTCTCTCCGGCTCTCGGCAGTGTAGAAGCAACGCAGTGCAACGTTTGCCAGCGAATGTGTGCGGTAAAGCGCCTTGGGAACGCGAAAGAAAGGCGCATCATACATATGCACCATAAACACATAGATGTTGCAACATGCGACGTGCAACATGCAGCACGCGTTTAGACAGCTTTAGTAGACCCAAGTGTTAATATAGGAATATTTAAGTGATGGTGATGAGTAGGAGCTGAAAGGTGTATTCACCACTTCTACGATTTTTCTAGTTGTTCACCGCAAATGTGGTGTGCCTGCTTGTTGTGATTTTAAGGGGCACTTCACGCACAGTGGGCACTTTTGCAATTTCAGTTGGAATGGGAAACCATTTTTCAATTATTTTTTTTTTTAAGTGTATGTGGACATTAATTTGCTTACAAAAACAAATGGACTGTATGTAAGCGTGTTTAAGTAGCTTATTTTTTAATAAAATGCGGTTAATAAGCTTGGTGGGGGTTTTTGGAGTTGGAAAAATATATAAAAAAAACTTAAGTATCGTGTGTAATAATTCATATAAATATATGAGTTTAGGTGCTTAGTCAATTAAAAGTACACATGCACTTGAAATCATTCAAGGACTTCGTACTTAAAAAGTCTATTTAAATACCCTTTGTGGTTTGCTTTGCCTTGGGGAACTTGAAATTAGTTTCAATAATTTAGGTGTGGAATCCCAACAGAGGTTGAATGGTATATCAAAAATGTTATTTCACTAAAGTATTTATACGGAAAATTCACTTAGAATTGAGCTTGAAGAAACTTTCATTCCAGGTTTTCACTCATCTTGGAAATATGAGGAACAGATAGTAATATGTGTGAAAGGCACCAACATAGCTGGTAGGGTAAGTAAAAGGTGATTTTAATAATCACAGTTATCCTTCAGTGGTAGTAGTATACTAGAAACCATAAAATAACCATAAATTAAATAAAGTAATCTTAAAATAACCACAAAATAACTAACAAATAACCACAACATAACCATAAAGAAACCATAAAGTAACCTTAAAATAACCACAAAACCAGTAACAAATAACCATAAGATAACCATAAAATATCCTATAATATACCAAATTCATTACAAAGCTTAAGTTATAATCCTACTTGTAAAACAGTTAGGACCTGAATTATTTTTGTATATAATGAGCTAACATATAAGTCTCAATTTCTATAGTTTGCTTTAAATTTTACATTATCATAAGCCTTTTGATGTGAAGTCTAACCAAAATGCTATAGAAAATACTTGATAGCCTTCTGTAGCACAATAACATAGCCTATCATTCATAATTTCAACAAACTCGTTTCTTCAACTTCAAACTCCGATCTTCATTAACACCGAGATTTATATGCTTTACTATTCTAATGACTAAGTTATATTTTAATGCTACACTTAAGGACTCTATGGAGGATGAAGTCATGAACTCTATTTTTACTTTCAGTTCAGCCTGAGTTTCACGAGCATACAGCCACTAAGTTCGAACTTAAGGAACTGACTGTCAGAACCCTTTCTGATGAAAAGAAGAGCTAAACGTCGGAGACTTTATTCCGACCCGATGAGCGTACTATTCGCAACGCCATCACCCATCTTGAGACCCGGGATTCATTATTGAATAATATTCGACCGAATAGAACACTTTCAGCCCGCAGTGAATAAAATATAGCAGCCGTAGTTGAGAGTGTACTCGACGACCGTGGAGAGTCGATTCGGCGCCGTTTGCAGCAACTTGGACTGACGTATGGAATGGCTTGGCGCATTTCACGTCGAGATCTTAAATTGAAAGCATAAAAATACAGCTTGTGCAAGAATTGAAGCCGCTCGACCTCCCAAGCGCCATCGTTTTGCTTTATGGGCTCTTGAAAAGTTCCAAGAAGATCCGACGTTTTCGAGGAAAATTTTGTTTAGCGATGTTGTCCATTTCAGGCTCAATGGATATGTAAACAAGCAAAATTACCGGATTTGGGACGAAGTGCAGCCAATGATAATCGACTATTTGATGCCTGAAATTGAAGCTCGTGATCTCGTCGAAAATTGGACTCAATGGATGAACAATCTGAGACGTAACCGTGGCCAGGATTTGAAAGAGATAATCTACAAAAAATAAATGGCAACAAATGTTCTTTCGAATTATAATAAACATTCCTCATTAAATTTGAAATTTTTCTGTTTTTTCTTTAAAAAAAAGTTAGGAACCTCGAAATGGATCAAACTCAAGTCCTATTAGAATAACATTTTTTTTTGACAAGTTGTAGTTACGCAATTCGGCTTAGATTATTATCTAAGGTGGGGCTACAACCTCCGAACAAGTTAGTCAGATTGGACAACTATACCATATAACTACCACATAAATTAATCAATTGGAATCAAGTTTTTGTATGGAAAACTTTTTTATTTGACAATATATCTTCAAGAAATTCAGCACAGATAAGTACCCAAAGCGTCGCTATATTATTCCAAGAAATGGATAAGATCGGGCAACTATAACATATAGCTAACACATAAACTAACCGATCGGAATAGAGTTATTGTTTACAATACCTTTTTATTTTAGAAGGTATTTGGACGAAATGTCACGCAGTTTTATATCCATAGTAGGGCTAAAATCCTCGAAAATATTGTTCAGAACGGACCACTTAAGAGTATAGCTACCATAAAAAAACCCGATAAAAATGAAGCTTAAAACGTTTGTATACCCTTTTATGCTATAAAAATGCACGTGTGAAGGGTGTTATAGCTTGGTCACAGGCAAGTTATTCGAACTGCAATAATAGAGGTTAGAGAAGCTACCAAAGCAAGATTTATCCGAGTAGGTCATTCATTTGCCACGAGCTTCCAAGAATTACCAGATCAATTAAAGGCCGCTTTTACTGCTGAAAATTTTGTAAATATTTCAAATCGTCATTACAATGCAATACAACCCAACAACAAAGAATTTAAATTGAGTTTTTTATTGCTTACGATTCACTACATCACGTTACAGATGTCAGATGTAACCAATACATAACCAATGTATAACCATTTTATAAGCAATACATAACCATTTTATAAGCGATACATAACCATTTTATAACCATTTTATAACCAAAACTCAAACTTTCTTTGAATATGAGTGGTTTCTATTGCAACGTTTTTTCTTCGCCTGCAAATTTATAAAAATTGAAGTTACGTTATTTCGCATTTTAGGTGGCGAAATAACTATTTTCTGTAGGCGAAAATTGTGGTTTTAAGAAATTTGACTCTCTAAACTTAAAGATTATAGTACAAAAGCTCAGATTCAGGAATATTCTTTCCAGGAAGTTATTCAATTAAGGGGTTAGAGGTAGGGAGAGGCACGAAAAAATGGGTTTTCAGTATTTTTTTTTTTTTGCTACAGTAATATGGCATTGTTATTGTATGTGTTGACTTGAAGTCACGAAAATTAAAAAAAAAAATTTAATTTCCGACGTTATAGTTGTTTGTGTTGATCCTGTTCCAAAAAAGGTACTTGCGGTGACAAGCATAAGTCCTTGGAGATTCATCTAAAACCCATCGGACAAAAAACTTTAGTTTTATAAATAGAAAATCCCGGGCTGATCGAAGGATTTTATTTTGTTTTCAAAATTAACAAAATGGTGGCCTCAGAAAATTTTTTTTTTTAATTTTTGCGGAAAAATCAACAGTTAATTGGTCTTAAAAAATCGGAATTTTCGAAAAAATAAAAATCCTTCGATCAGACCCGAGTTTATTTTGTATTCCAAAACCTGTATAAATTTCACTAAAGTCTACAGAACGGTTTTCGAGTTACAGTTGCCACCGATTCAAAAAACGGTTTTGAGAAAAACGCGTTTAAAGTTTGACACTAGCGCTTTGAAGTGCCTGAGCTCTCTTTGTTATTTGTCGAATAACTCAAAAACTAACTGTCGGATCAACGTGAAATTTTCAGGGAATATTTTTAAGATATTAGTCTTAACGGAAATGCAAAAAAAAATATTTTTTGAAAATTTTAACTACCCCTAACCCCTTAAAGACCTCACATTGAGAAAAATTTAGCAATGCGTTAAAATTTTTATTTTCGAAATTTCTCACTTTTAAAAACGAATTTGAATTAAACAGCATTTTTCGGAAATTTTACATTAATTTTTAGTTTTTTTTTTTTAATTTAATTTTTGAAACAAAAATCGAGTTGTGCCTGCGGCTGCAAAGCGCGGCCGCCCAATCATTAGTAATCGCCACCTGAATGCATTAAAAACTTAAGAAATTATTAATGCAGCCAACATTTATCATATTTTTATAAAACAGTCCTCTGTCAGGCACATGTAAAGCTATAAAAGCGCATGTGTAGTTATGTTATGTTTCTATGTGTGTGTGTGTGTGTGTGTGATAAACGCTTGGCTGAAATGCGGCATGAACAAATGAGGCTCGCAACACCTCCAGCAAAACTCGTTACGAATTCAATTTAAATGTGGTAAATTTACTTTTAGTGCTGCGATTTTTCACAAGACACACACATACACACACATAGGTAAATACACACGGCAGTGACGCTTTAGAGCAATGTAAATATGCAAGCAAATATAAACACATGCGTGGCAGGCAGCAAGGCGCATACATACTTATGTATGTTTGAATGTGAGAATGTACATATGTATGTAAGTATGTATGTACGTATGTGTGTATGTATGTGTATGATTGTTGTATATGTGTATGCTTCTCTGCGTCAGTAGCCAAAGCGTGGATATAGCAAATGATTTAGCTGTCTTTGCTCGGATTCTATGCCGTTTGTTGTTATTGTTGTTGTTTCCTTTTGTTTGCCTGTCAATGAGGAAGTTGAAGTTGAGGAATTTCATTTGCCTTTGCGCCGTTACTTTTAATTACTCAATTATTGCACTGCTTTGCGTGTGCCTTTGTGGGTCTGTGCGTGTGTGTGTGTGTGGTGCACCAGCAAGCGTAGGGGAATTGGGTTTATGATTTCATTTCAACAATTGCTGCCCCAGCAGCCATAAGTCTGCTCATCCTGGCTGCTGCGCTACATCCCCCCCCCCCCCAGTTGCCCCCCGTCATCGTCGTCGTTGCCGGCAATCGCTGTCATTTGAAATCTTCGGCATGGCAACGGAGCTTCCGCTGTGCGCCGAGTTGCCCACATTTTGGGTGGTCGTAAATTAAGTTCATTCTCGTTAGTACGTTTGACGCCTTGCACATAAATAAAAATCGCTGTTGAACATGCAACAATTGCCGCAAGTATACACAGCGCGCCGAGCCAGCAACAAGCCGCAGCAGCTCAACACACAGCTCTCAGTCTTAAAGGGCGGTAGCGCGGTGTGCGGCGCTCGGCGTAAGCTGAACTTGAGGGAACTTGATCTGGTGGTGCCGCGACGAGTTTTCGTTTTGGGGCGTGTACCAGCGCCACAAGGCATTGCAACGTAATCGCGGCGGAGCACCATCATTTTGTGGCACAGCGCGTTGCGTACACAAACACCCGGCAGAGTCGAGGCAAAAGACCACATTTCCGACGTTATAAATACACACAGTTGCGCTGATGTAGCTGCGCAGCATACCAAGCGCGCTGTTGTTTGTGGCAACACACACACACATACACGCAAATACATGTATGCAGCGCGAGATGCTCGTGCAAAACGTTCAGAGATCACAAATCGCAAAAATATTAATTCGTGACAAGAGTTTTGTTTGCCTCCTTTTGGTGTCTCGGCGCAGCTTAGATGTGTTCGCGTGTGTGTTTGTATGTGTGTGTTTGTGGTTGCATCGTTAGCGTTTTTCGTTCTTTTTTTGCCTTTCAATTGGTTTGGAATGGTGTGGATTTTCATTAGCGTGTGCTTGTAAAGTGCATTTAACACCATCTAAAGAATGGATAAGTGCAACAAGGCAGAATGCTGGCAAGGGAACTCTACTTCGTTACGAAATGGCTTATGAAAAAGGTTTTTGTTACGTCATTGCAGTTATTGCGAATATTGTAAGATATATACTAATACCATTCTAGATTAATCAGAATGAAGTTGATAAACTCTAGGAATATACAGAGTGTATCAGAATTGATTTTGGTTTTCAAAGAAAATTGGAGGAAAAAAATTTAATCGAATAATATTCTTCACTCTGCTGCAATATATGAGGTGTGTTCAAAAAGTATCGCGAATTTTGTGTTTTTTCAAAAATTATTTATTTAGTCATAAATATCTATTTTGTCCCCTTCAAAGTGATCCCCATGAGATATTATACACTTGTGCCAACGGTTTTTCCAATCTTCGAAGCACTTCAAAAAATAATTTTTTTTATCTTCTTCAGCTCCTCCTTCGATGCCGTCTTTATCTCGTCAAGAGAAGCGTAACGTCGTCCTTTCATGGGCTTCTTCAGTTTAGGGAACAAGAAAAAATCACAGGGGGCCAGATCTGGGGAATACGGTGGCTGCGGCATCATTAGTGTGTTGTTTTTGGCCAAAAAGTCGCGCACAAGCAACGATGTGTGTGAGCAGGGACGTTATCGTGGTGCAAAAGCCAATTTTTGTTCTACCACAAATCCGGGCGTTTCTGGCGGATTGCTTCGCGCAAATTGCGCATAACTTGCAGGTAATATTCCTCATTGACCGTTCTTACCTGTGGCAAGAACTCATGATGCACCACGCCCCTGCAATCGAAGAAAACTGTTAGTTACGATTCGCGATACTTTTTGAACACACCTCGTATAGCAAAAATTTTTCCAAAATATCGTAATTCCCCTGATATTGATTTAGAAAGCTCTACTTTTAAGGCGTCTAGGAAGTGAAACTGTTCATTGAGGTCTTGAAACTAGTTAGGAAATCAGTAACGTTTATTTACTCTCATAGTTCGTCCACGTTTTGTCATAAACCAAAGTTTAATGAGGAAGTTTTTTCAAAGAAAACTAAAAGTTTTTGGAAAGTTTTGTGTCAAACACAGGGTTATAAATACGAAAGTACAGGGTACAGGTATCTCACGGCTCCAAAAAATCGATTTTAGTGTCTTATTTAATTATGTAAAAGCTCTAGAAGATTGTCCTAAAATCTCATATTGATTCAAGCAATAGTTTCAGAGACACAGCGTTGAAAAGATGCGCGCTCGAGGTCAGCTACATATACAGTTACGGGTTACGTGTTTTTCAACTGTGTTTTTAAAGTCGGTTGTCAAGATTTCTCGCGAATGACTCGACCGATCTTCAAGTAATCTTACGAGGTCTACGAGATATAATAAACATGGTCGTTCCTGACCTTCGTACAAGGATTTATTTTTGTTTAATTCCAATTAATTATTACAAAAAAAAAAAAAATGCGTTGAGAAATGTTCACAAAACTTTGCATTTTTTCGTAAAAACGTCTACCAAAAAATAATTTTCACTTGTTTCCTACGCTAATACCAAATTAATGGTCTAAATTAAAACACGTACTTTCTTAATTATTCAAATGATCCGGTAAGAAATTCTATTGTAAACGCTGAAGCACTTCTTTTTCGCTGGTATTGGCTTCTTCTAAGGATATAACATACTATACTTCTTTCAATAGCCTTTTTTCGACAGATCACTCATGAGGCGTGTCGAGTTGTGTCAAGCAATATTTGACCGAACAGACCACGTACTCGCAGCTCGCAGTGAAGAAAACATAACAGCTACGATATTACCGCGAGTGTACACGAAGACCGTGGAGAGTCGATTCGGCGTCGTTCCCAGCAACACGGATTATAGTAAACTGACTTTGAGCAATACCAAAAGCTCCGTCAGGAACGGAAAGAACCTCTTCGAACTATTCAATACTAAACAACATTGCAGACAAGGCGATTCCCTATCGTTCGACTTCTTTAATCTACCCCTGGAGAAAATAATTCGAGAGTTTGATAGAGAAGGATTTTTATATAAGAGTGTATAACTGCTGTCGTACGCCGATGAAATTGATATCATTGGCCTCAGCAATCGCGCCGTTAGTTCTGCTATCTCCAGACTGGATATGGAAGCGAAGTAAATGCGTCTGATAGTGAACGAAGGCAAGATGAAATATCTCCTGTCATCAAACAAACAGTCGTCGCACTTACAACTTGGCTCACACGTCACTGTTGACAATCATAATTTCGAAGTCGTAGATAATTTCGTTTATCTTGGAACCAGTATTAACACCAACAACAACTTCAGCCTCGAAATCCAACGCAGAATAACTCTTGCCAATAGGAGCTTATTCGGTCTGAGTAGGCAATTGAGAAGTACTGTCCTCTCTCGACGAACAAAGACCAAACTCTAAAAGTCCTACTATATGGTGCAGAGCCATTGACAGTGACAACATTTGATGCCGTTCCCACGACAGTCGGGGCTACGTAACCGGAACGGACCCGGATTTTTATCCGGCCAAGCACTGTCAACTCGACAGAATTCTGCCGCTACAACAACAACAACAACAACACAACATTTGATAAGTCAAGTCTAGAAGTGTTCGAGAGAAAGGTTCTGTGGAAGATTTATGGTCCTGTGCGCTTTGAAATCGGCGAATAATGCAGTCGATGGAACGATGAATTGTGCGAGATATAAGACGACATTGACATTGTCCAGCAAATTAAGAGACACCGGCTACGTCATGTCGTCGGAATGATTGAAAATCTTCCATCTCTGAGAGTATTTGACGCAGTATCCGCCAGGGGAAGCAGAGAAAGACCTCCACTTTGTTGGAAAGGCCGGGTGGAGATGGATCTGGCTACACTTGGAATCTTCGATTGGCGCCAAACTGCGAAAAGGCAGAAACGAAGGAACGGCGCGCTGTTGTAAGCTCGGCTATAACTGTTTAAACGTTGTCTACGCCAATAACGAAAGAAGTAGCAAAGTGGAAATTTTCACTGGTTTCTTGAGAGTGTTGAGGAAACTCAGGGGATACTTCGCAGCATTTCTCTGGTAACCAACATCACGATGCAGCTTTATACCCGACTTTTCTTTTATTCTTCATCTTGCCTCTTATAAAAGCGGCGTTAATGGCGTGCGAAAGCGCTGGACAGACTTTTCTAAATATTTATCAACTTTAAACTTGCTGATAAGTAATAAAATTTACAGTTTCTACCAATAACGCGCAATTTAAGTTCCATTTTAGTATTTAGAAATCAAAAAAAAAGTAAAAACTTGAAGAACTCAACTTGGGAGCCAACACTTTTTCCGCCATCTTTCTTTCATGGAAAAGTGCAACAGCTTGTCAATGAAATCAAATTTGCGCGGCGAAGATGAAGTTTAGAACGCGGACGCAGCATCATCAGTAACAGCAGCCAGCGGTTGCTTGCTTGCAGCCGTTATGATGGCAGCAACTTTGCGAGCGAACGATTTGTGGCAAATCGCTTTTCAATACCGACTTTTTCGACGGATTTTCCGTTGCATTATTTAACGTTGATTTTTTTTTGTTTTGTATTTGTATTTGTTATTGCCTTGGTGCTGTGCTTTATAACAGCAATTTTTCCAGCATTTTCTACTGCGGGTAATACCAAATTTTTTTTTCAAATAAACAACAATAACAACACAAATGCTTTATCTGGCTGGCAGCGAGCACAATTGCACATAACTTGTTGCCGCTTAGCGTTGTTGTAACGCATGCTTAGCGTGCATGTAGCGTAATACTTGCGTGAGTGTGTGTGTGAATGCTAGTATGCGTGTGTGTGTGTGTGCGACTTGGAAGTTTTCCTAAACGATTTTTATGTGCACATTAACCGCGTGTGCCCCCCGCCGTTGCGGCGTCGTGTATCATAATTCATGCGCAGCGGCAGCGATTACCCACAACCCACACCAACATCCACCAACAGGCAACTACAACAACAACAACAATTGTAATGGCAACAGCGATAATAACAACAGCAATGGTAACAGTAACAATAATAATGGCAAGAATGGCAAATCCGACAATGGCAGCAGCACAAACAACAACAACAACAACAATATTAAGCGGCAGCATTGTATTGCTTTCTATTTTTCCACAGGATGTTGCAAGCAGATCATCATCATGGCCATCTTTAACGCCATTTATGCCACGCAACCAGCCGCACGAACGGCATTGCCTGCACAACAACAACAACCACAACAACGACGGCCGCAACAATCGCGCTAACATTGTGGTGATTGCCAACAACAACAACAAAAAGCAACTCATCAACGAAATCCAACTGTGTACAATGAGGCAGCCGAAAAACAGTTACAGCCCGAACAACAACAAAACAAAAAATGCTGTGTGGCAAAGCTGCTTGCAAAAGCAAGAGCAACAACAACAACCGAATATGATGAAAAAATGTGTATAAAAAGCAGAACCTCAAAGCTTGGCAAGCAATAAAAAATTGTATAAATAACAACAACAACAACAACAACAACGTAATGCAAGAAAAGAGCGTGGATTTATTTATAACGGTGCTCAGTTGTCTTCACCGTAATTGTTTCCTTTATATATCCGCCATTTGTTGCCGCTACGTTTCGTTCGATGCTCTGCTCTGGTCTGCTCGGCTCGGCTCCGCACATCAGCGCTTGGATTGAATTCCCAAACATGACACGCTCGCTCCGCCTGCATATGCACGCGCCTTTGGTCATCACCAGCACCACCACCACCACCGGTCCCAGCGGGTTGTGGCGCAACTTTCTGCAACCTTTACAAAACTAACTCGCCTTTTTCTCCACATTTCCCGCTTGTCTTGTGTTGGCCTCACTCATGTGCCGGGCTAACGAAAATGGACGAAGATCGGCCGAATTAAAGAAATTATAACAAAGCTGCAAACTGCAGAATTGCGAAACGGCAAAACTTGTTAGCAATGTGGGCGGCGATTTTTTGCTTATGAATTCGGCTTAGGCTTTTGTCTGCAACTTGCAAGCTGCGGCCGAATTCTGCGCTACATTGAGCTGCAAGCTAAGCCGCTTTGGAGTTTAGTAAGTAGACACGCAGGCTTGCACTTATTCACACTTATAAAAATTTGTCTTCGGAATAAAGGATGGTATTGCAGAGCAGCGATTTCTTATATTTGAAGGATCGTTATTTCGCGATATTCCGAGAGCTTCTGACTGACTGGATGACTATTCTCGACATAACGGGCGCTCCTAGAATCACACCAACGACTGCACTAGAAAGCTCTGGAGCAAAATCAACTGCAAGATTGGCGGCTTCATATGAAGTCTTCACGAGGACCTTCGCTTCTAGCTCGATAAGCAGGGTGTTCGGGGTTGGATAAAATATGCCACGTACCCTCAAGCTTTATTTGGGAAAGAACGCTTCAAGTCACACCAAAGGAGCGAGAAATTGCGCTGGAGTCTTCGGCTCGCTATCAGAACTTATAACATCTTTACAGACGTATCAAAAGTGGTTAATTTACCTCATTAGAGTACTGGAATCTGTTATACAGAGTTAGATCTCAGGCGACCCCTTAAGCCAACAGACTGACCGAAAGTGGCTAATCCACCACATTAGGGTCCCGGAATCTGTTGCAAGGAGCTGGATCTCAGGCGACCGCTCAAGCTGTCGGAATACTCTATTATATTCCAGACGAAAGTCTTTGTGGTTAGAAAAGGAGCTGAGATAGCTAAGAATGCAGGAAACCACATAAGAAAGACAAATATATACGTCGGTATCCAGTCGCAATAATCTCATATTGCTTTTCGTCAAAGAATGTTCTTAGAAGCAGAAGATGCAGTGGTAGTCGAAGAGCAGCTGCTTATAAACTGGATTCCAGACCACAAAGGATTCTGGAAAACGAATTAGTTGATGAGTACAATCTGCCTGGCTACCGAACCAGTATAGGAAATACGAAAGTCACTAAAAACGAAATGAAATGAAAAAAAAATGAAGTCTCCGAAAGGGCTGGCAAACGGATCAGAGTGAGACGGAGTGTCCTAAAGACATACTCACACGGTCTCGAAAAGACTGTAGGATGGTTTTTGTCCTACTGGCAGGTCACAAACACACTGGAATCAAACACCAAAGGGATGAACTAGTGAAGGAAACATGAAAGTCACTAAAAACGATATACAATGAAATCTTCGCAAGGGCGGACGACAGATCTGAGTGAGACAAAATGCCTTAAAGAAACGATACGCAGGATCGTCAAAATTATGTGCAAGAGGACCAATGAAAAGCGCGCATGGTTTTTTTTCCTGCCAAATGGATGTTGTCCTACTGACAGGTCACAACTTACCAGAATCAAACTCGAGAGGGATGGACTTTAGTAACGATCATGGAAGTAGGCTTAAGGGAGACGCTGGAACACCTCCAACGTTTCTGTCCAGCCTTATCAAGAACTCGTCTTAGTTATCTAGGAGTTTCGCAGTTCATGGGACTAGATGAAGTACCAAAATTAGAAATCGAGTCTAACTTAAAGCTCGCAGAAAGTGTTGAGATCCGGATATCTAGGAACTTCGTTGAAACAAGGGACTAAATGAAGTATCAAAATTAGAAGTCCAATCTAACTTAAAGCCCGCAGTTCAAGGGACTAGATGAAGTCAAAATTAGTCTAATTTAAAGCTCGCAGAAAGTGTTGGGATCTGGTATCATGGATAACTCAGCTCAAATTATAATGAACCCTCGAATGGTATTACCAAAATAAACAATGCAATAATGATAAAGTTCAAATTTGCGAATTTCATTTGAAACTGAACGCATTTGCAACCATAAAAAACACTTCAAACCAAATACGAAGGCCGAACTATAAAGCAGCGACATAAACCTTGTTAATCTAGCACGAACAACTCGGAAGCGTATTTCCAAGTCTTTCTCTAGTCAACAAGCTACGAATTCCGACAAAAAAATTCTTCTTGTGTGAACCAGTACCAATTAGTTTAGGAGCTATTGAAATCACGGTTTCTCTCTTTATGCTTCTTGCAAGCCGGTAGCAAGTGATAGTACTCGAGTGAATTTTCTTCATTTTTCTCCACTTTATTTCTAAAGACTTTGAAGACGAACACATAGCTGATCTAAAAATCCCCACCAATCGACAATTTAATGAAAAAATTGTTCACGAACTTTTGTAATTCTGTTTAAACTCCAACGCAAAACAGCAGGCTACTACCAAGAGAAGATTTAGGACACTACCACTCAAATTCTATACTTCCTAGCCAACTCTACGGCATGAATTAACAGCCTGTTCCTATTAATAAATAAGTTAATACAGATACTTTAAGTCATAAGTTTGTCGGCGCGTACGTGCAACGTGCCACAAATAACGCGAGCGCGCTCTGCTCTTTAAGGCCACACTTTATGAGCCCAATTGAAGATACTAATTTTCGCCATGTTCGCTAAATTACCGTGCAATTTGATGTTTGCCAGACAGATTTCTGACTTTGGCTTTGTTTCGACGTCTTTTTTTTCTTTTCATATTTATTTTCTCCTTCTTTTGTTTGTTAAATGAGTGTGATAATTTTTAGCGCAGCGGCAAGACTTCGGCGGCCGCCGCCATTATTGAGTGCGCGAAAACTTAGAAAACTTTCAGTCTCCGGCAAGGAAATGGCCTGTTGGTTGTGATTTAATGTCTGTTGTATAGAGAGATGTTTGTGTGTGTGTGTAGAAGACACTAGTCCTCGGTGCATGAATGGCAATGTTTTTGTAATCGCTTGTTTATGCGGCGCACTTAGAGGTGGCGTGGATAATCACGATTGTAATAAGACAATATTTATGATTCCGAGTGTTTAACTCGCATAAATTTATGAGTTTGCTGCGAAAATTAAAGTTTAGCATCTCACTGAGTTCGTGGTACAGTATTGCGTAGAAAGGAGGAATTTTAAAAGTACGTAATTTTACGAAGTGTTGCTGTTAGCATCTGGCGAACTTCGTGAAATATTATTGCTCAATATTTGCTTAAGTGTAAATATATGTATTTTTTTTTTAGAAATATTGTAGAACTCACAGATTTAATCTAGTAACTGATGTCCAGAGCATACTGAAAATATGGAGGGAACACCTCTCCAACTTACTGAATGGCAGTGAAAGCCTAACACCAGCGGATGGTGAACCGGGAATCGGTTTCAAACGATGACAATGGAGCAGACGGTCCGCTGCCCGACCATGAAGAAGTTCGAATAGAATAATCCGTCTGAAGTACAACGAAGCGACGGGCCCAATGGAATGCCGGCCGAGCTATTCAAACACGGCGGCTAGGAACTGATAAGGAGCATGCATCAGCTTCTTTGTAGAATATCGTCGGTTGAAAGCATGCCCGATGATTGGAGTTTAAGAGTGTTCTACTCAATTCACAAAAAGAAAGACTCCACAATCTGCGCCAACTATAGTAGGATAAGCCTTCTCAACATCGCGTATAGGGTTCTATGGAGCGTACTGTGCAAAATATTAAAGCTCACCGTCAACAAACCTTATCAGTGTGACTTTAGACCTGGAAAATCTACTATCGACCATATTCCCACCATGCGCCAAGTTTTGGAAAAAAGCCCTGAAAAGGGAGCGACACCACCACCTTTTCGGCGATATATGTATCTGTACCTGGTATCCCTAATAAGGCAGTAAGCTGACGTTAGGCAATACCAAAAGATCCGTTAGGATCGGGAAGAACTTTTTCGAGCCGTGCAATACCAAACGAGGTTTCAGACAATGCGATAGTGAAGTAAAGTCCTCTCTGGACGAACAAAGGTCAAAGTCTAAAAGTCACTCATGGACGATGACAACATCTGTTGAGTCGGCGGAACAACATTTCGAGAGTTTTCGGGGGAAAAACCAATTGGAAGAAGAAGTGGCTGCACTTGGAACCTACAATTAGTGCTAAACATGGAAAAGTAAGAACGACTGGCGCGCTGTTGTAAACTCTGCTATACCACGCCTACGCCAATTAAGAGGAATAAGAGGTCGTTAATACCGTTCGTGACTTAATACAACTATTTAAGACCTTCAAACTTCTGTTTTGAAATCAAACAGACATTAAGATAATTTTTTTTAACCTAACTGCAAAAGAACGCAGTAGGGAAAGTACACTTAGTAAAGCCGTAAGTAAGTCAAATAACCAATAATTTTCAGAGACAAAATATTCTTAAAATTACAGAGAAACCGGTCATACTTGAATAATAACTTTTCACCGAATATATTGTAATATAGATCGGTATAAAACCTTCTATGGACTTCAAAAACCAAAGATGTTTACACATATGTCTCCTTAAGAGTACCACAGACTTTTGGAAAAAAAACATTTGTTTCAGAAACAAACCAACAGTTCATAATCTTATTCTGCGCGTCCAATCGCCCAACTGAATCCGTAATTTTTACACCTATGGATCAGTTTCGCAACACGTTTACTACAGTAGATAACTCGCTGCCTCAAAGCTGCCGTACTGTGCGTACCGAAGATGCTATTGCTGCTGTAGGAACAGAGTTTCGAAGAAGATCCGAATGAGCTCATACGACATCGCGTGCAGCAATTGTGGTTGGACTCATTCACTTTATAGAAGATTTTGCGGAAGGATCTTGCTCTGCGGGCTTACAAAATCCATTTATTCAAGAATTAGAAGCCAAACGACCATCCAGCCCTTCACACGTTCTATCAATGGGACCACAACGAGTTGGCCGATTCTGATTATAACTAGAGAATTTTGTTTAGCAATGAAGCTCAATTTTATTTGATTGGATACGTTTATAAACAAAGTTGTCGGAGTTGGAGTGATGATAGTCCACAAGCCATTGTTAAGAAACCGATATACCTTTTAAAAGTGACTGTTTAGTGCGGCCTATGGGCAGAGGGAATAAGAGATCCATACTTCTTTGAAAAATAAAGCCGACAAGCTGTAAATGGAAAACTTTAGAGAGCCTTGATTTATGACGTTTTCGTGTCTGAATAGTCGAATGTTGATGAACGATCTGTGATTTCAACAAGACAATGCCATACAGTCAACGAAGCAATCAATTTATTGAAGTAAAGTCTTGGTGGAAGCAAACTCGGGTCGATGGCTCGAGGTATGGCCTCCAATCTCGAAGATGGTGCGATTTAACACAGCTAATCTTTTTTTGTGGGGTTATGCGAAGTCACTTGTCTACACTAATAAGCTCGAGCCCATGGACGCCTTCGAAGAGTATATTCGGTTATTGCTGACATGAGGCAGTACATCATGCGCCTGTGACGTGACCTCAACACTGTTGAACTATTTTTGTGGGGTTTTGTGAAATCGTTTGTCTATGCAGATAACCTCTAAGCCTTGTAACAAAATATTCACCAATGATTTTCAAAGTGGTCTAGAGAATATCAATATAATTACTATAAAACCAGACCTACCCCGAACACAATTCTGACACTTGCCAACTATTATAGTTACATATTATTTTAATTTAACATTTTTGCATGAATTTGCGTAAGAGAAATATTCAAAGCTGTGTGAGGAGCAGCAATATATCTTCGACTTGGCATTTTAAGCGCCTAAAGCCAAAACTTCTCGCTCGCAGTAGGCGAACCAAATTTCGAAAAATGATGAATGCTCGAATATAAATAAAGCCATGCATTTAGGCTTGTCCTGCCAGCATTTGTCAGCTACATACACACACATATACACATACATGAATAAGTATTTTGAGCATGTGCACATACGAGTGAGATGACTTTTCCTTCCGGCGGTGCAGTTAATCCTTCAAGATTTCCAGACTACCCACTCGGCCGACATCATTATTATTTTTCGAGAGATTTTTATGTTATTTTGCTTGAAGAAACCTTAATTAATTTTCCGTTTTGGTACTTGAAACGTCTTTTTGGCAATATTTCAAAAATGCAGAGATCAACCAAGCGAACGGACAACGTAGCAGCGGCAGTGCGACAACCGGTTTATCGGCAGAGCTTACTGTGGCACACTGACAATGGCCAGCACAGCCAGCACCTGCTGCTTCTTCTTGCTCATGCTTGGCCGCCGCTGCCGCTTGGCGCTGACCACTTGTGCTTAAATAATCCTGCTTAAAGCAATTTATACAGCAGACAAAATTTCGGACAGCATTCACGGCAACTTGTTTATCTTTGGAAACGTTTAAGAAAGCAGAAATTTTGTGTGGCCGACATGTGAAATTCGAGCTGGCCGCAATGCAATGGCAAGCAAGCTGACAACAGCTGTGGCATGCTGGACAGCACATAACCGGGTAAAATATATAAAATACACAACTGTTTTATGAAAATAATTGGAAAAATATTCTCTGCATAAGTGCCTACAGACGTCTCTTGGCACGACCTGGCTTTTGGCGAAGTAAGAAGAAGTTGAGATATTTCGTGTTTTCAATCACTCGGCTGGCCATCAGGCGAAATTCTTCAATTTAATTTTCTTTCACTTAAGACAAAGTGGCATTTTGTATGTTTCTGCATTCATTTGCATTCGTCTGAAGGCCTGCACAAGTCGCTCGCCCGAGCGGTGGCACTCCTTCTGCAACCCTCAAATGTCCACACCCACAGCTGGGCCGCAGCTAATAAAGTAAATGGTTGACATAATTTACAATTACCCGAACTGGTTTATTAACTTTTTATTGCTCTACTTTTTTAATTACGAGAAAGGTTTGATAAGTCAGTGCTTTTTTGAAGCTTCTGCTTTGCAAAATACAACCCTCCCGCTTTCAGCCGAAAATCGTGAAAAAGTTAAATGTTATGATTGAGGTCGGTTAATTTCGTCTGAAGACTCAAATATGTTAATGCAAAGTGAAGTATTTGCTAGAAGTTCATCGTCAAAGCTATTGAAGATCGTAGTAGATCTCTTTGGACTCCAGTTTACAGTCTCTCAGTATAAAGAAGGGGATAATAAGAGCTCGTGTTCGACACCGGAAACGGTCTGCGACTAAATACTATCGCAGGAATAAGTCTCTGAAGTCTTCCTTCCGGAATGACCCGGATTTTTCATCCGGTTAGGGACTGTCAACTCGACAGAATTCAACAACAACAGCATTAGTAAGATGAGATCTGCACTACGTTGCTGTAAAGTGGTGGACATACAATCGGAAATCTATGTAACGGAGCAATTCGAAAATGGTTAAGCGAATTTTACATACCGAGAGCTATTAGAATCACCGAGAGCTTTAAGAATCGCCCAAAAAGCGTCTCTTGAATTAGTACAAAATATGATAATTTACATATAGAGCTTTTGGGCATAGCTTGGTATGTATTGGAACTTTGGGAGGCACAAAAAGACTCAGAGTAAACCAACTAGACATATAAGGAGGCCTCGCAACTGGAGGACGAAGTTTATGGGGGAATGTACTAACCGGAGTTAGGCTTAATACAGCCATTTAAACTACAGGACTAAAGTAATCTATTTTAGACAAAAGTTATTGTTGTTGTAGTGGCAGAAATCTGCCGAGTTGACAGTCCTTGGTCAGATAAAAATGCTAGTCCGTTCCGGTTACGTAGATCCGACTGTTATGGGAACGGTTCAGGCAGAAGTTTTTGCTATTGTGTTAGCCTCTAATGCATCAACTCCACAGCATACATCTACGAAGACAGCCAAGCAGCAAGCCAGGCAATAACATCGTTTCATATATCTTCCAAAAGAGTCTTGGGCAGTGAAGAGTATCGCCAGGTATAAGCAACTTCACTTCTACTGAGAGCCAGGTCACAAAGGCATCGAGAGCAAGAGATAGTGGACAAAATTGCGTGACGGACATTGGTAAGACTACAAATTGTCTAAACGAAGATCTACGTAAGGGAATACTCACTCGTCTCAGTCTGGTGTCAGATGGAACTGACATATCGAGAAACCTGCAGGAAAAGCGAATAACAAGACAAACAATGAAACCTCTCTTATGCACTTGTGCTGCGGTTGGCAAGGCAGTGCTTCAAGCATTCGCGAAACTAGAAGTTAATTTAAAATTCGCGTCAATCACTGGTATCCTAAAGGGTGCCTACTCGGCGACTACCTGAAAAGGGAATGCTAAGTTCGCCACTGTGTTTGTAACATCCAGAAGAAAACGTCGGCCTAGTCCTTCACTTCTGAGATAACGTCTTTTTCTCATCAAGAAGCCGCATACAGCATATAATAAAGACGCTACAAAAATAGACCGATATGGACAGCAAACGACGCCATATTTTTTCCCGTTCTTTAAACATTTCTTTTCAGTAAGGTTTGCCATTTCATTCTGTAAGATATACGATCCAACAATTTGTCGAAATTATGGAAAATTACTATCGAAATTCAGAGTCAATGGACTCAACTTTAAGAGCGCTGCGTTCAAAATATTATATGATCATCATAATCTTCCTGTCGGATCAACAATTGAGAGTCTAGTGGAAAAATTTGAATCCTTAGGTGCAGTACAAAATGTTCCCGTGCCAATGAGGCAAAGAGTGCCCTTAGTGTAGAAAATATCACTGCTGCTAACTCATCAATTAAGTAAGACCCAAATCAGTCTCTCACAAGTGGTTCTCAAGCATTGTGACGTCATTGTGGCAAATTTTACGAAAAAACCTTAACCTACATTCAAGATGAAATTGACGCAAAACTTTAAGCCGCTTGACCACCAGAATCCATAATGTTCGTAAATTGAGCTGAGCCACAACTTGAAAATGATCTGGATTTTCATCGCCAAGTCAGCTTCGGCGATGAGGCTCATTTCTGACTGAATGGCTTCCCAAAACAATTACGATTTTGTGCGGCTTATGGGCCGGCGGCGTCATTTAGCCGTACTTATTTCGTGATAATCAAGACCAGCACGTTATTGTGAATAGAAATCGCTACCGCTCGATGATAACCGAATATTTTTGACACGAAAATATGGACTTGAACAATATGTGGTAACAGGACGGCACCATAAGCCACACAGCGAATGTCACAATCAATTTATTGAAAACCAAGTTTAGTGAAGCTGTTATCTCACGAAATAATGCAGTCAATTGGCCGCCTCGGTCGTACCATTTGACGCCGTTAGACTATTTCCTGTGGGGCTACATGAAGTCTATGGTCTATACCAACAAGCCAGCGACGAGTGATGAACTTCATACGAATATGGAACATGAAATTGCAGCAGTATCGGCCGATTTATGCTTGAAAACCGTCGAAAATTGGGTTCAGCGTCTGGACTTCTACAAGCGTGTCCGTGGTGGCCATGCAAAATAAATCGTTAATTTTATAGCGCTCTTCTTGAAAGGCCCGTTTGCTGCCATGCAAACTGACCGATCAAAATCAAAATTAAGAACTTTGTGTACCCTTTTCTGCCATAAATAGAAATATGAAGGATAATATGGCTTCAGTGCAGTCGAAGTTCATGTTTCTTCTTGTTGTAGATGAGAGATTTCCATCGAAATAAAATTACTCATTACAAGCGAGCAAAACAGGATGTCATGAATGGTCAATCAAAAGAAACCAAATGATACGAAAAGCAGTAATGATAAATGACATACAGAAAAATTATTAATAAGACTGCTTTCGCTAAACTTGTTTATGAATTCGTCCCGGAAATGTCAATCAATGTTAAATAATATAAGATCTAATCATGCAGAATTTCGAAATTAATATTATTAATATGGATCTTGAAACACTCCACAACTTTGGTGATGGACCTATATGACACAAAGGTCTTAAGC
This sequence comes from Bactrocera zonata, assembly GCA_037783105.1. Classification (NCBI taxonomy): domain Eukaryota; kingdom Metazoa; phylum Arthropoda; class Insecta; order Diptera; family Tephritidae; genus Bactrocera; species Bactrocera zonata. The sequence continues at coordinate 1,418,413 of JBAWJQ010005072.1, read as the reverse complement.
CTCAGGTGCAGTGGATGTCTGACGATCTGATATGGATCTTGAAACACTCCACAACTTTGGTGATGGACCTATATGACACAAAGGTCTTAAGCCTCAGGTGCAGTGGATGTCTGACGACGCGTTTAAGTCTTCAGGCGGCCGATTACGAGAAAAGCGATACTAAAATCCCTGCACTCTATTATATCCACTCTGAACCAACTCGAGAAACTCTCGACCGATAATTGCGATACTTTTCCTATACAAAGTTTTTCATTTTCATAGAAGATTTTCTAAAGTCTCTTCCTATTCTACCTCCTGACAGCTGCTACAATTATCGTTATATGGTATTCCTAGTTTGCTGGCATCTCTCCCAATTCTTTCATCAAACAAGATTGATTTTTGGCACCTTCTCTTGTAAAACTTTCAACATTTTTATTCACTAATATAAATCCAAGTCATTCACGAATTCATCAACACATCCAACAAGCCTCGCATTCCGATTTTTTATTATTATTTTTTTTATATTTTCGCTTTCCACTTTTACTTTATTGGCAAGTACATGTCAAATAAACAAGTAAAATGTATTATTTTCGCTGCGGGCAAGTGTGTACCCTATTTGTTTGCGTGTGTGACTGCCCAACTTTTGACCATACAGAAATCCATAAATGTCATCAACGTCATTTCTATTAAGATTTATTGACGTGTGAATGAACGGTGCTCGCCTTCAATACCATTACTTTTTTTCCACATTCATATTTCTTCCGATTCACAAGCACACGACCAAACAAACAAATACAGTAATGAGACAAATGTGTGTGTGTGTTTATGTTGAACGGCAATTGGCATAATAAAAACCAGCAAAGCAAGCCTCCCTCTGACCATATAACCGAGTATTTGTGATTTTTTAAATGCCGTCACCAACAGCATTCACTCCATTAATGCCATTAATGTGGTAGCCGAATGAATGATTCAACCGAATCTTTCATTTGGATTGTAATGTGCGTCATTTTTCTCCGTCTTCCGTGGCTGTCGCTTTGTGGGTTTGGGTATGTGCGCTCGGGCTGAAGCTGCGTCTGCGCAATGGCACCGCGTACACCACAAAGCCACATAAACATCAGCGGCGGCACCAACAACAACACGAATCACAATGGCAGCACTCATCAGAAGCCGCAGCACAAAAACAAATTACCTCTTTGCAGTTCACTTTTTATTGCCTCTTTCGCGGATTTTAGCAAATTGATTTAAATTGTAGCGTTTGTGCCGATTTTTACTGTTACCGTTGATGTTGCTGTTGCTGTTGTAGCAGTTGCCTTTCTTACTTTGTACGGCGCGCCTCCGGGTACGGTCCGTGCCGGCGGTGTCTGTCTTGGCAGCTGAGCTTCACTGAGTGCTCGCTGGCTGACTGCTTGGCTGTCGCTTGTCTGTTGGCGGATTCCGGCTTCGCTCACCGTTCCGTTCGTGCGCCGCTTGAGTAAACTGTGTGTCTGTCTGTCTGCTTGCTTGCCTGTCGGCGAGTTATGGTTTAACAGTTGGCAATTGCGCGAAATTTATTGTGCAGCCTTTGTTTTCTTCCTTTAAGATTTCTTTCCGTCTTGAATCCAATTGTTTCTTAATACTTTTTCACATTTTTTGTTTTTGTTTTTGGGGCTTAAAGCTCTTTAGGAGCGTCATTAGCTTAAACGGTGTCATTTCGCGGTAGAGAATTCAATAAAAATTATTTTAATTGCCGCTTTGTATGCATAAATTATACGCATATTTGCGTGCGCCGACCGCCAAATATATTTGGGTATGCGGCATGCACGCGAAAGAATCTTAGATTTATGTAAATATGTGCGAAATTCGAAAGTTCCTGAGAAAACGATACAAGGAAATTCTTAGAAAGTTTGTGATATCTTTTTATTTTAAATATGAACAGCGATTTCGAGGAGACAGCAGCAAATGAGTGTTTCCAGGCCGGAACCGGCTTCTGAAGAGACAGGAATGGAAACCGGACAACAGCCACCTAGATTACGTTCGAAATTTGAAGGGAACACTTCTCAGAACTGCTAAATGTTGAAAGCATTACAGCAAGGGCTTAAAAGGAACGTCAGCAATCCACCGTCACAAACTTGTCGTCCCGCCACCCGACCAAGACGAGGTGAAAACAGTTCTGAGACGTCTTAAGCACAACAAAATCACAGGTGTTGCTGGATTTCCGGCTATCGCCGGCGGCGAGGAGCAAAGAAAGGTGCAGTTTCTAGCTGAAAACAGAGCTGCCAGAAGCAATTCATAGCGAAAAAAAGAAGCGAAAGAGGTAGGTCTTGTGGTGAACGAGGGTAAGACAAAGTATCTGTAGCCCACGTACAAAAACCCCTTGCGTCTTGGGAACTACGTCACAGTTGGAAGCTATAAACTTGAAAAAGCTTTAAGTCTGAAGAACAAGCGCAGAACAGGTGCTACTTTGAGTTTGATGGACAATAGAGAAGTTTTGTGTTCACAACTCAGACCGACCAACGGCTGTAGTGCCAAATCAGTAGAGAATTTCCGGGAGACGAAAGACTGGATCACAAAACCGAGTCTTTTAACTAGGTATCGTCGTATATTCGACAACCTCATGGCTCTCATAGATCTTTTTGTTAAAACTCAGAATGTAGGTTGGAGCTTAAGTCAGTTTAATGATTTACTTCGAATGAACAACTTCAGTCAGTGACAGCTCTTTCCTCTTTCTCCTCCGCTGCTTTCTTTATAGCCACTTCACCTGTGAAAAATACTTGTTAGAGCTCGGTACATTCGAAAAAATTCCCACTCACTTCATAAGACTTTGAAAATACTCATTTATGACAAGATGCACGAAAGGAAGTTTTTGACTGGGTCGGGCGGAGAACTATCGTTTTCTCTAAGTTTGGTTGTTCTTTGTTTTTGTGGATGAGCTAAAATGAACCTTAGGTCTCCTACTCTATGATGTTCGTTTTATTTAACGAAGTAGAAACGTTGACAATATTAAATGTCAGACCTTTTCAGCTATAATGATTCGTATAAATTTCAGCCGAGATGGCCAATTTTGGACCACATTTTTCAGCAATTGGGGTCATAGGTTAGGCGTTAATCGTCTAGAGTTTATCTGCGTATACAAGCGAGTACCCATAATCCTACAAAAAATAGTCTGACAATATTGTAATGCGCTCTCCGAAAGTTTCCTTCAATAAATTGATTGTTTCTTTAACAAATTGATTGTTTGGTTGGCTTTATGGCATGTAGCGCCGTCCTGTTGGTACCAAAGATCGCCCACATAGTAAATATCCTCAAGGCACGAAAAAGTCATTAGTCATGGCTCTATTACGTCCCCCATTGACTACAACATTATGAACGGCTTCCTTCTTGAAGAAATATCGACGATTGATTCGCTCTGACCATAGAGAAGACAAAACAGTGAATTTTTGAGGATGTAATGGAGTCTTAACTTGTTGTCTTGTAAGGTAAGTCTTAACTTGTTGCATTTCAAAATATCACCAGGAGATGATGAACCCGATTGCCCAATCGATGACGATAGAACGGACGTTCCATTGCCCAACCATGAAGAAGTTTGTTTAGCAATTACCCCTCTGAAGAAAAACAAAGCGGCGGAGGCTGATGGATTACCGGCCGAGCTATTCAAACACATCGGCGAAGAACTAATAAGGAGCCGAGACCCCACAACCCGCGCCAATTACCGTAGGATAAGCCTCCTCAACATCGCATATAAGGTTCTATCGAAAGCGCTGTGTAAGAGATTAAAAAACACCATCAACAAACTGATTGGACCTCATCAGTGTGGCTTTAGGCCTGGAAAATCCACAACTGACCAGATATTCACTATGCGCCAAATATAGGAAAAGACCCGTGAAAAGAGGATCGACGCACACCACCTTGAGTAATCAAGTATAAAAGACGAACCAACACCAAAAAAAATATTGGCTCATTGAAAACCACACTGTAAAGAACACTCCCGTAATAGACTCTAGAATCAAACATAAGCCGATGGAACTGTTAAACTGTGTTGCGATTCGTCGTAAGTCGTGAAATTGCAATGAAATCTTACCATTTCGAAAATGGAATTTCGCATTTGAATTCAGTTAGAGAACCCAGCTATAAAATGTAGATTCTTTATAAAGCATTAAAATATTGAAACAATTATATTTAATTTTATGATTTTGAAAAAAAAAAACAAATAAAAATCAGCTTCTCCTAAAATAAATCAAAGTAAAATATGAACTCCTGTCTAGTATTATTTCTGACAAAAAAAAAGTCGCCGAAACTGCAACATTCTGCGGCAACTTCATTATTATCATTGCTCTTCTTCCGCTTCGCCGTTGAACAAAGGAATTCTCCACAGACGCCAAGTTTCGGTTACGGATGGTTTAGTTTGTGCAATATAATAATTCAGTTTACCGCAAATTAAACGCAATTTTGTGGTTGTTCTTGTACATACACATACATACATAGAAGATACATAAGTAAGCCTGCATGAAAACACAAGACACAAGTTGGCCAAGAACATCAACGGCTTACGGGTTGCGGCTTGCGGCATGAAAAGGAACGATTACAACTGAAACAATATGCTGTGCTTGCAAGATTTTGCTCACATGAGTCAAGTTAATGATGAACATGCTTTCGTTTAAGCCGAAAGTATATAAAGTAAGCACAGATTTCTTACAAACACATGCGGGTTAAAATTATATACAAAAGACTTTTAGAGAAACAATGGCAAAGCAAGCAAGAAACTCGTTTCAAGAATAGCGAAAACATTTTAATCCCTTTAAGTGCTGAGCTTGACTTGAGGGGGGAGAGGCAAAGAGAAAGAAATCAGTGGAGACAGCTGTAAACTAGGTTGCGTTATTCTACTGAAAGCTGTGGTAAAAACAAAACGACGATGCGTTACAGCTGAAGCTTCTTTGAATATATGTACAAACTCTTCGAACAGCGAGTTTCCAAGTAACCTATATTTCAGTTAAAGATCATACTAGATTCACCCTTATTAAAAAATTAGGTTAGGTTAAACTATATAGTGGATGCTCAAGCCAACTACCACACTAGGATGCCAGATAACTTCTATAGCTGTATCTCAAGTATGGACAAAGTAACCCACATTAACCTTTAGACATGGTTTGAGAACCTTGATTTAGCAAAGGTAGAACAGTTAAGATGATTCTACACCTTCTTCTGAGAAAAACCTTCTACATCTGGTATAATGATATGAATATTACGCTTGTCTCGACTGACCCAGAATTCGAGTACCAGTGTTCGCCAAGCTCAAGTGAGTCTCGATCACCCAGTAGTAAAACACAAAAAAAAAAGCCGAGCTCCGTCCGTTCCATTTCTGAGAATGAGATTATTACGATTTATCGAATCCTTCGGTGACCAAGCATTGTGTCTTTGCGTTCACTAAGTTCCTTTGAGGATCGGTCAAAACACAAATAAACAACGGAGCTCTGGCATTTTGGGATTCTACTGATCATGAGAATGAGGTGTCTTGGGAAACTATTTGGATGAAAAATTAGTTAGAAACATTTTTTTATAAGAGTATCGGGAGTAAAAAGAGCATTCCAATAGATCTCGTGATTAAAACGAAGAGACTAGAAAATTAATGTAGAATCATTGTTGAAATACTACAGCATGAACCGCTCAGGTAGGATTGGTATTACTCAGTGTCGGATTTACGGTCAAGTTTTTTGATTTATCGATGAAATCCTAGTCAGAAATATATAAATTTTCACTCTTCCAGAGTCGAATTGTAGGGTGGGTCCTACTCTGGCTCTTTACGTTTCATAGCTACCAGGAATATCTCGTCATCCTGGGACCCATCACCGGTTTAAAAGGAAATGGAATGTTAGATCCAGTAAGAGATGAAGACATTCTTTCTCTGTCTTCGCTGAGACCCTAAAAGGTTTGAGGCATTTCAAAGCCGCTTAGCTATTTGCATATATAAAAATATTTCTTGTTGTGATCTTGGCTTAAAAGACAAAGCAGTTATCTGGTAGTAGGAAGGCGTTTTAGGTAAGCAATTTTGCTGAAAGGACACCACCTCCCATTCGATTGTGATGTAGCTTAAAGACTACTAAATTGCATTCTTTGATGTTACATCCAATTTCTCATCTTACGGGACTCGGTTGGGATCGAGTTAACTTTCCTGCTCTTAATACTTAAATACTTGCTTTTTCAGAGCTGATGCCAATTGTTAATCCTTTGGTAAAGGTTACTCAAAGAGATTAGAGCTCTGACTAGCTTACAATATTTAGTTCTCATTCGGTTCCAGTTTTATCATATTAGTTTGGGTATCTACATTCGGCGTACTCTATACTGGACCTTGCCCATTTCGACAGCCTTCCACCGACTTTGTAATGATATGTGGAGCTCTGAAAAGTGTGCAACATCATAATTTGCACTCGCTGGGATTCCCAAAAATACGAGCCAGGCGAGCTTGAGATGTTGGCAGGAAAAAGGAAATGGCATGGAGCTCTGAAAAATGTGTGTCATACACAATTTGCAACTGCTTGGATTCCAAAATGATTCCGGACGACCTCAAGAAGCTAGAGTATGTCTCATCATCTGTTCGCTTTATTTGATCTTCAGTTGTATCTTTTAATCACAAATATCACTAAGCTAAGCTAGATGTCTGATCAAAGATCGTCCGTGGACTCCTATATGGAGTCATTTATGAAAAGTAGCATTCTTGGGTTCGAACTTATATCCAAATTAGCAAAACGCTTTGTAGCCAATACAAATTTACACAGGCTTTTAATTTCCACTGCCGCCAGTTAGGTGGAATGTCTGAGTGTTTAAATTTTGACCTCTGAAACGCGGGACAGTCAAGAAGGAAATGTTGAGTTGTTTCCACCTCATCTTCTTTCATACAGCTTCTGTTGATGCCGTCTGGTAAGATTCCCAACCTTACAGCATGGACGCCAATAGCGCAATGACCTGTTAAAAGACCCATAACTAGGGATAGGCTAGCTTTACTGAGGGCAAATAAATCACTAGATCTCTTGTGATATCTTAGGTCAAAAGACTTTTGCGACAGCGCATGCACCGATCTCACTAAAAACCACACCCCTCAGCGAAATTACAAGCTAACAGCCATGTGGTTCCGAATATCATTTATATCTCGACTTTCGACACTTTTATTAATGATGATGAGTTGGTGACAACAAGTGCTTGCCAGTGACATAGTAACACCAACTACATGGACACAAAAAAAAAACTAATTTAATTTTATATTGTACAGACCAGCTGCCATAATTTGCGCTAATTTATCTTGGCTTGAAGTCAGTCCAGTGACAAATGCACGGCTGTGCCACCGAAAGCATATTACAATATTTAGTTTATGTAATTGGTTCATTAATTTTACGAAATAAAATATATAATATAACGAGTTTGCCGTTTATAGCGAATTCAATTATCATCAAAGCGGCGGCTGGGTTAGACCGCAGACCGAGGCCAATGAAGCCGGCAGCAGGCAGCAGGCATGAAGAGAAGGAACAGTGTTGCCAACAATAATGTGAAATTTAAAACAAAAAACAATTTAAGCCGCAGCAAACATAAAATGCTTATAAACTAATTAAGTGACACAGACAAGCAAACATACATTGAGGTGTATATATGTATGTACTATATACATATACCCATGTATAGTAGATTTACCTATGTATGTATATGAATGTGTATGTATAGGATATCGGGTGTATGAGAAGCAGCATACGCTCGGAAGCAAATGAACTTAAATATTTCACAGAGTTGCATGCGTGTCAGCATATGTAACGGGTGTTCCAAGTAGAGGAACTTTTTTCTATAAACTTTTTATGACAGTTCACGCGTGTGTCGTGTCAATACTGGATAATATTCGACCGAATAGACTTCTTCCATCTGACAGTGAAAAAATATAGCAGCCGTAGCTGAGAGTGTGTCACGAAGACCGTGGAGACTCGATTCGACGCCGTTCGTAGTAACTCTGACTGAGGTATGGATCGGCGTGGCGCATTTTACCTCGAGATCTTAAATTGAAAGCGTACAAAATACAGCTTGTGCAAGAAAATAAGTCCCTCCACCCTCCAAACCATATAGCTCAACAGACTCTTGAAAAGTTCCAAGAAGATCCGACGTTTTCGAGTCAAATTTTTTTCAACAAAGAGACCAACTTCTGACAATGGGTTTGTAAAAAAAGCAAAATTGCCGTATTTGGGACGAAGAGCAACCTGAAGAGATCCAAAAGCTGCATATTACAATATTTACCAGGAAAAAACAACTGTTTGACGTGGTTTGAGGATCCGTGAAATCATCGGATCGTACTTCTTCAAAAATGATGCCGTTGAAAACGTAACCGTGAATAGCGACCGTTATCGCGCCATGATAACCGACTATTTGAATCCTAAAAGTGAAGCTCGTGATCTCGGCAACATTTGGTTTCAACAAGACGGGACCACTTTCCAGTCATCGCATCAATCAATGGACTTATTGAGTTTAGACTTCGGTGAGCAGATAGTTTCACGTTTTGGGCCGGTCGATTGGCCAAAAAGATCGTGTGATATCATACCGTTAGACTTTTTCCTGTGGAAATATGTAAAGTCCAACGTCTGTGCGGACCATACCGCTTCGATTAAGGCCTTGAAGCAAAACATTACGCATGCCATTCACCAGTTACCAGTCGAAATACTCGAACGAGTCATCGAAATACTCAAACGAGTCATCGAAAATTGGACTCAACGAATGGACCAGCTGAGACCTAGCCGCGAACAACATTTTAAAGAGATAATCTTCAAAAAATAAATGCCAAAGAATGTGCTTTCGAATGACAATAAATATTATTCATTAAATTTGAAGTTTCTGGGTCTTCCTTTAAAGAAAAGTAGGGAACCCCGAAATGGATCACCCTTTACATGTATGTAAGTATGTATTTTTGTAAATTTTGTAAGCAGAGACATGTGCAATCAATAGAAGCGACACGCGTTGCGTTACAAGCACCGACCCACCGCTGACAGCCCATTGACCAACTACACCACTAACCGCATTGCCACCACATTCACCACATTTTCGAAACTTACAAACATGCACACTTACATGCAACTTATTTAAACAAAAAAGGAAATATATAAAAGTGCAAAAACAAAAAAAAAAATAAAAAATGCCAACATTTTTCATTCAATAATTAATTATTTCATTTGCAGCGTGCGAAAAGTGGGCTGGGCTGATTGCTGCTGTTGAAGGCAGGCTAAGTGCCACACACACACATACACTTATATACATAAGTATGTATATGCACATGAAGGCACACAAAGAAACATATGCACTTTGCGCGCAACAAAGAAAGGGTGAAAGGCAGCCACTCCGCCATCGACCTCACCGCCGCCACACAGTGTTGCCACACTTATTTATGAAGAGCCAATGTTATTGTTGCAAATATGTGTGAGTTAATGGTGCAAATGCGCTTAATAACAATTATCTCCACTGACATATAAAACAAAAGCGAGGTGAGTGCGCAACAACAACAACCACCGCAACAACAATAAAAAGCGCCAGCGTAGTTATAATAACGCTGCAGTCATAAGCGCGCATAAAGCGAGGCAACGAAAACAAATGGCGGCAATACAATTAAAATGGCATGAAACGAAATTAATTGAACGTCAAAATGTTCGCATCGGAGCGCAAATGCACTTTAACCCTTGACAAAGCGTACATGCCACACACAACTCCGCTGCTGCTGCGCCTAAATCTTACTTAATTAGTGGTTATACCGAAAATTTGCGGTTTGACCTTTTTTCCCCCGTGCATTTCCACCTGTTTGTGTGTGTTGTCTATTGCGTATAATGAAATCAAATCTGTAACAAATTGCAAGCTGCGGTGGCCATGCCACGCCAGGCTGCATAAAGCAAACTTAGTAATTATCTGGGTTTGTATGTCAGTTGAAAATGTGACGGACACATTTGCATATTTTTTTATTTTCGTTTAATTATTTTGTCATTCCGGATATCAAATGATTCAAAACAAAACTTTTGATTTTGTTATTTAGTTTAACTGGCTGCAAATCGCCAAAATGTCGGAAATGGCGAATCGAACGAGCAACTGTTACATATTACATATGTATTATAGTATAAAATAGTGACTTGGCAGCACTGAAAAATAATTATCGAAAATTACAAAAACTGTCTTTAGATCGCTAAGCATTGAGAAACAGGAAATCGAAAAAACTATGAAAGTTGTGCAAACAGTTGCTCGATTTTTATTGGTCAAATTGTATGGCAGCTATATGCTATAGTGATCCGATTCGAAAATTTTTTCTTAAAGCTTATACAATTGCTTTAGAAAATAATCCGTGCCAAATTTCGTGAAGATATCTTGTCAAATAAAAAAGTTTTGCAAAGGAGGACTAAATTTTGATCGGTCAGTTTGTATGGCAGTTATATGCTATAGTAGTCCGATCGAAAAAAATTTCTTCAGAGATTGCTTCGTTGCTTTAGGAAACAAATCATGCCAAATTTTGTGACGATATCTCGTCAGCTTTACCTACAAGCACTCGGTTTCCGATCGATCAGTATGTATGGCAGTTATAATGTTCTGTTATCGACGGTTCCGACAAATGAGCAGTTTCTTGGGGAGGAAAGCGAGTTTGAAAAACTTCGAATCGATATCTGAAAAACTGAGGGACTACTTCGCGCATATACAGACAGAAGGATAGACGAACAGACAGATGGGGCGCATTCAAAGAAAATCCTGACGACGTACGAAGATCACCATATACGAATATACGCACCGAACCGTTTCCAAAACAGATGGATCATCTACATAAGGAATATCATGCTAAGGACTGCCAACCCAACAGCATTCCTTAAAATATGGTTTAGAATATTTTCAGAAAAAAAGTAATCTTTTTCTAACTATGATCTTTCGTCTGTTCCATAATTAGGCTATATAAAGAATTAAGGTGTCTTCGTAGACATTTCATTGACAGTCTAGTGGCCATTTGTATCCTCTATAGCAGCACATTTTGTTCCAGACTTGTCCAACATCCGCTAATTTCTATGAGGAATGCCATTATGGTGGCTACCACAACACGGCGTTAATGAAACGAAGCAGCATACGGCTTAACAAAGGAATGTCTTCGATCGACCTTTGAAATTTGGAAAATGTTTAGTTGATTATATGTAAAATGTTTTTTAGACATGTTTGGAGCAAACGACCGCCGCTAGGTCAAGCCAATTTCAGCCGAGAAGACCATTAGCGACCATTTTTATGCAGCAAAGTCAGCGAACATTTTCTTCCAAGCCGTCAATCGTCTGGGGTTTATCTGCATAGACAAATGTTTTCTTAAAACCCCACTAAAAGTAGTCCTGAGGTGTTGAGACTAGTTCAAAGGTCCACGTCGTGGGATAATACGCCCACTAAAAGTCTCTTACATTGGCTGTATGGTATGCAGCGCCGTTTTGTTCCACATCATCATTCTCCAATTCAGTCACGAAAAAATATTAATCATAGCAATACGCATTGTCTGTAACATTATAAGTGGCTTCAATTCTTATGAAGTAGGTATGGACTAACGATTCCTTCAACACATAGAGCATACCACACTGTGACTTTTTGGTTACAACCCCAACAATTGTTTGTCGAAAATTTTGTTCATTAACATACCCATTCAATCAAAAGTTAGATTAATCGCAGAACAAAATGTTTTTGTGAATATCGGAACCGATGGTCATCTCGTTTTGGTCCTATTCAGCGAACGAGCGACGCGCTTGATGGTCGTTTGGCTCTAATTTTTGCACGAACTAGATTTTTAAGCCCACAAATCAAGATAAAAGTCAACCATGAAGTGTCAGATGGTCTCGGGTCTTCTTCGATACTCTGCCACACAGCAGCAATAGCGTTTGCGGAGCCCACTGCACAGCATGTCTAAGAATTCGCATTAATCACTAGAGTAAAACTTGGTTAGAAACCCAGCCATGGTTGGTCGAATTATCAACTCTATAGGGTGATTATATTAATAGAATAAAGGTCTCAGGTACTATGCGTCACATGCACCTAACCATTATAAAGGCATTAGTAATAAATGAACAGGGTTTGCAAACGTTGATCCGGAATAACTCTATTCATTATGAAATGGCAAACCGAACTGAGTATAAATCAAGTAACAGCTGTCAAAAAGACCACACCAACTTCGAAAGAAGTATTTCCTCATTGAATACCATCCGTCTAAAAAAACATCAGTAAGATTGTTGGGTTCGACACTCACTAAAAAACTGAACGAGCGAATTAAGTACTGGGGATCACGATATCTGGCAGATATTGGATCTTGTGATTTAAGAATCTATCGAGCGTACTGTGTGGAAGATTAAAGCCCACCATCAACAGACTGATTGGAACTTATTAACGTGGCTTCGGACCTCAAAAATCAATAACTAACCAGATATTTACTATAAGAAAACTCTTGGAAAAGACCCGTGAAAAGAGAATCGACACGCACCACCTCTTCGTCGATTGCAAAGCTGCTTTTGACAGCTTTTATGCAGCTATGTCTGAATTTGGCATCCCCGCAAAACTAATATGGCTGTGTAAGCTGGCGTTGAGCAATACCAAAAGCTCTATCACAATCAGAAGGGACCTCTCCGAGCCATTTGACATCAAACAAGGTTTCCATGAATGCGACTCTCTATAGTGCGACTTCTTGAATCTACTTCTGGAGAAAATAATTCGAGCTGCAGATCTGATATTGACATTATTGGCCTCAACAACTGGATGAGAAAACGAATCATATGAGTGTGGTAGTAGATGAGAAGTCGTAGCACTCGCAACTTGGCTCCCACGTCACTGTTGGCAGTCATAACTACGAAGTCGTAGATAATTTCGTCTATCTTGGAACCAGCATTAACACCAACAACAACGTTAACCTCGAAATTTAACGCAGAATAACTCTTGCCTTGTAGTCAAGAGAGGTAAATTTTTCTCCCGATGAACAAATACCAAATTTTACAAGTGACTCATCATCCCCGTCCTGCTATATGGTCCAATGATGACTCGATGTTACGAGTTTTCGAGAATTCGCATTGGCAACGGCGAATACCGCAGTCGATACGACATACGACGTCATTGACATAGTTCATCGAATTAAGAAACAGCAGCCACGGTGGCTAGGTCATGTCTTCCGAATGGAAAAGGAAGACCTCCACTTCGTTGGAAAGACCAGTTGGAGAGGGAACTGGCACTGGTACACTTGGAATATGCAATTGGCGACAAACGGCGAAAAGGAGGAACGACTGACGCACTCTTGTTAACTTGGTTATAACCGCGAAAGGGTGGTCTCCGCCAATCCATCCTATAGCTCTGTGAAAAACTGGTACAACGAATTCAATCGTGGCCGACGATCGCTCAAAGACGAATTCCGTGAAGGTCGTCCAAAAACAGCCGTTGTGCCAGAAAACATCGATGCCGTACGTGAACTGATAATGCAAGACCGTCATGTAACATACCTTCAGATAGAGGCATGCCTATGCATTTCTCCCACCAGCATACATTCGATATTGCATGAACACCTGGCCGTAAAAAAGGTTTGTTCTCGTTGGATCCCGCACAATTTGACAATCGCTCACAAAAAGGCCCGTGTGGATTGGTGTAAAGAAATGCTGAAAAAATACGATCGCGGTGCTTCAAAAGACGTTTATAAGATCGTCACAGGTGACGAATCATGGATCTATGCGTATGAGCCCGAAACAAAACAGCAATCGACCGTGTGGGTCTTCCAAGACGAGCCAAATCCAACGAAAGTTGTTCGTGGAAGAAGCACTTCGAAGCAAATAATCGCCTGTTTCTTCGGCAAAACTGGTCATGTGGCGACTGTTCCGCTTAAGCAATGTAGGATGGTCAATTCTGAGTGGTACACCACCATTTGTTTGCCTGAAGTCTTCGGAGAAATTCGAAAAACGAACAAGAGAAGACGAATCATTGTGCACCATGAAAATGCGAGCTCTCACACATCGGCTCAAACCAGCGCCTTTTGGACCAGCCAAAACGTCGGATTGATGGGTCATCCGCCGTATAGCCCTGACTTGGCACCCAATGACTTCTTTTTATTCCCACATATCAAGAAAATAATGCGTGGTCAACGATTTTCGTCGTCAGAAGATGCTGTTGAAGCATTCAAAAACCATATTTTGGAGGTGTCTAAATCGGAGTGGAAAAAGTGCTTCGAAAATTGGTTTGAGCGCATGCAAAAGTGTATAAATCTTGATGGAGAATATTTTGAAAAACAATAAAACCATTTTCGTTGATAAATATTCCTATTTTCATTATTAGGCCAGAAATATATATAGCAGCCCTCGTACTTACATACTTATATGCGGCATATGCATACCTCCATCTGTATATAAGGATGTACAGGTGTTTGTGTACATCGTGTTTGCTGAGCTTTTCGCGTAGTTTTCGCATGCATAGCTGCGCGCATGAAACGACAGATGAGTGACGACGAACCCACTGAACAAATGTTGCTGTTGTTGTGGTTGTTTTTGTTGTCGCTGTCATTTGTTTGCATTGCTACCTTAAATGGCATGAATTCTTAAGCACTCACTTGCGCAAAAAAAAACCACCAACACACACATATCACACATACAATGTGCAACACCTACATGCCACAAGCTTCCGATTGTGTATATGTAAATAAGAGAAATTAAAATTTGCACAACGTGCTCACTTGCAATTGCCACTTTTACTTGCTTATGCATAAAATAGCAGAGCCAACAACAATCAGGTAACACTAACAATGCGAGCGAGTGCCAGCAATGCATGGTCACATACATAGACGTTGCCACCTTCAAAACAGTAATTCGCCTACTGAAATGGACAGCGGTTCCAAGTTGCTGCTGTTGTTGTTGTTGGTGTTGTTGGTGGTGCTGGCGATGAAGTTTTAGCGACGAAGGCGATGACGATGGCGATGGCGTTGGTGACGTTGACGAGGGTCGATAGGTAAATGCTTGATCGGCTGGTCGATGAAATCGCTCGTCCTCGTCTCGCGCAAATGCTACCATAATCGCTGATTTTGTTGTGCTTATTAGTGTTGTTGTTGCTGTTGAGCTTATTAGTGTTGTGGTTGTTGTTGTTGCCGCCTTTGGTGATTATCATATTATGGCATGTAAACAAAAGATATGAAAATCGCACTGACAGTTGCGCGAGCTTTCGGCGCCAATGAACACAGGCAGTCGCACCAACACACACACACACGCACATCTACACATACAGGCACATACAATTAAACCGATATCACAATTCATATTAACAGGTAACAATGAGAACAATGCTTTTGCACTGGCAAATAAATGCGTTTATGAAGCGACTTTAATGAATATATATGCACTCAGAGACAGACATGCATACACACACACACACTTGCGCTGCGCCTAGCTGAAGGTGAAGTTGAAGTTGAAGGCGAAGTGCGCACGGCGTTTAGTCGCTGTCTATGATGTTGCATTCAGACAATATAATTGCATATTGTGCTTGTACATTTGCCCACACACACACACATACATTCAAATATTACATGGTAATAACGTCAGCTCAGGTGTGTGTGTATGTGTGTGTGAGTGTATGTAGACTTAACATAGATAATTTACCTTTATTATGTTGGGTGGTTATTGGCTCTGACTGCCGTTGTCCTTTGCTCGCTTGCTGCTGCTGCTGTTGCTGCTCACTATTGGCTGTCTGTCCGTCCGAATTCCGAATGGCGATTCGCTTGTCGTGGTAATTAGCGCAGAAATGCGTATGAAATTATGCACAAATTAATGTTGATGGCTGCAAAAAGGTAATAAGAGCCATGCATGTAGTTAGTGAAACGCTCAGTGACAAATGAAGTTATGCACACATATGTATATACATACATACATATACATACATAGGTACAAGCTGCTATAAACATATATATTTATTGGTATTCATACTGACTGCAAACACAATTTGTACACTGCTGGGGAATAAAATGCCTAATTTATTTTAATATTAACAGTTTGACTAAAATAGGTGGCAACTTTGTTTAGTTATGTAATATAAAAAACTAAATATATGATAAACAGATTCTCTGTTAAAACAGCCTCCACAAATAGAGAAATTTCCATACAAAAACTTGATTTTGATCAGACAGTTTGTATGGCAGCTATATGTTGTAGTTGTTCGATCTGAAAAATTTCTTCAGATGATTTAGCACTTACTGAAGTAATAATTCCTGTCAAATTTCATCAAGATACCCTCACAAATAAAAGAGATTTCCATACAACAACTTCATTTGTATCGTTCAGTTTGTATGGCAGCTATATGCTATAGTAGACAGATCTAAAAAAATTTCTTCAGATAACTTAGCATTGCTCTTGATAATAACGCATGCCAAATTTCGTGAAGATAACCCGACATATAAACAAATTTTCTATACAAAGACTTGATTTTGATAGTTCAGTTTGTATGGCAGCTATATGCTATAGAAGTCTGATTTCCACAATTTCTTAAGATAATTTAGCATTGGCTTGGATAATTACTTATGCCAAATTTTATGAAGATACTCTCACAAATAAAAAAGTTTTCCATACAAGAACTTAATACTGATCATTCAATTTGTATACTACTGTGCCCCAAAATAAGGTGACATTGTATTTATTTTGAAAATTCTTTATTTATTCTTCCAAACCAATTTCATCCTCTTCAAAGTAATCCCCTTCCGATGCAATGCATTTGTGCCAACGGATTTTCCAATCTTCGAAACACTGGTTGTAGTCACTTTCCGTGATGGCCTTCAGTTCCGTCTTCGCAGCGGCTTGAATCTCCTCTATCGTATAAAAACGGTGTCCCCGGAGCGGTCTTTTGAACTTGGTGAACAGTCAGAAGTCGCACGGCGCAAGATCAGGTGAATACGGTGGTTGCGGAACGATATGGGTTGAGTTTTTGGCGAAATGATCACGAATTACGAGGCCAGTATGGGATGGTGCATTATCGTGGTGTAAAAACCAAGAATTGTCTTTCCACAATCCCGGCCTTTTTAGGCGGATAGCGTTACGCAAACGACGCATAACGTTCAAATAATATTCCTTGTTGACTGTTTGCCTGGTTGGAAGGAATTCATAATGCACAACACCACGATAATCGAAGAAAACAGTCAACATGACCTTGATTTTTGAGCGACTTTGGCGCGATTTTTTTGGTCTCGGCTCTCTTTTGGCACGATCTCATCGCCAGTTATAATGCATTTCATGACACCCTGGTAGTCGGAAAGCATCGTTCCACACACTTCAGCGCGACGCCTTTTTTCCAAAAAATTCAATGTTTTCGGTACCAGTCGAGATTTGACGCGCTTGAGGCCCAAAACATCCTTCAAAATGGTATTGGCTGAGCCTTTCGATATGCCAACTTCATCAGCAAGGTCTCTAATTGTTAATCGCCGGTTTTTCAACACCAAATCTTTGATTTGTTGAACGTGAGCTTCGTCGGTTGAGTTTGACGGTCGCCCTGGATGCTCTTCGTCTTCGACACGTTCACGGCCGGCTTGGAGCTCACTATACCTATACTATAAACATTTTTTTAGATATAGCCTCATCACCAAAGGTTTTCTGCACCATCCTCAACGTATCCGCAGCACAAAATTGATTCCGTAAACAAAATTTAATGCAAATTCTGTGCTCAACAAATTTCGACATCGCAAAAACCGAAAAACTCACTTTTAGCAGCTCACAAAACGACACGTATCTCAAACACTAATGAATATTTTGACATGAAATTTGACATAAATGTGACTGACAGTACTACCAACCTAAAAAAAGAAATAATTCTCCAAATCCTTCGACGCGCGCAGTTTAAATTCAAATGTCACCTTATTGGACACAGTAGTATGCCGAAAATTGTCTTCGAGGATTACACCACTGCTTTAGACAACAGTCCGTGACAAATTTCGAGAAGATAGCTTGCCAAATAAAAAAGGTTTATATACCAAGACTTGATTTTGAGCGAACACTTTGTATGGCGGATATAACATATAATGTTCCGATATCCTCGGTTCCAGCAAACGAGGTGTTTCTTGGGGAGAAAAACGTTATCGAAATTTCACAATGATATCTCAAAAACGGATGGAATAGTTCGTACCCTGTTCAAGGTATCAGAAATAATTTTATAACCCATAGCCTGTCTCCCAAGCTAGCTTTAGCGACCATCTTCTATTCACCTGAAAGCAACATCAGAGTTATCCAGCTGAAAACAATACAAGTATATATTCTAACCTCTCACTCCTTTTTAATCCATCCGCTTTTTGTTATGAGGGATTATTTACTTTTCTCTGGTTGTTTGTTCGATTCGCCACTTTTTACTCTGTAAACTATAATTTTGGAAGAATATTTGTTTAATGATAAAAAACGCTTAAAAGATCATATGTTTAGCATTTAAAAGTAAAAAAAATCTATCGCAGGCCGACAGACTACTCGAATGTATATGTTTGAGGTTTTGCAATTGGAGAGCCAAGAGCTACCCAGATTGAATGACTTCAGAGAGAAACCTAATTCAAATAAACTAACCCAATTTTGGAAAAAACTATGGATAATACTACTGAGGATCAACGGGAGATCGTAATTTAAATATTCTGCCTTAAATGAAAGATCCAAGTAGAGGTAGTCGATGTTAGTTCTTTAACACTGCAAAAATGGGTACTTGATAACACCGCAAAAAAAGGGCAAAATCTACCTGGTAATATATCTACTTGGTATCCTATCTATGGAATACTTGTAAGGTTTCGTCAAGCTTCATGATGATAATTCCAACAATTAAAACGCAATTTAAACAAATTTAAAAGGGCTTCACATGCCATTACATCTATGGTACATACATACATACGTATGAGTTTCACATAAAGAAATTTTTTTGAAGAAAGCTTTAAAGTTCTACCAAAAATTACTTTATGCTATGTTGTTTCTTTGTTTGTTCAATTACTTAATTATTAATAATTATTAATCCCTTTACAACATAAATCTTCAGAAAATTTTAGACCAAATTTCAGACTGCTTCAAATATTCACCGCCACTGTATATAATAACAGATGTGATTATTCGACAACATGCAGTAAATGATTATTTTCGAAATATGTGTATGTGCGTATGTATGTATGGTCATGTGTGCACAATTTAATGAAATTGCCAAATTGCATTAACTCGGACATAACTTGTGTGCAGTTTAACGCTCGATAGCCGCTGTTAATCCGTTTGATTAAGGCTGAAGACACAGTGGAGCGAAGAGCAAAAATGCAAAAAAGGCAAAAATAAAAGAAACACATACTATATATTTAAAAAATAATATATTAAAGAGAATATCTTAATTTCCATTTAAATGCTTCCAACTACCTAGTTATCTACCTAGGAACTCCAGAAAAGCGTTACATCTTTATAATGACATGTGAAGATCAAATTAAAATGCTATATATTTAAAGGATATGTTAATGCCGTTAAAATATGCTCTCAATTACAGATAAACGCCTTGTGTGTTTGCTATAATTATTGCTAAACTCTTATTATGTGGCACCATAATTGAGAGAATATTATTTGGCGGGTCCACGCTTTCAACTGAGGCCAATTAAAAAACGATTATTCACTTGGTTGCTGACTACTAGTTGATTATATGCTCGTGTTGCACCAACTAATCATGGTTTTACAAGAATATCATGTAAATTCAACAGTTATTAAATTGGATTAAGTCATTAATGTACCCCACACAGAGAAAGTAATTATTTCTTTAACACACTCACGCCATATTTTGCACTGGAGTGTAGTGGTTATACTCTCTTATTATAATTTTATATTTTTTTCCAACCTGAACAGGATATATGAAGTTTGTTACACCGGCAAGGAAATGAAGGATCCCTTTAAAGTATATATATAACAGATCAATTTAGCTGTTGAGCTGACTGTCTATATACTTATTTGCAAGTGAGGAAAGTTCTCTGAGCGCCATTCATTTGGGAGTAGCCAGAAACGAGGGACTCAAGCAGCTCACGACTTCCGGTCTTTGACCAAGTATCCTCTACGTAGCCTAAGAACATCCGTTTGAAGGCGGGCTAAACTGAGAAGCCGAAGCATCCACTCTACATGGATGGGTTTGGGACCCGCCTTGTAAAATCCGCACCCAATGAAAAAGAACAAACAACAAACCTTGGATGAAAGACCCCCTCTTTGATGGCGACCATGGCAAACGAATTAAGGACTACGATTTGAGGGAAAGCACCTGGAATGTCCGGTTCCTTAATTGGAAAGGTGCAGCTGCCCAGCTGGTTGATGTCCTCGTGAGAGTGAAGGCTGACATCACCGCCGTCCAAGAAATGCGATGGACGGGACAAGGACTGAGGCGAGTAAGTTTTGGTGAAATTTACTGCATTGGCCATATACAGGAGCGCAAATTTGATGTGGGATTCATAGTCGAAAAGAGACTCCGTCGCCGATTCCTTTCATTCACCCCGGTGTTCTTCAACATATCGCTGATTTGCACCCACGCCCCGACGAAACAAAAGAACGATGTGATCAAAGATATCTTCTATGAGCGCTCGCAGCGTACCTATGAGAGCTGCCCCACAACGGTCGATAAATTCAGCTTCCATGATGTTATTTATATGTAGTACTATATAGATTCCAGCATAGGAAAATTCACTAAGCTACCCGGCTGTCTTCGGATCAAAAAGTCACCAACCAAATCGACCAGGTTGTGATAGACGGAAGACACGTCTCCAGTGGTTTAGACGTACATACGCTCCGAGGGCCTAGCATTGATCCGGACCACTATCTTGTCTTAGGCAAAATACGCACCTGCTTCTGTGCATCGAAAAATGTTACAAACACAAGGAAGGTTCGACATCGAAAAGCTGCATTCACAATAGACAGCGGAACGATTATCCACCAGACTTGCACTGATGCTCTCTGAGAGCACTCACCAGCAACTCGGTATAAGGGAGCTGTGAGACGGCATCTCAAGGTCCATACGTACAGTTGCAAACGATAATATTGGTTTTCGGAAAAGGCAAAAGAAAAGGGGGTATGATGAGGAGTGCCATGTCGCAGCGGAGAGAAAACAGATTGCTTACCTCGAAAAGTTACAATCGACCATTATGCTGGACCTTATCAGCGTGGGTTCAGGCCTGGAAAATCAACAAGCCTTTATTCCACTATGTCGGAATTAAGTGTCCCCGCGAAACTAATACGGCTGTGTAAACTGATGTTGAGCAATACCAAATGGTCCGCCAGCATCTGGAAGGACCTTCCCGAGCCGTTCGATACCAAACAAGGTTCTAGACAATACGGCTACCTATCGTGGGACTTCTTCAATCTACTCCTGGAGAAAATAATTTGAGCTGCAGAGGTGGATAGATAGACAATCTTCTATAAGAGTGTCAACTCTTGTCGTACGCCGATGACATCGCGCGAAAGGTTCTGCGGAAGATTTATGATACTTTGCGCTTTGGCAACGACGAATATCGCAGTCGATGGGACGATTAACTGTAAACGAAATATACGACGACATTGACATGGTTAAGCAAACTAAGTGACAGCGGCTACACTGGCTGGACATGTCGTCCGAATCGATTAAAGTACTCCAACTCTAAGAGTATTTGACGCAGACCTCGCCGGGGGAAGCAGAGGAAAAGATAGACCTCCACGCTGTCCCAAAGGATGAGTGGAGAAAGACCTGGCTACACTTGCAACAGTGAAAAGGAAGAACGACTGGCGCGCTGTTGTAAAATCGGCTAAGCTGTCCCAGCTTCAGACCCGCCGGAGTGGAATTTTCAAAGATATTTAAGAAGGTAACACTATCTATTTTTCCTTGATAAGCAAAAATTAAATAAAAAGTAAAGTAAAATTCAACAAAAGGAAATATAGTACACTCATACAGTTATACACCATGGCAGCAACATAAATATTTAATGCAAACAATAGATAATACAAATAATGTATATTATATAATCAAACGAAAAACGTCCTTGTTGATATCTTCAGTAGTGATATTTGCTCACCACCCCTATTTGTTGCGAGTATAAAAGGGCTTGCCACTTTGATACACGAGCGCAAATTTAAACCAAACAAAATGGATATCAAGCAAGACTTTGCGTCACGAATTCATACACACGAGCACATGAATATATGTACGTATATATGTATGTGCGAGTATATGTGTGCTGCCATTTGTATGCGTCCTTCCTCACTCTTTCAATATTTGTACAGCTGCCACGTATATCATTATTATTGGTTGATTTTATTTCACACAAGTTTGTCTTTCCAGAAAGCTCTCGACAATTTTTATACCCAACGCCTTTCTGCGTAAAGACGGCCTAAAGCTTTAAAGGACACATAAGAATACATGCATACAGTTATAAATTCATTTACAACTAGTAAATACAACAAATATGTTGTATGTGAGTCCAGGACAATCAGCTCAACCGACTGACTGACTACTAGTGTTTTGTCTTACGACTTGTCAGCTGTCAGTAGCATCGACCCGTTCCCATTCTATTGGAGGGGTTTCCTTGCTAGCTCATCAGCTTTATGAGTCCCTTTGATTAAGCTACGGCTCGATACCCATACCAGTCTCTCAAAGACACTCGATGCTATTGATACCATCGAAGACACTTCCCCACCAACCCAGAACGCACTGTAAATGACTTCAATTCTAGTATCGCCGCTCTGCTATCTGAGTGAATGGTCACTTCTCTGAAGCAGGCTGCATTCCGGAGCAGTAGAAACCCCACATTTTGCTACTGGCTTCTCAACAGCAGTATAAGGAAATGGATGACTTTTTGCTTTCTTTTCCATATTCGGCTTCCATGAAAGCTTTCTATCCAGGATGAGCCCTAGGTATGTCACAGTATCCGCCGGTTGCAGACGGATGTCTCGCATTTGCGGCGCGGTGCCACCGGGATCCTATATCTTGTAGAACATAAAACCATTTCTGTTTTACTTGGGTTGATGACAAGACCACTTCCGACCGGCCAAATTTTTACGACGCTGAGATACCCCTATGTCAACTCGTACACGGTAGTGAGGAACTTTCCTTTTACTAAAAATGTTACATCATCAGCCTAGGTAGACGGCAGCCACGATTCTTAAGAGGAGAAGAGGAGAGAAAACTTCACCGTGTGGGGTTCCTCTACTCACATTTCGTCTAGCGCGTGAGTTGCCCGTTTCAATCACGCTGTTGCACAGAAGACTGATTGTGGTAATTGTAGTTTGATTCAACCCCAAGACCGTCCAGTGCAGTAAAGACTGCTACCGGCAAGACATTACTGAAAAATTCCTCAATATCAAGTAAGTTCCCAACAGCGGTAGTATGCAGGGCTGTATTCACTGACTTGCCTTTACAATTATTATGTTACGCTTCTGATAGACAGTCCCTTGGACGGCGCCTCCTTATGTATCAGCCCATCAGTCTCTATAAAGTTTTTAGTAAAAAAAAGGGAGAGACTGATGAGCCTAAACTCCTTGGCCGTAACGTGGGAGCCCCTGCCAGCCTTCGGGATGAGCGTAACTCTGACTCGTCTCCAGGCCCCCGGGATACAAGCTGTTCGTTAGTCGGAATCACCGATATCGGACCACTATAGCATATACCTTCATACAAACGGAACAATCAAAATAAGTCCTTGTAAGGAAGTCTTTTGGACATGACTAGATATCTTCATGAAACTTGGCACAGATTATTACCCAAGACAACAGAGTAACCTCCGAAGAAATTGTTCACATCAGACCGCTTTAGCATAAAACTGCGGCGATAAAAATCGGCCTACCTCGCTCCACTGTATCCAATACTCTCCCCACTAAATCCACAGAGACAATATTCACAAACCGGACGAAGGAGTACAGATTTGCCCTTAATATTGTGATAGCGTTTAAATTCAGACTGTCAATAACGCTAAGATTTTAGGTGTGACACCCGGCAGCATATGCTCCCACACGACCGCGATTATTCCGTAAGTACAGAGCCGCTACAAAATTCTTAAGCCACTACCAGGCACTTGGGGGAACAGTGCACTCCAAACAATAACGGGATGCCCGCGAAAACCGGCATGCTTCTGTTAAAAACCGTAATGAACACCTCTCCAAGCTGTTTTTGCTGAGGTGTTTTCGTAGAAATCAACCATAAACACCTTCAACGATTCCCTATTAGTGAATGGCGTATTTGGAGTCAAACCACCGCCCATTGCAGAAGATGAATCGTGAGTGACCCTTAAACAGCTTCGTTCAGGATACTGTAGCAGGTTAAGTTCAGACTAATCCAGAATCGACCGCGATACCAAATATATGTCCAGCTAGCAATGAGGCCCCGCATATCCAACTAACCCTAACCCCGTTGAAAGAGCACGTTGGATGACCATGATGGCAACTTATATGAACCTTACCGCCCTAACGGCGGTACTTTTACAACAACAAAAACCTTTCAAAATTCAGTTCTCCTTCGCAAAACTTTCTTATCTCACAAGATATATTCACGAAATTCGGGATTGGAAGTTATCGAAGAAATTTTTTTTGACTATTTTCCCCTTTTCACTTGTAAATTACGCTGTAAGCATTATACAGTTGCATTAAATGAATTCTTTAACGTGGAACTTGCATTCCTTCACCGCAAAAACTTTCAATATTCCAACCAATTGACTATGAGTTTTATAATTCTTGGCACAAACGATTATCCGAAATGTTTAATATTTTATTCGCGACGTAAATTTGCATTAATTTTTTCGCCGGTGCGTAGGAAAAAAGTTGCTTTCTCGCGCTCGCAGCCGCAGCGAAGTGATGAAAGGAAGTATTTTTAATCCAATATATGAAGAAAAAAACGCCGAAAAGAGTTACGCATTAATGCATATTTATGCACACACACTCAAACATGCATAAATGTGTATTTGTGGGCGCGTCAGTATGTCTTAATGCCAACTGCATACACAAAATTGAATTTCAACTTAAACTTTCGGCATTTTTCGCATTTGCTGCGCGCGATTCTTTTCTACTCTACCCGCTTCTCTTCTAGTTACATCTATGGTATTTATTTTCCATCACTCTTGGCTTTCATCTTTAATTTGCGCTCGCAAGCGATTGCAGTTATTACAAGGCGGCTTATCAGAGTCGGCAACATTGTGGTAGTGACTTTGCAGGCAATAATCCTGTGTGTCCATGTGCATGTGTATATGTGTGTGCGTATTTAACGAACTTTGGATGTATGTATGTGTATGTTGTTGCAATTGTTGTTGTCATATTTTTAGTTGTTGTTGTTTTTACAATTGTGATGGTTGTTGCAGCTTGTGTTGTTGTTGTTGTTGCTGTTGTTCGTGTTGTTGTTGTTCGTGTTGTTGTTGTTCGTGTGTTGTTGTTGCAATTTTTCTTGTTGTTGTTGCGCGCTTTATTATTCTTCTTGTGTAAATTTTTTAATTGACATCATCTTTTAATATCCAATAAAAACTTAAGCCTGCAACGAGGCCGCACCTCAACAGCAGCCGATATGCGACGCCCGTTCCGCCCACATGCGCCACCTTCCACCCGGCCTGCATGCCCGCCAGCTGTAATAACAACAATAATGCCATGCCAACCGCCGTTTACGCTGATCTTACGCTGCGCCAAATGCCAATGCAACAACCAACAGCAACAACAACAACAACAGCAGTGGCAACAGCAATCGGTTGTTTTCTTTTTGCCGCTGTCGATATTTTTTTTCGCATTATTGTTGTTATATTTTATGTTTGCTGGATTTCGTATATTTGCTTGCGCGCTTCGCTTGCCGTTGTTATTGTTGTTGGCCAACTTAAGCTACATTGCTCGCTCGCTGGCAGTTGGTGTATCGCGCCTCAGGCAAATTAACTTTGCACGCGTTGAATCTCCTTTCGCAGGCGGAAAAAAACGAGCGCGCGCTTCCCCTTCTCGGAACATCATAAATAATTGCAAAAGAATACCGATGGCGATGGCAATGGCGATGGCTAGAGCGCGGCGCTGCCTTTAGAGGTGAGCGCTGCCGTGTGGGTGCCTGTGTGCTTCAACTCGCCCGCATGTGTGTTGGTGTGTGTGTGATTGCGCGCTGGCGAAAAAACGCGGAAATGCGATTAAAATGCGCACCACAGAAAGAAATGCAATTTCACAGGCACACCGATTGATGTCCGCATCCACTGGCATTCGCATTCGTACACGCACACGCTCCGACGGTCAGTTGAGTTGGTCAATTCAGGGTCTCAGTGGCTCGCATGTGACTTTGAAAGCTTCGCGAACGACATATGCGCACGAACAAAAAACCGACGATGACGACGACGACATACGGTGGCAGGTTTTTTAAGCGGCACTTGATAAAAAATGACTAGCAACCATATTCGGTGATACCTACATACCTACATGCGAACGTGTGTGTGTCCGCATGGAATTGAATTAAATATAACTTAAGTATGCGACGCTCTCAACACGTCTTGCACAGTGAGTTTTTTACTTGACTGCAACCCTGCTTTTGACAGAGTGGCTGATGAACAGTAGACCTCATCGATTTGCTGGGAGATCAGTTCTTTGAGGCTAGATTAAAGGCTTCGCTGGGGGATCAGTACTTTCAGATTTGATGAAATTCTTTTAGAAGAAAACTTTAACGAAAAATAAGTTTCGGTAAGACCAGCTCCAGATTGTAGAGCTATTCAGTTAAAAAAGTTGACATCAATGAAATCTTAGATTAATTCTCCTCTAGTTCTAGCGACTCTCTTTAAAAAGTAGCGTTATATGTATTATGGTTCAATTTAATTATTCATAAAATCTACTCCGGAAAGTCTGAAGTAATTTCAACAAACTTAGCGTACTACTCCCAATATATAGACCCTCGTTCGAGTGATGCATCCAGTTATATCCCAAAAAATTATGACTATAGAGATAACAGTATTTTCTGCACTCATAGAGGGCGGTACCACGCCCATTGTCCGAATGCCACACTAAATCCCATAAAGCCCTCTAATACCATCTCATGGAGCGAGTTCAAGGATCCGAACTGGATGGATAACAAGTGGAGTTTTTACTGTTCGAAATCAAAACCCGATGGAACCAGCAACCTGGGCGCAAAACTACAAACATCCTGAGGAAAAAAGTAGATCGGAAGTACACAAAGTTCCAATTAGCACCGGTTAGAAGAGACTGGAGGAACATGATCGGAATACTAGAATAATAGACAGTGACCAGTCTGATGGCGACATACGCCCGCAGTTTGGGGCTGACGGATCGAGAAGACTGCAGATAATGTCTAGAGTAAGGCACCAAGGAAACAAAGAAACATTTCTGGTACACTTGTCGCGTATTAGTAAGACTACGTTTGGGGTGCTCACGGTGTGATACACTGGAAGAGGTATCGATAGTGAGGCCATAGAGTCTGTTGAAATTCGCCTCAAGCGCAAGCATCCTAAATGATGACTACTTCTTATGGGCCTAGTAACTGAACTCCATTTGGTATCTCAAAGGACCAAAACTGCTCTATGCGTGGCTCATTGCCGTACCAAATCAACCTACCTACTCAATTGCCATAGTTTCGAGAAGATTTTCGAAGTATAAGAACCGCGACATAGATCCGATTTATTGCCATTAATTTGTTTTAGTCGTCGGTAAGAAAGGACTATAATTTCTTCAGCAAAATTTATGACCGCAATCCATTGATAGCTCATTTTTTTTGTGGCCGACTCTTGAATTCAGGCAGTTAAGACAATATTTAAAAAGCAATTGTAAGTAGGATCGAAATGATACGAAATAATTTCTACGGTCTCCCATGTTTCACTATAAAATAAATTCGGCAGCTAAAGAGCAAAAGACTGGAAAATTAGTTTGTTTGATTAAGAGACAGTCGTCACCTCATTGTACCACATTATGGCTTAATTGCGTCCTCTCCCAATCCAAAAGTCTTTAAACTCTGCTTTCAACCAACGAGTCGTGGTTTTTATTAATGTTTCATTCTCGAGTAAATCTTATTTGATGATCAATATTTTATCATTAATTGCCCTATGAAAGGGTTGTTGAAGTTACAAAAGTCCTCTGGCTCAAAGTGGAGCATAAAAGCTTTATTGAACCACAACCCCTTAGCAAGGTTCACGTCGCCGGTTGTCCTAATTGGACACTACCCCGTTTGCATTTTGGAAGGCTCAACTTATGAAGGGTCAAGAGAGATTAGTCGTGGCCTAATGAGAATGCAGCTAAGAGCCTAACTTTCTCCTGCGATATCATCACAAACTACATACCTTGAATTTAAGAAAATTTTCTAAAGTCGATGTCTGTCTAAAATTTTTTTCTGAGGCCGATCTATGTCTACAATTTTTTTTCTAATATCGATCTCTATCTAAGAATATTTTGTAAGGTCGATCCTCTGTTTAATAATTTTTTCTAAGGTCGATCTCTGTATAAGAACTTTCTGAGGTCTTTCTCTGTCTAAAAGTTTTTTCTAAAGGTCGAATTGTCTAAGTATATTTTCTAAGATTCTGTCTAAAAATATTTTGTAATATCGATCTCTGTCTAAGAATATTTTTTATGTTCGATCCCTGCCGCCCAGCCAAACCGCTTAACTCTTGATTCAGGTATGGGTAAAGTCGATAGAGTGCAGTGATAGTGTGTTACGTAACATAACTAATCATGTTCACAGTATACTAAGCGGCAAATTTGTGAAGGTTCAAGCGAATTGAATATATATTTTCTGAATGTGTGGCAAACTCCTCGAATAGCTTGAAACAAATATGTTGGAAAGTTGGCACCTATTTGGAAATTGTAAGCAAAAAAAACTTTTGCGTAAAGAAAAATCGCAAACTTTGGGAGATTTACTTGAAACTATTTATTTATAACTATAGGAAAATTGCCACCGGTTTCAACATTTTGATTTAATACAATTGCTAAATGAACAAAATATCGTATATGGGCTACCAACTGTTTGACAAAATATAAATAAATTTAATTACGACGCAATATTGCTAAAGCTCATACCTCTTTTCAACTAAAAAAAAAAATACTTTGTAAAGAGTTTGTATTTTAAATCACAAAAGAATAAAAAGTCAGAAATATAGACCCATTTACAAAAAAAAAAAAAAAATGTAAAAAAAATTTTGAAGGTAATACGATACAATAATGTTTAATTAAAGTATCTGTATTTTTAGCTATTTATTTTTTTTTTTTTTTTTGCTTTTTTGTGAAAGTAGTATCACTTTGAAGCAATGAATTCGCTTTAACACGGTTGCAGTTTTTCTTATGCGACCAGCGTTGCCAATGACAAAAAACAAATTAAATTCACTTTTGCGGCAACGTAAAAATGTTATGAAGGAGGCTAATTTAAGCTAGTTTTCGCAAATATATTACTTTATTGTAAAATATAATATTCGGTTGAAAAAATATCGTTTTTTTCATTTAAACATACGTTTTCTTATGTTCACGTTGAAGTTTTTTCTCAGCTTATACATAAGAGCAATTAAAACAATTTTTGGTACTAAAGCTGCAGTTGCCGAGTGTTCTTTGCATTCTCTCATTGAAAAAACTTAAAAGAGAAAATTGGTTTGAAATGCGAAAGCACTTCACAACCGATTCCTAACCACACTTAACTGATCAAAGTGTGCTCAAAACATATCACTAATTGTAAATAACTGTAAAATTACTTAAAGATAATTAATTTTTCGCAGTCTTTACTCCAAATCGACATGTTTTAATATTATTATATAAGAATATAGAATTTTATCAATGCTTATACTAGAGAAAAATTGTTCCATTTTTAATTAAATAAAAATTCAACTAAAATTTTACAGAATTTTTTAAGTTCTTTTGAAAGAACTCAAAAATTAAATTTAAGTTCGAATACAAAAAAAATATATCTTTAAAATATTAAGCGTTAAAACCTTTTGAATTTATATATTATATAAGCATATATGTATGTATTTTTAATTATTAATATTCATTATTTATTTATTACGCACTAAAAAAAATTTTAAAAATATTAATTTTTTATTTAATTTACTAATTTTTAAACGGTTTAATTTTATACATATTTTTTTTAATTAAAATTTATTATTTTTATATTAAACATTTAAAAATAATATTTGAAAAATTTATATTTGAAAAAACATTTATTTTTTATATTTTAATTCATTAATTTATTATATTTATGAAAATAAAAATCCTCAAAAAACATTAAAATTAATATTTTAACTTATATAAATAAAACGTTTAATAAAGTTTTTAAAGAAATAATTTTTGAAGAAAATAAAAAGTATTGAAGAAATAAAAAAATTAAACAAGAATAAGTATGTATATTAGGGTGATTCAAAAACAAAAAATTTTTTTTTCGATTGGTACTTAGAAAAATATGTTCCTAGACACCTCTAAGAAAGTCTCTCCAAATAAGAGTTTTTAATTGTAACGGGCAAATCCTCCTACATACAGTTTTCTATTTTTTGTTATTATCAGATAAAAAAATTTATATCTCGCTTCCAACTACTTGAAAAAACATCTTGTTCCTTAGATTTTATAGAAAATTGAATGCCCTGAAAAAAGGTCTCTTATGATTTTTTCGTAGACTCAACCGTTTAAAAAATATTAATAGTTAAAGTTTTTGGGAACATTTTTTATTTCTTATGGATTTTATAACTCAATGAAAAAAATCATTATGAATGATGAAACTCATAGTTCTGTATCACCCTAATGTATATAAAATAATTATTTTTTAATTATTTAAAAGCTTTTTAATACAATAATTACATAAATAAAATAAAAATTATTACAAAAATGTCAAAAACAAAATTTAAATATTTAATAAATTAAACTTTAATTATATTATTAACTTATTTATCATAATTTTTGTATAAATTATAATTTTATTGTTTTAAATTTTTTATTAGTTATATTAGTTATTCATTGATAATTAATAAAAAAAAATATTAAAAATATAACATATTTTTTGGTTATGAAAAAAGTTTAAAATGAGATATTTCGTAAAGAAACCAAAAATTGTCAAGAAATGAAATACCAGCATTATAAATAATAAATAATACATTTATAATTAAATTATTAACTTATTTTACTATTTTTTTCCAATTAATACATATTAAGGGAATTTATAAAATTATTTTTCTTCATTTTCTTTATTTGTTGATATTCATTATTTATTTATTAAGAAATTATAAAAAAATTAAAAAAAACACAAATAATATATATAATTATTTACGTTTTTTATTAATAAGAACACATTTTTTTTTTAATTTATCAAAATAAACTTTTAAAATATAACAAATAAAGTATTTTTTATTTATTAAATTAATGATTTCTTTATTTATAAATTAAATAAAAGTTTTAAAATAAATAATTTTATAAAAAAAAATTATCAAAATGTGTTAAAAATAATGTTTTAAATTAAATTACAAAATATAATATAGTTGGCATAGCAAAAATTTCAAAAGTAATTTAAAAATTAAATTTTAATTACATTCTAATTTTTATTAATTATACTATTTTAAATAGTATTATTCATATATTTTGTATTTGTTGTTTTTTATAATAAATATTTTTTTTATTATTTTATAATAACTTATTAAAAATGTAGTTTTGTATATTAAACTAACTTTTTCTTCTTCATTTATTTATGCTCATTATTTTTGTATTAAAAAATTAAGAAAAAAAGTAAAAACAATATATTTTGCATTATTTTTTATTTTTTGATTTATGATAATTAATTTATATTTAATTTAATTGAAAATATATTTTTAAAATATTAAATTAGAATTTTTTAAATATTTTTATTTATTAAAAAAAAATTGTATATCATATATTTTTTAATATTTTTTTTTATTTTATTAATTTTTTATTTTGTAATAACTTATTCAAATTTTTTTCTTTTTTTATTTATTAAATCAATTTTTTAAATATTTTTATGCTCAATATTGCTTTTTATTAAAAACTAAGATTTAATCAAATTTAAAATTATAATTTAATAATTAGTTAAATAATATTTATAAAAATAAAAATTAAAAATTATCAAGAAAGTATTAAAATTATATATTTGAACTTTTTAACAGATTTTTAATTTTTTTATTATACATATTTTTTCTTTGTTTAATAATAAACAATTAGTTTTAATTTTAATATTTTTTATTAATGTACCAAAAGTTTTTTTTCAATATTAATCTATTTTTATAATAAAAATATTTTTAAATTTATTATTATTTTTATTATTAATTTATTAAAAAATTATAAAAATTTACAAAATAATAAATTTTATCACTTCCGTACCACTGTGCGTCATGGCTTGAAAAGCCAAGCAAACCTTTTGCTAAAAGGATTACATGAGAATCAAACGCAACTGCCAACATGCTGACGCACAAGGCTACCGAATGCAGCAGCTAACCGTGCAAACACGAGCAAGCAAACACATGCACATAGATGTGCATGCATGTGTGTATGTGTGTATAGTAATTTCAGTGTGCGTAGCAAAGGCCACAGAAGCGGCAAATTGGAGTACACAGGCGGAAAAAATGATAACCCACCGATGTTGCCGTACCGTTGAAAATTATATATTTCTGCAAGTCAAACGGAATTTTTTAATAAAATGAAAAACTCGAAAAACGAAAAGAACAAACAACACGTGTGTGTGAGTTTGTGAAGTGTATGCGTGTGTGTGTTTGCTGGCAGCTCATGCAGCGCTCGGCAACGCTGCGGGGCAAATAAAAATGCTCCTGGCAAATGGTGCAGCATAAATATTTGCGTTGCGTTGCGCTGCGCTGCCCGGCAACGGATTAGTGTGTGAATTTTTAAAAATTCCATCATTTCAATGGGCGATTCTAGTTTTCTCACAGTGCAGCGACGACGACCGTGTGGCAAGCGGGTTTTTCAACCAAACAGAGCGAGTGCACAAACTGTTTTTTTGTTGCAACAGCATTTCACATAAGTACATGTGTTGCATGTGTGTGCGTGTGTGTGAGTTCGTAAGCCACATGTGCGCCGGTGATGAATGCGAGTGACCAAAGTGACCGTTGACTGGCTGTGTCATTGCTGTTGATTTTTTGATTTTTGCTCTTGCAACTATTTGAGCCATTTCAGTTTTTTGCAGTTAATGCCACCGCTGCCCTTGTGACTGCCAATGTTGTTGTTGTTGTTGCCGCTGTTCATCGACAATGCGCTCTAACAAAGCAGCGAGCAGTTAACTCCTGACCAAAGCGGCCAAAGCTCTGCGGAGCAGCAGCGACAAGTGAGGGAGTGAGTGGGGGGAGGTGAAAGTAAAAAAGTCAATGCGATGATGATGGACTTTCGACTTATCCATGCATCAAAAAACAGCAGCAACAACAACAGCAGCAATACAATGGTAACTGCAGCCAATAGGTTACCAGGCATCCATCAGTGGCAGCAACAGCAGCATCAGCGGCGTTAACCAAAATAGTTGCAACACTGCGAAATGTGCCACGCAACGCAACAGTCAACCAAACAACGACGACGAACTGTCTTAGTTGCAACATGGTATTTGCTGATGTTACTGTTATTGCCGCCGCTGCTGCTGTTGTTATTTGTATTGTTGCATGGCATATGAGGCAGCAACAACGCAGTTCGCAAGTTCAAATGTTGCTGTGGTTTGCAGTCACAGTCAGTCACTGCCTGCTGTTGTTCTTGCATTTATCCGTTGCACAATGCCGTTGCTAACACAACGATGCGTGTTGTTGTTGCTATTATTGTATTGTTCTCAATGTTGTTTTTGTTATTGTTGTTATTATTGTTGTTGTTGTTAATATTGTTATTGTTGTTGTTAATATTGTTTTTTTGTTGTTGTGTTGAATTCCTCTTGTTGTTGTTGTTGCTGCTGCACCAACAGCTTATTGGTTCGGCGCAAACCCACAAAGCACGCTTGTCAGCGCGTTGCATTTATCCGCGCTCTGCTTCGTGTTGTTGCCACGTTGTGCGCTTTTTCACCATGTTGTTGTTGCTGTTTATTTTTTTTTCCTTGCTGTTTTTTTCGCTACACCAATGCGAATGCGCATTATTTGCGCTGAAAAGCGCATAAATAAGCGAAAATCGCTAAAGCAAATGTCCGCATGTCCGCATGTACTTGCAACATGTGTACAAACACAAGCACAATCGCTTCGATAAACATATAAAAATGTACACACATAATATTATTGTCGACGCTACGAATATCTCTGCAACTATACAATGACAAACAGCAAACGGTACTTGGCGGATCGAATGGTCTATTGACAGAAGCGCGCGCGTTGAGCACTGTGTGACGTCCTGTTGCCACATTGCACGGCGAGAAACGGTACGTTGCAACGGCCGTGGTTGAATGTCTTTCAACTCGACAAGCTGGCCGTTCTACAGAAGGGATCCACAAATTAAACCTAAGTGGTTGTTGTGTCGAAAACTTTTCAAAAATAGGTTAATGGGAATGCTGCCGACTTGACAGAACTTGTTCGGATAATTTTCCGCGACCGTTCCCAAATATACGGAGAGCAATAAAAACCGATCTCATTTCAGTGAAGATATAATAGCAAATAACAGCAATCCCGTGTTTTCTAGATTGGATAATTATATCGTACAAGACGAAATTTCTAGTCGCCGAGGTCAAGATGGCATACTATCGTCTCTCCAAACAGTGAGTAAATTCACCTATGGGATCCAGCAGAGCCGTAGACAATGAGCTCTATGTAACTGGAATGTATCCAGATTTATATAAGGCTAGGAACTGTCAACTAACTCAGATGTGATCAAATGTTTTCGATCGTGACAACGACTTAAAGTTTATATTACGATGTAATATGGATTAAGACAATTATCAATAACTAAATCAGTCAACTGTAGCATTGAATTAGATTTTAAACAAAATACTGCTAACATCTGAGTAGCCTTCTCAATCTCAGCACCACTTTCCCAAAAGGTATACAGAAGTTTTTGCGAACCCTGAAGTGTCAGAAGAGGAGGCCACAAAACCTCATGAACTACTCTGTAGGGATCTGCTGTTCCAGACGGTAAGATACACTGGAGGAGGTAACCGATAATAAGGCCGCAGAGTCAAAGTTCGCGTCGAGCACTGGCACCTAGCAACTGAACTCCATCTGGTATCGCAAAGGACCAAAACTGGTCTACACATGGCTTATTGGCCCACTAGATTAACCTAACCTAACTTATATTCATGAAAGTGTTTCAGATAAGCTTCGCTAACTTTTACGATGCGACTTTCGAGTTTTCCAAGCAAAGCTTTCATTTCAAATTCTTTAAACTGGCCTCAACGAATTCTTGAAAGAATTGAATTACAATGAAAAATATAGCAATTTCAGTTCGGGTTTGTATCCAACGCCTGTTTCAGAACTTTGGTAAAGTCAAAAAGAAAGAAACCTATATCAGCCTTGAAAAACACAACTTCAGACCACTAAGAGTCACTTAAAAGATCGCTTCAAAACTGACAACAGATCACCTGATCCCAAACTAGTAAACTGTTTATAGATCCTTGCCATAAGCTAATGGTATCATTCTAGAATCAAAAAATGCACACGAAAGCACAGTATGATTAACAAAAGGTTAGTTCTCGGGTATCTTTATTTTATACGTATTTTGAAAGTGAGTTGTCCTCAATCAGAAAGCAGCAAAATAGAAATGATGACAATATTTGTGTCTGTAAGACAGCCTACTGTGAAGTTAGGCAGCAGAGCAGCCGTTGGCAAAAGGTTGGGGCTTTCACCGGAAGTAATCATCTTGCTCTATGGCAACATAGTCAATGCCATTATGTTCTATGCGTTCTTTATGTTGTGGAGGGCCCTAGGAAAGAACACACTTTCAAGAAAGCTCCAGAGCGTTCAACGAGCTGTGATCATCATTAACATACATATGTGGTGTAACAAGATCCACTCCAACCATGGCATTTAATGCCATTTTATATTTACTCGTAGTGCCCATAGAAATCGTTGGAAGGTTTATGGCTGCGAAAGTTAGTAAGTAAAAGAACACGTCTCTGAACACTCGGAAATCCTCATACACTTTGACTACATACCAGATGTTTTAGATTATGGAGTCGACGAACTAAATTCTGACGGCTTTTTCTCTGCCCACACAGAGAAGAGTTATGGGTGGACAAAAGCCGTGGAAGAGAGTGACAGTGAGTTTTTCTACAGATTGGTTAAGACTTGGGGGAAGGTTCGTGAAGGAGCGTATTATCTGGAACTCTCTACCAACTTCAGTTTCAGACTTATTGACTGTTGCAGTGTTTTTCAAACCGAGGTGGTCGCATTAAGGTAGCGATAAATTTACTGTTTGTACAGTCTCCCTTCAAAGAAGTGACTATTTATTGTGATAGCAGGCATGCCTAACCTCATTATTAATGAAATCAAGTCACTTTGTGATAAGACCAATATATAAACGAAGCCACAGCGGAATTGCAGGTAACTTGCAAAGCTGACGAACAGGCAAAAAAAGATACCCCTGCCCTGCTATTAATGAATAATAAGATTAAGAATGGGACGGGTCGGCCCTCCACTCTCATCGTGTGTTCCACTACTGGAAAGCTGAATTTTGCGGGAGCTTGTCTGGCGCTGGGCTACCATCGGTTCATGCAGTGTCAAAACATCATTTTGGACCAACATCGATCGTAAGAGATTCAGTAAGTTCTTTGCTCTCGGTAAGGCTAGTCTCTCCCTAATTGTTGGGGATTCTTACAGATCATTATCCCATCGGCGTTCCTGGAGTATGATACCGCCGTATCTTATCGGACGCCATCTTCAGAAGCAGTTTAGAAAAGACGAGTTGGAAATATCTCGTTTTCTTCGTAATTCTACCGCGTTTGCCAGATAAAGGCTTCAACACTTGGGAGCTCACACTTTCAGATACCCCACCGAACTGGTGGGAATAGAAATCAAAAGTCTAACCAAATTTTTATTGACCATAAGACGACCATTTGCGGACTTATGAGTACGAATACGGGACTTCAATTTTTAGATTTTCACAGAGGACTGCACATAGTAGTCCAAGTGCGATTTCCGAATCACCTACAAATCTAACCTCAACTAACTTAGGTCGGTGTGTGGTTATAAGATGACTACTGGATAGCTGGACTTCGCAGGAGCTTGTCCAGCGTTAGGTTGATGCGCTGTGGCAAGATCATTTGGTCCATGATCGATTGAGTAAGCTCTTTGCTCTCAGTAAGCTAGCCTCTCCCTTGTTGTGCGAGTACTCACAGGTCATCGCCCTATCCGCTTCATGTTGCGCTTCTTTCTCGTTTCAGTGCTTAACTTAAACGCATTTCTTTTCCATCGACTTCCAGCTATTTTCTGTTCAGTGTAAGCACATCAAAATTGTCCTAAACGCTTGTAACATCGACTGTTTGTTCGATTGAATAGTGCATTGGCGCACGGTTGGTTGGACGATTGACCGACCGAACGATGCATTCATCCATCCGTCCATCCATCCAACCAGCCAGCTAACGACGATCAGCTATTCCGTTGTCCGTGTCAGGTAGTATCGAGAGCTCGTATTTCTGGTTAAATGCTTTTGGCAGACGTCAAGTGCTCTTTCGCATTCGCATTACGTGTACACACACGCCTTGACGTATGAAATGTCACAGTGACATTTTCATTGTAGCAAAACAACTCGGCAAAACCCTTTGCACTAGCCCGCGCACCAAATTGACTGCAACACACACAGAAAGGAATATTAAAGCTTCGCGCTGTTTGTGCGGCAAGTCCCTACGTGCCACCAACCCGCTTGTACGTGTGTGCGTGTGTTTGCGCCAATGTGATCCGGTTCGCGATTTCGTATGTGCAATTTTGATGGCATTCACATGCCTTAAATGGTGAAATTGCAGCGTTTTTGGACAGTGAATTTGGTTTTATTTTTATTGCTGTTGCACGCTAGCCGCGCCGCACGCTGCGGATGCTCAAACGCGAAATACGCAACATGAAATGTGAAATGTGGAACGTGTAGCAGGCGCTGGCCATTTCGCATAACATAAATACACAAACACACACACACTTACGGGCGTATAAATAATGCAACAGCGACGCGCGGCTTAAGCCTTTAAACGCATGTGTGTGTGTGTGTGTCAGCGTCGCATAAGTATAATCGCCGTAATAATGCCCCAAAATGTTGCTCATTTTATCATATTGCATTACATTAACTATCAACCGCTGCAACAACAACACCAGCAACAGCAGCGAGAGCAACAATCAGCCGTTGCAAGCAGCAAACGCACTGTGCCGCCTGCTCATTTGTCGGCGTCGCCGTATTTTGTGACCACGCACAATAGCACACTAATCTGTGGCAACAGCGCGAACACACACAAAACAACTTACAACAACTTGCAGCAACTAACAACAAAATGATTTATTTACCTTTTAATTTACATTATTCGATTTTCGATATTCGATATTGTATGTTGTCGTTGTCGTTGTTGTTGTCGTTGGCGCTTGTGTTTTGCTAATGCTTTACTGATTTAAAATTAATTTGTTGCCGGCAGCGAAGCGCCTCTGGTCACGGCCTGCTATTGTAGCGCAGTTATTTAATTAGAGGCATAAACATGCGCATGTATCTTTGGTTGCATGAGTATGTATGTGTGTGTGTGTGCGTGTGTGGTCATTGCCGTTTGCATATTGTGTTGCAAGCTCACCTCGAAGGCTTCTGATCTTATGTGGCATTGCTATTATTTAGCCAACATGTTGTGCGGCGCACACACTCACATATTGTATGTTGCCACAGATTATGCAACATGGTTTTCATTGTCTGTCTGTGCTTGGAATTAACAGCTTCCTTATTAATGAGTACGCACTTAATATGCTAATATGCATAGGTACGTAAATCTTAATGCGTAAGTGGGGATATGCAAGCATCTATTAGGCATCTGCGGGCATATACAGGGTTTCCACGGCGCTCTGATTGGCTGACAGCAGTGAAGCCTGCTTTGAGTAGGCAACATATGAAGCAAGCTGAATTGACTTGCTTAGCTTAAGGACAGTAGAATAAAATAAAATAAAATACGGATTTGAAGTTAAAATACCCTTCACAGGTCCAGACAAAGCCAAACAATGTGTTACTCGACGTCTGCACAAAATGCGAAAAGACCGCACGAACTACTTTCACCGATGAGGATGCTCCGAGTGTCATCAATTAAGCAAAATCATCCAAATCCATTAGCAATGATTATGATGCTAAATCACCTAGGCTCGACGAGAGTAAGTTTCCTCACCAAGGTCGCTGACCACTCTTCAAATACCCGATGAATGGAAAACCGGAAGAGTGATCCCACTACTGAAACCTAAGAAACCCGGCAACAAATCCCAGGACTCCCCTCTCGTCCAATAACTCTCTTCTCCCCAGTAGTGACGACACTTGAGGCCCGGCTACTCCCGACCTACACGCACCACCTGAGTCTAGTAAACCAATAGCATGGCTTCCGTAAAGTGCACAACACCACTACAGCACTTAGCGTCATAAACGCCCAGATAGTTAATGGTTTTAACCACCCAGCGAGAGGACGATTCTTATAGCGTTGGATTTGTCAAAAGCGTTGGACTTGTCAAAAGCCTTTGACACAGTTAATCACACAACGCTACTCGAGGACATCGAAAAATATACACTCCCTCCAGAGTTGAAGAGGTTGACTATGAACTGCCTGAGCTGTCGACAATCATCTGTACAGTTTCGAGATAAAAACTCTAAATTGAAAAGAATTAAACATGGATTTCTCTCACCGTTGCTGCTTAACTTCTACACAAAATTCTATACGAAAATCCCTCAACCACCACAGGAAATTTCTATCATACGCTAATGATTGCACGGTTATGACGTCGAGCAATGAAATCGAAGGCATGTGCTCAAAAGTAAGCGGCTATCTCTCCGATCTCGATCTCGCTTCCTGCACGGAACCTAACACTTAACCCACTAAATCCGCAGCGACCATATTCACAAACTGGACGAAGGAGTGCAGACTTGATCTTAATATTGCAGCCGATGCAATAACCGCAAGATTTTAGGTGTGACACTCGACAGCCTGGGCTTCTTCACTCCTCACACAACCGCGATTATTGCTAAAGTACAGAGCCGCAACAAAATCCTCAAGTCACTAACCGGCAACACACGAGGAAAAGATCACGAAACGTTGTTGGCAACATACAAGGCAATCGGCCGGCCATCACACTGATGTGATCGCCTGGATGCAGTGAAATGCAGAAGAGGAAGCTTTCGACATGCCAAAGCATTGTACTCCGAACAATTACGGGGTGCCGCTTGATGCTTCCCATCCACATCTGCACAATGAGGCCCACATGCCCCCAGTTAAGGAGCATAATGAACTCCTCTCCAAGCAGTTTCTATGAAAACATCCCTTCAGTCATCAGCTTAAAACGAAACCCCCTCCTTACGAACATCAAGAGGTCATACCTCAACTACATCGACGACAATACGCTGACCAGACTTCAAACGCAAGAAACTTCAAACATGCACTGACTGTCATTTACAGTGGAGTAATAAACATCTTCACCGACTCGCTCTTAATGAATGGTGTACTTGAAGTCAAACCAACTTCCATTGCAGACGATGAGCTCGAGTGGCTGATAGAATCGTGGGTGGCCCTCGCACAACTTCGTTCTGGATACACCCTCGCACAACTTCGTTCTGGAATGTCCAGCATGCAACTAGTCCTCGCATTCGATTCTCATCTTTACATGCCCAGCTAACTCTACATATCTGACAACCCTCTCTCTGTGATCCGACGCCGTCGAAACAGACGTTTCCTGGATCTCCCGTTGGATGATAACAACTTATCTGAGCATGAAAAATATTTTTATCTTCATTTTGATCATTCAGTTCGTATGGAAACTACATGATATGGTAGTCGAAAAAGTCTTTTCGTATTTTGTCAATAGATGTCGTTGCAGTCGTATATCTCCAGTGCTACCAATCACTTTGTGTCATACCATATAGTGTTGGAAAGGTGAGACTTTAAGCTTCATTTAACCAAAAAAAAATTACATTTGGGGAAGCTGAAAAAAAGTTACAGCTGTTCAAAAATGAGTAAAAATAGTAAAGAAACTCGCTATATTTTGAAATTGTTTATAAATAAAGGAAAAATGCTAGGCAAATCACCAATGAAATTTGTGAAGTTTAGGGAGACGTTGCTGTATCAGTTCGTGTAGTATAACAATGATTCGCTAGCTTCCGTTCTGGAAATTTCCTCGCTCTGATCGACCTATCGTTGAAAAAGTCGATGAAATCATGGAAAAGATTAACCAGGACCGTCACATAAGCAGCCATGACATCGCTACGAAATTGACATTCATCATCAAAAGGTTTCGAAAGGTTTTTTAAAAAGGCTGACTACAAAAAGAAGCTCGAAGTTTGGGTACCACATGAATTGTCTGTGAAAAATTTAATGGACTGAATTAACATCTGCGATCCTTTGCTTAAACGAAATGAAATCGAACCATTTCAGAAGCGAATGGTAACAGGAGACGAAAAGTGGAACAAATACGACAATGATGTGCGAAAAAGATGATGGTACAAGCGTGGTGAAGCTCAACAAATGGTCGCAAAGTCAGGATTGACGCCTCGAAAAGTTATGATGAGTGTTTGGTGGGATTTGAAAGAAATCATCCATCACTCCAACATGGTCGAACGGTTGATTCTATATTTTACTTTCAACAACTGATGAGATTTAAGCAAGCAATCGAAAAAAAACGATCAGAACTGATCCACAGAAAGGGCTTCGTCTTCCATCAGGGCAACGCTAAATCACACACATCTTTGATGGCTCGGCAAAAACTGGGAGAGCTTGGCTGGGAAGTTTTGATGCATCCACCATATAGCCTTGACCTGGCATCATCGGACTACCATTTGTTTCGGTAAATGCAGAACTCACTTAATGAAGTAAGGTTCGTTTCAAGAGAAGTCTGTAAAAATTACTTGTCGCAGTTTTTCGCCGAGAAACCAGAAAAGTTTTACACTGAGGGAATAATGTTTCTAGCGGAAAAATGGCAAACAGTGTTTGATCAAAATGGTACGTATTTGGTTCATGAAAGTTCATTGTATAAAAAAAAAATAAGTTGAAGTTTGATTAGAAATACGAAAAGACTTTTTTGACTTTCTATATATAGTGCAGTGCTTTTGAAACTTTTCTAACAAAAATGCTTTCAAATAACCAACCAGTTGGTTACTTCAAAATTTTTTTATGTTAAACACCCTTTAAAAGTCACTTTATATATTATAACTTCCTATAACCACATACACCCACACATATGTATGTATATATGTATGTATGTATTATTTAATGGGCCGAATGCACAGCATATATTCCCAATCTATTTCTGAAAGCATTAAAATATATTTCCTATTGGTCGAAAGCGTACTTTCCTGCACTTAAGTAACGTATGCAAATAATTTTGCATTTTACGCCACACACTCACACATACAAATATACACTAAAATATGCAACAGCTGAACGGCAGGAAAACAAGTACGCAGACAGACAACTGCTTTTGCATGTACATATATGTGTGTGAGTGTGTTTGAATAAGCGTAAATTTAAATGTATGCATAGGATATTATAGAGTCTAGTTGATAGGCAAATTCCAATTATAATATTTAAGCAATTGGTTCGATCGCCAGCTCAAGCGCATTTATGGCTTTTCTGCTTACGAAACGCCTGTATATCTGTTTTTGTGTGTTTGTATGGGAATGTGTGAGTAAGCGCTATTTATTTTCCCAGCGACTGCTGCAACAATTCTCATAAGGTGTGTCTTCCGAGCCGTTTAATTGCTTTAGAAATATATTTGACAAGTATGTGCATATAAGGGTGTGTGTGTGTGTTCATAACACAAACATATATGTACATATACACATATACATTTACAATCATTTGTTTGTGTTGAAAGCCTTATCAAAAGTCAATACTTTTCGCAAGTGATTTTCGACGAATTACAAAAGTTCCATACAAATAAGTAAGTAAATATATGCATGTACGCATGTATATATGTATATGTATATACTACACATACACATACACATTATGTGCCATAAAATCACTTAATCTCCTTGCTCAGGCATTGGCTGTTCAAAATCCCGCCGCAAGTTGCCAATTGCGTTGACTCTTTAATTTAAACCGAATTGTTTGTAATTTAAAATAATTTCATGCACTCACACAAGCACACGCACACACACACACAGCGAACGAAATGAAAAGACATGTGTGAATCGTTTTGAGAAATGAGCTCAAGGGCACTTCGGCAAAAATCACTCACCGTAAAAGCAAGAAAATTCACACACACATACACACACACACACACATACACACACGAACATGAGTTTCTTTAACTTACGCTCAATCGACAATGGCAACGACAACGACAACAATTATTATGCGTCGATTTTATTTTATTTTTGCTTGATTTACCAGATCGTTACTTGTTATTTCTGCTGATTGGTTTTATTAAGCATATTATTCATGCAAATCATTTTAACACCAGCACTGCAATGTGTCAATTTTGATTATTTTCAATTTTCAATTATATCGATCGGCAAATCGACTTATGCGGCACATGTCACACAGACGCACACACCTAAATATGTAGATGCTCATACATGATTAACACATACATACATATATGTATGTATATAATAAATTTTGGTTAAATAAAATTGTCCTCGAAACCCATACTTGTGTATGTGAGCAGACAAGACTGCAAATTAACCAAGAGTACAGGCTTAAGATGTTAAATTGACTAATTTCCAAAAATATGTATGATATGTTTCCATTTTCAGGAAGTGAATATAGGAAAAAAGATATCTTCAAATTTTGTTCCGTCATAAAATTATAGGCACGGTAATTAATTTAGAGCCGCGCTCACACAGGAGAAAGAGAGAGGGAGAGAGAGCAGTAATGTTAATGCTAGGATAATCCACTTGCTTTGCCGGAAGCTGTATAATTTTAGTCGTCATTGTGAGACATTTTTATTGTAGTTAAAAAGTGAAAAAATTTTCTTCACTGGAAAGAAAGAAAAAAGAAGAATTCCGAAAATGTAAAATCTTCGATTTATTTCAGTGAAACTTCTACAAACTCATAGCAAAGCCATTCGACAAAATTGTGCTATAATACTCATAGTCATACTAGATCGACGCCATATTGAAAGTATAGCCGATGCGAATCAATTTTGAAATCGTTTGGTGTAATAATCGGATGGTTTAAAGAGTTGGAAAAATAGAAGGTTGCCAGCTGTTCAATAATTTTGGAAACAAAAAAATGATCAGTTGCACTAAAATGTGGTTATCTCATGAAATAATCGTAAGTAAAACATTTAAAACATATTTTGAGTAGGGTTGCCACACGTTTGAAAAGTTTAAAGAATTTTAAAATAATAGTATATTTCAATATTTTCACAAAATTCGACAAATTTAAGAATAATTTTAAGAAAAAGTGTCTTAGAAAAAGGTTGCCACTAAAATTAAATTTTTATTTTTGCTACTAATATTTTGCTTTCAATAATTTTATAAGCAAAAAAATTTAAATCAAACCAAAATGTTATTACAGATTTTACAACATCTTGAAGTATAATTTTCATAAAGTATTTTTGAAAAAGGTTGCCAACAGTTTCAAATTTTCCTTTATAAGCAAACAAAGTAAGTCAAATCAAAATGTGCTTATATAATCTTAAAAAAAACATAATAATATTTTTGGACTGGGGTTGCCACATGTTTGAAAATTTTGAACCATTTTAAAGTTAATGGAATATTTCAAAATTTTCACAAAATTCAACAAAATTAAGAATAATTTTCATAGAAAGTATTTTTGTAAAGGGTTGCCACCAGTTTAAAATTTTACTTTTCAATAATTACAATAATTTTAAAAGCAAAAAAATGTAAGTCAAATCAAAATGTGCTTATATAATCTTAAGAGAAACATAATAATATTTTTTGACTGGGAATAATTTTCATAGAAAGTATTTTTGAAAAGAGTTGCCACCAGTTTAAAATTTTACTTTTCAATAATCACAAAAATTTTAAAAGCAAAAAAATGCAAGTCAAATCAAAA
Organism: Bactrocera zonata; assembly: GCA_037783105.1. Lineage (NCBI taxonomy): Eukaryota > Metazoa > Arthropoda > Insecta > Diptera > Tephritidae > Bactrocera > Bactrocera zonata. Next base: position 1,373,446 of record JBAWJQ010005072.1, on the reverse strand, counting down.
TATGGTTATACAATTTAAAGAAAAAAAAACATATTTTGAGGTTGCCACATGTTTGAAAATTTTGATGAATTTTAAAACTAATGGAATATTTGAATATTGCCATAAAATTCAGCGGATGTAAGAATAATTTTCATAGAAAGTATTTAAAAGGGTTGCCATCTGTTTTAAAATTTAATTTTAAAAGTAACGAATTTGAATCTAACCAAAATAAAGTTATATGATCTTAAGAAAAACTGTAAATAATTTTTGACTAGGGTTGCCACACGTTTGAAAAATTTTAACGTATTTTAGAATTTATTTAATATTTCAATATTGTCATAAAATTCAACAGATTTCAGAATAATTTTTACAGAAAGTATTATTCAAAAAGGTTGTCACCTGTCTAAAATTTTTCTGTAATAAAATAAATGAAATATGACAATATTGGCCTGATATGTTAGAGTTATGTTATTATAAATCCTTCTAGATGAGAACATCTTTGAAAAGAGTTCCCACTTGATAGACATTGCAGTTTATATAAAAAAGTTATAAGGTTGTCCTTGTTTAGAAATTTCAAAGAATTTGAAAAACTATACAACATTTTAAAATTTACTTCAAAAATATTTTTGAGAAGAGTTGCCAGCTATTTAAATTTTTCCATTACTAAATTAAACGAAATATTACATAATTGACATAAACTTTTAAAGTTTTCATAACCCGTTTGGAAAGGGCATACCTTTAGAGAGTATTGCCACATGATAGATTTGTGAAATCAAATGGAAAATTTAGAAGCGAACAGTTTTTAAGACAAAAAAAAAATTACAATGACCATAAAAAATATTATATTTCTAGGTTTAAGGAATATGTTACAATGTCGGCTGGGAAACCTAAACGGCTCTGAGAGAGCTTCACTATCTGAAAACTTGATATGGCTTACTTGCAGACTTTTAGTATTTTTTTTATTTGTAGAATACATTATTCTAAAGATTATTGTTTATAGATCATGCTAAAAACTCAGACCCAAGATAATAGCAGAAACAAGCTCCTTTGGCACTTTCGTGAAATAGCGTTGGTTTTTGTTTTTGCGAACGTGCACGATTTATCCCGATTCCAAACATCAACTGGAGTATACCAGGCAACCAATTGCCTCAGAGATTTGTTTCCAAAATGAGATTCTCCATAGTGTTGAAAGGCTGAACAAAAGTTCGCCGTAGTACCCCGTTACGTACACTCTTATTGATTTTAGCTCTCAGCTCATGTAGAGATCTCACATAAGTATGTAAAAAGTTTCGATTTTTTAGGGTCATAAAAAGGTTTTTCTGTTGATAGCATTTATTCAGTGAATTTATTTATTTTTATAATAATGTTTTTCAATTTTTGCTGTGGCTACTATACCAAAGACAATGTGTTCATGTTTTTTCGGTGTATTTTTATTTATGTTTCTCTAAAATATTTTCACTGCACTAATTTGCTAAATCTGTTTGTTTATTTAATAATTGATAGCTAAGCTATGATATTAGTGCAAATAATGCAATTTGGCATCACTTTACTACACGATAATTTTAAATTAAAATACCACAAAGTATGTATATTAAAAGCAAGTAAGGCAGCGTTAAGTTCGGGTGCAAACGAATATTCTATACTCTGGCAACTTGCAAGGAAGAAAATACCCTCAGGTAAATAAGGTTTATTTTAGTTATATGGGGTGAGTTTTCACCCGATTTTATGCCTTCTAAGCACATACGAGTATATGAACCGTTATCAGAAAAACACGCTGTCTCAATTTTATTAAAATATGTGAGTTATCTGCCGATAATTGCAATATAAAGTCGCCCGCAAGTTGGAAAATCTATATATTGGGTATATGGGGGCTAAGGGAAGTATTAAGCCGATTCAACCCATTTGCAACACACTGTCACCCTACTATCAGAATAATCTCTGAATTTCAAATATACTATATATCTCAGACATTTACCGATATGTTGACTAAAAAGTCAACTATAAGCGCTGGGCAGAAGGTGGCACAACTCAAATGCACAACTCGTACAAAGTTTTATACTAATAAATTATATAAAATTAATTCATTTCTGATTTGTATACTGGAAAGTGAGGGTTTCAAATGGAATTTATTATTGTGTTCTAATTAGATAGAAGATAAAAGATAATTGAGGTTTTGTATGACCTATGCTCCATTGCGTTTTCTCCTATATCACAAATGGTCACAAAGGTTCAGCACTCTGAATAATTCCAGGAGCTTGCTCGGAGCGATGAAGTTGATGTGATCCTTGTCCACGTAGACGGATCCTAGGGCCTTGAGCCTGCTACACATTGATGGGCAATCGAGGATCAGGACGGAATTCGTCTCAAGGATGGTTGATCATTTATCTAAACCTTGCTAGGTTTTAACGTCACAGTAGTAACTTGGCATGGAGCATTCCTGTTGCTTGCTACCACTGTAACTCTCTCCTCCAAGCGGAGTAACTCCTTTATGGTGTGGGACCCCACCCCAATGCTCGGTTCTGGCCCCATCATCGTGGAAGCTGTCGAAGAGCGGACTAGTTCGTCGGCCAGCCCTTTGCCAGCTACCCCCTTAATGCCCGGCACCCAATTCAGGAGTACACGGTTAAAAACTCTGACTTATAACAAAGACTTCTGCTTAAAATGTGTTCAGAAAAATCCCATCGATTTGGATAGTTTGGTATACGGTGTCGCAATGCCTGCTCCAAGACCTTCCGCTGTTTTTAAGCCGTCAGTTTACCACTGGATAGTGCTGCACCTCAGTACTATGTCGAGCGTGGAACTTCACCACTTCACCTTACTGCCGAGAGTAACTTTAAACTTATAAGTGAAGTTTACCCTCTTTATAACGCCGTTTCTGGGAAGAAGTGCCAGTGGGGTCTCTTCCCCTAAGGTCTTTATTTTTTGAGATGAAGTTTGTGTTATATGGGTAGTAGGCGTGGTGGTAATCACATAAAAATGTGATTAACACGTACTAAATTTTGTGGAAATTGGATCGTCGGTTCTGGAGACCTGTGTTGTCACCTAAAAGTGGACAGTATCACGCCCATCGTCCAATTTTGAACAATTTATCAATTTTTACTCAAGTTTTAGCTTGCACAGACGGATAGAGGGACGGACAGATGGACAGTCACCCGCATTTCAACTCACCTCGTCATCCTGGTCATTTATATTATATATACATATATAACCTTATACCTATCTAACTCTCTTAGTTTTAGGTGCTACCTACAACAGTGAGGTGAACACAGCAATTATACTCCGCGGCAACATGTTGCAAGAGCATAAAAAATAACATTCTATTGTTACTAAAAAAATACAGTATTATATTGTATATACACATTAAATTTACGACAAATAAACATACATATTTATATGGCGAAAAAAATATAATAATTAATTAAAATAATGTAATTCAAAGCATAAAAAAGCAAATTAAATGGACCATAAAATGCGACGTGTATGTAAATAATTGTGTAATCAAGCATATGTTGATGTAGAGCAACGAAATTATGGCGTCAAATTAATTACCAATAAGTCATTTTGAATATTTTTATGGCATTTGCATGAAGTTGGCATGTGTTAAAATGGAAAAATACAACAACAAAAAAAAACTTTCAAATGATAAATGACAAAGCATTGAAAGAAATTCCTGCCACACACAAAGAGAAATAAAGCGAGTAAATGGAATTTTTGTAATTTAATGCCTCCTTTATTTGAATAAACGAAAATAGAAAGGCTTCATTAAGCTTCTGGCGTGGTAAGCAAGGTCTGCACTGACCAACTACCCCTCTTAGACGCTCGCTCTCTCGACCTCTTTGGCAGGAGTGAGTAAGAGTGGTATTTAAAAGTTAATGTTGCCTTGGACATTAAATGCCGGCAAATGGCGCACTCCTTCACTAAGTTAAGCACGAAATCCGGCACTACTTCAAAGTGAAATGTAACTATTGCCAGTGTCGTTGAAGGTTAAGTGGCAGAGTGCTTTGCTTATAGCAGGCTACTTTATTCCTAATTCTATTTTATGTACACAACTTGTATTGTTTCACCTCTAGAAATAAGTTAAATTGAAGTTTGATGAGCGTAAAAGCATTTAATTTCACAAAAATAATAAAAGTCAATTCTTGGACTTCCAAAGGTGCAAAATATAAGGGTATGTAAGAGGAGGAAACACATATATGAGCTTATATTACAATACATCAAAGCTTAGAGCCAAATTAACTGAAAAGAAATTCGCTAAAGGCACTGAAGATGAGTCAGACTCACAGGCTCAAAGTGCAAGTTTCACGAAAACTTCGTTTTGAGCGATAAGAATCAGCTACTGGAAACAACTTATATAGGTTTCAAGGTATAGTTCTCACAAGCAATATATGCCATATATAAAATATAAGACACAGAAATAACTGTAGATCTTCAAATGTTCTCTGTCTACGACTAGATTTGGATAACAAAGTCAATTTAAAAATCGGAAATAGATCTTGCAGAAGCTGAAAATATTAAAACGGAACAGAAGTCTTTATAAAGCAAGCAATCATTGAGAGATAAATATATATATATATATATAGAGAGAGAGAGAAAAAAAGAGAGAGAGAGAGAGAAAGAGAGAGAGGGAGAGACAAAAATTTTCGTAAAACCACGTACTTATTGGCAAGAAAGAAAGCGAGCAATCACTGAGACTTATTTAAAAAGAGAGAAAGAGTCAGAAATTCTCATAAAATCCCTCGTCAATAAGTACAAAAAAACGGGACAGTCGATTTTGACAAGTTTCTCTTGAAGCTAATTTTTCAACGGAAAAAGTTCGCCATAGAAAGAAAGGGATAGCAACCACTTGGTGCCAGGTCCAAACTTGAGGTAAATACTTAAAAGCCTAAAATACTCCCAACCAAGCTGTCGTAGTTCCTGTTGAGTCTCTCTCAGTTCCTCTCCAATTACCTTAAGCTGGCCACTTCTTAGCGATCGGATCTTACCTCGGACGATCCAATTGTTGACAGCCCAGATAAAGTAAATTGTTTGCCCGTAGACGACCAACAACCTTTTGTCGTTTTCGAAGCCGTTTTCGACAGCCCTAGCAGGAACTGCTTATTTGACGCCAAGTCTATTTGGTATCCCTGCGAAAGTGATATGGTTACACAAAATGACGTTGAGTACAACCATTAGGTCGTTCAACATCGGAAAAGATTCCTTCGAGCCGTTCGAAAAACAGACTAGGTTTTAGACAGCGTGAATCCCTCCAGTGCTTATTCTTCAATATTAAGCTGGGAAAAGTAAAACGTGCTGCTAAACTGAATCGCCGTGAAAACTATCTGCTCTAAAAGTACAATATTACAGGGGTACGCAGATAATATTGACATAGTGGGCCTACCGCTTTCCAGCCTAAAAAGAAGAGCGAAAGAGGTTCGTCGTGCGGCAAACGAGAGCAAGACAAAATAACTGGAAGTCGCACGCAAGCTGCGTCAAAATCGAGAAGGACCTCTCCGAACCGCTCGATAACGGATGAGGTTTTAGAAAGGGTAATTCTCTCAAGTGGCGCTGCCTATTCTAAAAGCAAGAGAAATTACCTAGGGGCCAAACACAAAGATTCCACGTACCCAGGGAACTAGGTGACTGTTGACAGCTATAAATTTGAAAAAGTTAAGGAGTTTGTATATCTCGGAACCAGCATAAATTCCACCAATAATTAAACCTGGGGATCAAGCGCCCAATAACTCTTACCAATAGGGATGGGTAGGCAATTGAGTCGCAGATCCCTCTCTCAACGAACATAAATTACGTTCTATAAGTCTCTCATTATTCCCATCCCAAGTTATTATACTTGTAGAAACAAAGTTGATGACAACCTAAGATGAGAAAGCCAGGTCTTTGGTACTGTCCAATAGCTATGAATAGTCTGAGTGTAGGTTTCTACTTACTTCATGGAAGATGTAATTATTTTAATGCAATCATGATTGTAATTCTCAGCTTACCTGCAAAAAAAGAGATAAAATTGCGTTAGTTTAAAATTTTAGGGCAAATATGATATATGTACATATTTGGAACTAAAACTAGCTAACAAGCTGAAATTACAAAAAATTTAAGTAACCCAAGTAGAGGTACTTTTTTCGCCGTCCGGCTATGTAAACAAGCAGAATTTCCACATTTAAGAGGAAGATCAACCTGAAGAGATTCAAGATCTGACATTTCATCCAGAAAACACAACGGTTTAGAGCGGTTTGTGAGCCGGTGAAATCATCGGTCCATATAAAGAGGCTCAATGTTTGGGTACCACATGAAGTGTCTGTGAAAAATTAAATGGACCGAATTAGCATCTACGATTCTTAGCTGAAACGAAATGAAATCGAACCATTTCTCAAGCGAATGGTAACAGCAGACGAAAAGCGGATCAAATACGACAATAATGTGCAAAAAAGATCATGATCGTGGTGAAGCTCAACAAATGATCGCACAGCCAGGATTGACCCCTCGAAAGGTTATGTTGAGTGTTTGGTGGGATTGAAAAGGACTTATCCACTACGAGCTGCTCCAGCCTGGTCGAACGATTGATTCTACACTTTACAGTCAACAACTGATAAGTTTGAATCAAGCAATCGAAACAAATGGCCAGAACTGATCAACAGAAAGAAATTCGTCTTCCATCAGGACAACGCTAGACCACACACATCTTTGATGACTCGATAAAAAATGGGTGGGCTTGGCTGGGAAGTTTTGATGCATCCACCATATAGCACTGACCTTGCACCATCGGACTACCATTTGTTTCGGTCAATGCAGAATTCTATTAATGGAGTACAGTTGGCTTCAAGAAAAGCCTGTGAAAATTACTTGTCGCAAGTTTTTCGCCGAGAAACTAGAAAAGTTTTACACTGATGGAATAATGTGTAGTGGAAAAATGAAAAAAAGTGATCGACAAAAATGGTACATATTTCTTTATTTATTTATTATTATAAATATAAAAAATAAGTTGAAGTTTAATTAGAAATACGAAAAGACTTTTTCGACTACCCAATATTATATAAACAAAACGGATTTTGTGTAAGTAATTTAAGGCTATCTTGCAATTTAAAGTTTCTAGTTTACAAGCTTTTAAAAAGATCTGATCTAAAAGTACAAAATACATTTTTAAAATTTTTTATTAAAAATAGTTTTTTTTTAAGAATTGTAATTTCAGCAGAAAAATCTTAATAGAAGCGTGCAAAATTCCTTCAAAAATCAAGCGAAAATGCTGACATTCATTTAAGTGTCAAATATCAGCTTCTAATTGCCAGAAATAACTGCATATTTTACTGTGTAAATTTAATAAGCCTTTGAGATCATTTTGAGATATTTGATTTGGTTGGGCAGCATACTCTAAAGGCACTTTGAAAGTCACAGAAAAGCGATAATAAGTAATGTATGTATGTACATATGTATGTAAGTATGTATGCTATAACTGTACTGTATACACAATTTGTACATGTATATTGGTGCATTATTTCTCATAATGACGAAGCGATAAATGACTAATTTGCCAACTTAGAATTTTTATTCATTTGAATCTGGAACGCCCTTGCATGCATGCATGACTCTATGACTTCATATCTGTATATATGTAGATATATGAATATATATATATATATAGATACATACAAGTATGTATATTAAAATGTGAGTGGCGTGGAATGCTGAAAATGTTTCAAATTGCAAAGTCGCAATAAAATGGCTTAAGTGGCATTAAATGAAACCTAATGGAATTTAAGAAGCAGCCAAAATACACAAAACATGCAGGCATACATATGTATGGGTAAATATGTGAATATATACATACATGCATGCGCTATAGGTATACATAGGTATACATCATATGGAGTCAACATATGTACATATAAACAGGCGTAGATTGCAATCGCCTAAGTCGTCGGCATGTTTGGTGGCTTAAGACGTTTGTGAATCTGTAGGAACGCTATACATTATACAACATGCACACATATACAAACATACATATGTCACACATAAGTACATACATACACATGAAAACATATGTCTGTTTACTTGTGCACTTCTTTATAGCTGTAAATCTACAGTAGAAATGCGTGCGTACGCTCCACTAAAGTCAGCCGGCGTATGAGCGAGTAATCCTAATGGAAAATGCTCCGACTGCCTGCGATGTAAATTAAGAATTCATTTATAGGCGAGCTTAGCGCCGCAAATATGCAAACAGACAATAGCTGGTACAACGGCCATACTTCCACGCCATATGTATGTACTTATGTATGTAGGTATGTGAGTATTTGCACAGGGCTTTCGGTAGCGTGCAAGCCTTCAGGCTAAGCAAGTATTAGCGCCACAAAAGATCGGTTGCGGAAAGTAAGGACACAGTCGAGGCGCCTACGTGGCTAGGTAAGTGGGTGGCAGTCAACATAGGCTGTTGTTGTTGTTTTTGTTGATGTTGTAGTCGTTGCCATTGGCGTTGGCGGTGGCGTTGGTGGCGTTACGCTTCGAATTGTCAAAATTGCAATTGATATGCGTTAAGTCAGTCGTAGAGCTTAAGTCACATATGTAAAGGGTGAATACAGGGTGCGACAATGAAGTAAGAAAAATTGTAGTTACTAAGAGAAAGCGTACGAGGGTTCATCTCTTCAATGCAGGGGGATATTTCACAGTAGATAACACATCTTGCGAAAAGATCTTGGCCAACATCCTTATAAGATCAAATTGACCCAAGAACTGAAGCCGCTTGACAACCAAAATCGTCGCATGTTCGTGATTTGGGCTGAGCAACAACTTGCAAATGATCTGGATTTTCATCGAAAAATCGTCTTCAGTGCTGAAGCTCATTTTTGGCTGAATGGCTTCGTCAATTAACAAAATATTCAATATTGGTCAGGCAGTAATCGACATGTACTCCCTGAGTCACCAACGCATCCCGAAAAAATTACGGTTTGGTGTGGTTTATGTGCCTGTGGCGTCATTGGGACGTACTTCTTCCGTGATGATCAAGACCGACACGTTACTGTGAATGGGAATCGCTACCGCTCAATGAGAATCGGATAATTTTTGGCCCGAATTAAATGATATGGACTTGGACCATATGTAGTTCCAACAGGATGAATTTCCTAGACTCTCATAATCTGACTTAAAAGACATCGTAGAGAATTATATCGATGATGTAATATGTTCCGAGGAGATGCTGTAGTTTTGCTTACCTTAAATGTAAGTTAGTGTAGGTTCGCCGGTTGATCCAGAGCTCTTACTTGGAATGTTATATGCCCCTCTTTGTGAAGCCCTAAAAATAAAACCAGCTGCATCGATCTGATAGGTTCTCCAAGCGCCTTGTGGACAATACCAGTTTATTCAGGCGTTTAATTCCCATCAGCTCGGTGGGACATCTGAAAGTGTGAGCTTCCAAGTATTTAAGCCATGTTCTCGCAAACGGGTGGCAATTAAAAAGAATGTGTTGAGATGTTCCCACATTGTCTTTCTCCATATAGTTTCTGCAACTGGCGTCTGGAATTCACAATCTTACAGTATAGGTCAATGGCCTCAGAACTAGGATAGCCTTTCTGAGGCCAAAGAATTCGCTGAATCCATTGGCGCAAAAAGATCTTGCGACAACGCATGAATCGATGGCAGCCCTGCACTGGTCAAGATACCGTGAAGCCCAGCTATTCAGTAGTAGAACACATTGTGAGAGGGGAGCACCGAAAGTTCTCAGTCTACTTATAGTGGTGCGAGAGTATCTTCCCTTGCTAGCTCGTCAGCTTTACTGTTACCTGCAATTGCAGTATGGCTTGGCAGCCATATTAGTCTTCCAAAGTCAGATATTCCTTAACAAGCCTGAATGCACGGTTAGGGGCTCAAGGTTAATATAATTTTTGTTATAGTAGAAGGAAGCATCAAACTTTAAGTGCGAAACTTTGATCCGCTAAACCTAACCTACTCCCAACTCAAGACTCTCTCACGGAACCACGAGGTAAGGTATTGCTTCATGGGAGTGACAAGATATTTTACGTCTCCTCTATAGGCCGGACGGACTGACGCTTATTCTGCTATAACTGTCTTAATTTAGTCATTGTGAAAGTTGCAGAGTGCATAGTCAACCCTAAAGGAAAATTTACCACAATTACGTGTTAGAAGCAGTGATTAAATTTTGTTCTCCGGATTTCCGTAAGAGAGTGTCGTTGTTGAGCTTTTAGGATCCAAATTTGAACGTTCAATGTAATTTGAAGGAAAGATTAGCCGCCACAAACACTTTAGAAATTTCCTCCTAATTGACTGTCCTTGATCGGATATAAATCTAGATACGTGCTGATTATATAAACCCAGTGGAGATAAGAACGACTTCTAGAGCCCCAAATATTATTTGGTTCCAAATTGTCAGGTGAAAGGGACACCTTTTCCAGCTTTTTTTGGTTCGAAGCCGATGCGCGGCCACAGTGTGACTCCACATTGCACTGGATTTTCAATTCTACTTGCCTTTAAGTTTAAACAACAGCCACCACGAATGTCCCTAAGGGCCAAACCCAAAGAACAGATTGGCGCGAACTCCTTGGGCTAACTGCTTCCCGTGGTACCATATTTAAGTCTTCGGTCAGACCTTGTAGCTTTTGCTACTAGAAATGCTTGGTAACATTTGTCGCTTGAACATCAAATGTCTTTTCATTAGAAGGTATCTCATTCTAAGTCTATAGTCTGAGTGTTAAAGCACTATTTCTGACAAAGACCATGCTGGAATTTCGAGGCAAACGAAGGAAAAAATGAAACGTCGAAGACCTCACATAGTGTATTTAAATACAATATAAATGATTACATCGACGAGCTGAGCCGACTTAGCGACAACCTTCTGTATAAACGCGAACTTTCTGGTACTTCCGTTTTTGAGATATCGATCCAAAATTTGGCACACGTCTACTTATCAGTAGAAAACCTCTCATTTGTCGGGAACGCTGTTATCGCACAACAACAATGTAGATGTCATACAAACTGGCCGATCAAAGCCAAGTCCTTGTATGGAAAACTTTTTTTCATTTAACAAGATTTCTTCAGGAAATTTTTCATAGATTATTATCCCAGGCAACGGTACAAACTCCGAAGAAATTGTGCAGATCGGGCCACTGTAACATATAGCTGCCATAACAGCTGAGCTATCAAAATCAAGCTAAAGATTATTTATGCCCTTTAGGCTACACAAAATTCTGCTGTGCAAAAAGATATTATAGCTTCGGTCAAGCTAAAGATGACGTTCTTCCTTTTTTGTTTCCAAAATCACATAATTAAAATTAAGAAATTAAATTTTTGGCCTAAAGACCCCTCACTCTTGCTCTCCATTTTGGTGCTTCGACGAAGGGTTGTTGATGAGCGGCTTTAACTTTGATTACTCAACAGCTGAGCACAGCTTGACAAGTTGCAATAGTTTGTGATATACAATACGGTAAACTACTGGTTACCAAATGGATTAAAAATATGCTATTGGACATAACAGACGGACGGACAGCTACTGGATTACGTCGTGAGCTGGGTTGGCAAGGCGACACCATATGCAGTAAATATGCACAAATCCCAACTAGAATAGTGGATGACACATAGCACATCATAAGCGCAACACAAGCGCGCTTACAACAAACACCACCTGATAAGTTATTTAGTTAATGCGCGCTAAAGCACCCTTTAAATAGACATTCATTTGCCGAACGCGTTGTCATTTGTGTGCGCCTTTTGTGTGAGAAATCGTATAAAAGTAAATAACCGTTCACAATTGTCTCACTTTATATACGAAAGTACATATGTATGTGCGAGTGCTTGCCACATTCTGAGGCGCAGAAGCCATTAGACGCCATAAAACGCTATGAAATACGAGACATGAGCCAGCTTAAGCATTTTTTATTGTTTGCATTTATGTAGATGCGCATAGCAGCAGCGACTAACTGCACAACTTGCACGATTCCGCACACAAACACTTACACATATACATACACCCACTCATGCATATATACATACAAACATTTATATGTGTGTCAGTTCAAACAACTCAGCCTGCGCGTCACAATTAGAAGTCGCTTTTCTCGGGCACTTTTCACATTTACAGGCTCACTGCCAGTGTCACTGCTGGCGCGCCGTCAACTAGTGTCACCACCGCGCAGCCCACCATAACCCACCTTCACCAAACAGTGCGCTCACCATAACCCACCTCCACCACCAAGCAGCGCGCTCACCCTCCTTTACGGCTTTGCCGCACACTGTGTCGCCTGTCTGCTACTTGCCACATCCTAAACGCTACAAGGCACCCCACTTGCACTCAATGCAGCCAATTATATCGAATTGCCGCTGATGAATACAGTGCAAATTGATTTTCCCCCGCTCTCATTTTTTATTCATTCTCCTCATCACGTTAATTCATTAGTTGACACTCAGCGCTGTTGTGACGCGACGCGGCGCGGCGCGCTGTGGCGTTTAGTTTGATATCTGGGTTGGTTGGTGGTAAGGATGCGCGCGCACGCGTGAAAGTGGGCCGCTCTTTATCATACCATCAATATCTATTAATAACTTATTGACGAGCTACTCCATTTGGGAATGTCGCCGCTGCGCTTGTTGGCACGTTGCTTTGATGGCTTTCTCATCCGCTTAGTTGCACGTATTGTTGTGCAACATCAAAGTGCAGTCACACATACATACCTACACGCAAATAACTGAAGAACAAGCAACTAAATATGATAGCTGATGATGGCGATGTTGCTACTGTTGTTGTTGCTGTAAACAGCTTCAACTACTTTTACTTGGCGGCATTGGCGCGCAATGTCAACGTCAGCAGTTTTCACGGCGCTTGTTCAATGAACGCGCGCAAATGTCTACAATAATATAACTTTTCCGCTGTGCGCACACATACACATGCACGCGCGAACATAAAGCGCGACACTAATAGCGCGTACCTTCCTTGCATTGCCATGCAGTCGCGTGTAATAATGCGCTTCATTGGTGCAACCTGCCGCCGCCGCCACCGCTGCGCGCACTTCCTTGCGAAAGCATTTCAATATGCTTGGCAGTAAATATTTGTTTGTATGCGTGTGTTTAGATGCATGTCTGTGTCGGCACGCAGCAACTAGTCGTCGTCGTTGCAACAGCTCTTGGCGGCTACTGGCTGCGACCAACACTTAAAGCTACTTAAGCTACACTTTTAACTTATCAGCATTGTAATTTTTCGCAACAACAACGATAATCAAAAAAATATATATGTACGTATGTAGTTGAAAAATGAGTTGCAACAACAATGGCCGCAGCTTATGCAAAAAATATTGAAATTGCTAAGCTTAACACTTTTGACGCGCTGCAACGCGCACACAATGCGCTTTGCTTTGCCACATTGCACAATGCGTCGCGCTGAAGCCAAAGGGCATTCCTGCCACCGCGCGCTGCGTGTCTGCAGTAGTGGTGCTTGCAATGCCCGCCACCACCTTTCAGGTATGCTAAATGTATGTATGTAGTTGGGAACGCGCTCGAGCTCACCAAATATTTGAAGGCGAGATTGAAGTTGCCCTGTGCGAAAAGCGACGAGTAATGGCAACATACGTATTTCCATTTGTGCTGTACACTCTAGAACTTTTGTAACTCAACACTGAAAGAAAAATGTTGTTCTCGCTATCAAAAACATCTCATTCAGAGAACTATTCTCTGCATAACGAGAGCGCAACGAACCACTTCAACAGACGGATCAAAAGCGGCGAATGGAGCTGGAATGTATTGCCCGGAGTTGGAATCTATTGCACGGAGCTGGTATGTATTACTCGGAGCTGGAATCTATTGCTCGGAGCTCAATCTCAGGCGACTCCTCAACCATCTGGAATACTGCAGTTTCTTACAGGTTGAAGCCTTTGCGGTCTGGAAAGTGGTCGAGATTGCTAACGACGCAGGAAACAATATAAAGAAAGTCAATAGGTACGTCGAGAGCCAAGCGGTAATTAAAGCAATTATCTCACTTCGCCTCATGTCAAAAAAGGTTCTTAGAAACAGGGAGGTCGTGGTCGTAGCGATTGCTGGAAAAGCACTGTATATAGACTGCGTTTCAGACTACAAAGAAATTCCGGAAACCAAAATAGCTGGTGAGTACAATCCGCCAGGCTACCGAACCAGTATAGAAAACACGAAAGTCAGTAAAAACGTTATACAATGAAATCTCCAAAAAGGCTGACAGACGGATCAGACGGAGATGAAATGCCTTAAGGACTTGCAGAATTGCCAAGATAATATGCTAGAGTTCCGAAAAAACCACCCGTTCTTTTTACTCTGTCACGAAGGGAATGCCTCGAAAGGACCGTGTCTAACGGACTGCATGAATGCAATTATCGAAATCAGATATCAAGTTTGCAAAAAAGGATTGACATCCTGTATGACGTATACTTCAGCTCGATTAATATGATCCTAGCATTATTAAGGACCAGTAGGTCTAAGTATGACATGAAAGCTGGTCAGTATGAACTAACCTAGGAACATGTTGTTCTAAAAAACTTAATACCGATGCAGAGAGTTAAAATTAATTCGATGATTTTTTATATTTTATCATTCTTGAATAGAAATGTGGTATCCCAACGGAAGTCATTAGTCGAAGACCTGTACATGATAAGGTTTAGAACAATCCGTCCCTTGTATAGCAAGAAAAAGAACTCCAGTAATTGGATTTTTAGTGTCAACAAAGTACCTTGCACGTATTGGGTTCGACCTAGAAGATTATATAGTCTTATTCCCAATAATAACGCAAAACAATTTCGGAGGGCGTTTTAAGTAACTATGTATACCAACAACAATACGATATATATCATACCGCCGAACTCACATTGATCTTCTCTTGGAACTCACCAAACTTCATGTGATTAAAGGAATTAAAAATATTAGGCATTAGACTCCTCTTGACCTCTGAGTTTCAAGCGTATTGTGTCAGAGATAAGAAGGGAATAATGGTTTTACAGTCCAGAATATAGAGAGTTCAGTTGCTACATAGGTCTATGAAGAGTAGTCATCCTTTGCGCTTGTTGCGAATTTTAACAGACTCTGCGA
Organism: Bactrocera zonata; assembly: GCA_037783105.1. Lineage (NCBI taxonomy): Eukaryota > Metazoa > Arthropoda > Insecta > Diptera > Tephritidae > Bactrocera > Bactrocera zonata. The sequence goes on along the minus strand of JBAWJQ010005072.1, from coordinate 1,358,434 downwards.
CCTCATTATCGATACCTCTTCCAGTGTATCAAATCGTATGGACCAAAAATTCTTACAGCCGTAGTTTTGCCAATGCGGGACAAGTGGATAAGAGATGCACCATTGTTTCTCCGGTGCCTTGCTCTAGACATTTCCTACAGTCCAAATCTGCAGGCGTGTGACACTTTTCGGTCTTATAGTTAAGATCAAAGTGTAGTGCATTGTTAATAAATAGCTGATTTTTTACGACAATCTCGAGATTTTAAAATAATACTTTCAGATCGCTGCATTACTCAGTTTTAAAGCATGCAACCGACTGCAGTTTCCTACCGGGTCTACACATACTAAAGTCAAACGTTAGTAATAGCGTGCTACTAACTTCGGTTCGTTGCTAGCTGGCCATTTTGCTCTTCGACTTCCACGACATTTACTACGAGTATTTTGAAATATTGCTGGCAAATGTGGCATATACGTGAAGCACTTTTACTTGCGCACAAGTCTACCCTGTGTATTTAGTAACAAGTAGCGCTGCATACTTTAACTATACAAACATACACACACATACATAAGTAAGTACTTACATAGTATATACGCTTGCGGTTGGTTTTCCAGTCGAGTTAGTGGTGCTCAACGCTGCTATGACAGGCATGACAAACATATTCGCTTTGAAGATTTGCATAGGAATGTGAACTGGCGTGCCACAGACGCTTTAATTTTCTTAACCCATTTTCAACTAAGTTAAAATATTTTAGTTTTCGTCTAATAGAATTTATTCGAGCACAACGCAGTCTTCCGCTTGCAGTAGTGGCTAGAATAGGACGCTTTGCAACTATGGTTTATTGAATTAACATGGTTGGCAACGCAAATATTCTTTTGATCTTTGACCGTTTTTATCACTTCCGTTTTTCTAACTTGCGTGCAGTTGTGGTAATAACTTTATTTGAAATAGAAAAGTAGTAATATTTGTTTAAATATATTAGTATGTATATTGGGCTAAAATCTTCCACACTAAGGTGGGGTACGGCAGGGCTCCGTATTAGGTCTATTACTATGGAAAGTACTATACAGGGTTTGTCCGGAGAGTAATAGGACTGAGTCAATCTAAAAATGCAGCGTTGCCAACGCGATTTCTAAGCATTGAAGGCAACACGGAAGGCATTCTCCGGAATAGCCTTGAGTGCCGAGGTGCATGCTGCTTGGATCCTCTCTGTCGTGTCAAAATGCTTGCCTTTCATCGGTTTTTTCAGGCAAGGACACTACAAAAGGTCCGTGGGCCACATCTGGGCTGTATGACGGCTGCGGGAGCGTTGAGATGCCGGCCTTAGGTTCACAAGAAAGGCGGTGTAAGCCGGGGCGTTGTTGTGGTGCAACTTTGAAACGGCTACGAAGTCTTGTAGGACCCGATTGACCCTTAGTTTGAGTCTCTTGAGGACTTCCACGTAAAAGTTGGCGTTAACGGTTTTTTCCAGGAGGAACAAATTCAAGGTGGACGATGCCTTTGATGCCAAAAAAAAATCATTTTCACTTTGGATTTGCGCCAAAAACAACTGCCAATAAGTCAAAGGCAGTGTCCAAGTTATGCGTCATTAGACTGGCCTGTGTGTATAGAACGGTCTCACATGATACGACCATTATCATATCTGGTCTTATGCCGCCGGATTTAATGGCCACAGAGCTAAGTAGAGTCTATCAGAAATCTAAAGCTATGAATAGACGTCTAACGTTGACGAGCAAAAAAAGAAGAGACAGAGCCTCGCAGAGTAGCAAAGACAATGGGATGCGGCAGAAAAGAAAGATGGACGCATAGACTCATTAAGAACGTACCAGCCTGGGTTGAGAGACAATACGGTGAGTCAGGCTTTTATCTGACTCAATTCTTGACGCGCCATGGCTGTAACAGGGAGTACCTTCACAGGTTCGCCCACAATGACGACATACAATTATCGTTCTGCAGCAGTGCCCTTGAAAACGCGGAGCATATCTTTTTCTTCTGCTCAAGATATGTAGTGCAGAGAACTACCATGGAACGAGAAACAAACCAAAGGATGACGCCCGACAACATTACAAGTCACAGCTTCAATCAACGGTGTTATGGGCGAAAATTAAAGACTGGATCGCAATAGCGATCCAAGAATCAAGGATGAAAGAATAACAGCGGAGAAGCTTAAGACCAGCTGAATAATCTCGCAGGGAGTTTGTGAAGAGACATTCTTGCTCAGCTTGGTCCTGCGAAGTTATGCCTAATAGTTTCCTGACACTGTCCTATATGTGACAACGAATGAAACATGGTCCCATCATTTCATTCCGAAGTCCAATCCACAGTCATTCGAGTGGACTGCGCACGATGAACTCATTTCAAAACGTGGAAAAGCGCAACAATTAACTGACCAGCTTATGGCGTCGGTATTTTGGGATGCGCATGGCATAATTTTTATTGACTATCTAAAAACAGGAAGGACCATCTACGGCGACTATTATATGAACAGCACTATTGGACCGTTTGAAAACGCCGAAAACGTTCACTTTTGAAGAACGAGAAAGTGCTGTTTCATCAAGATTAATGCACCGTGTCACGACTCAGTGAAAACGTTGGCAAAAATCAATGAATTGACTTTCGCATTGCTTCCGCATTCACCGTATTCTTGTGATCAGACCCTATTAGTGACTATTTCCAGTACTCAGATCTTAAAATAATACTCGCCGAAGAATTTTTCGTCGAATGAAGACATAATAGATGAAACTAAGGCCTATTTTGAAGCAAAGGACAAATCGTACTACAAAAATGGTATCGGAAAAGTTGAAGATTCGCTATAATCAGTGCATCACCCTTGGCAACGAACTGTGTTGAACTATAAAACGAGTTTTCCCGAAATAAAATATGTATTACTATGGTAGAACGGCACCTTTTTCAATTGGCTTGCTATGCTGTGTGGTACGATATTGGCGGTTCCGACTAATGAGCAGCTTCTTATGGAAAAAAGGACGTGCGCGAAATTTTATACTAATATCTCATAATGAAAGACTAGGTCGGGTATACAAATAGTATTGCAATATCGAAGTGTTAGTGAATTAGTTTAAATTGTGCACTATGTACCATATATCAACATACATACATTTATACTAGGGTGATTCAATTTTTTTATTTTTTTTTTCGATTGGTACTCGGAAAAATAAGTTCCTAGGCACCTCTAAGAAAGCCTTTCCAAATATGAGTTTTAATTGTAACGGGAAGACCCTCCTACATACAGTTTCCTATTTTTTCTTATTATCAGATAGAAAAATTTATATCTCGCTTCCAACTACTTGAAAAAATATCTTGTTCCTTAGATTTGGTAGGAAATTGAATGCCCTAAAAACAAGGTCTCCTACGATTTTTTCGTAAACCCAACCGTTTAAAAGATATTTATAGTTAATGTTTGATTATTTTTGGGAAAATTTTTTATTTCTTATGGATTTTATAACTCAATGAACAAAATAATTATGAATGATGAATGGTTTTTGAAGAGTCTTTCTTAGAGGTGTCTAGGAACCTATTTTTCCGAGTACCAATCGAAAAAAAAATTTTTTTTTTCGAATCACCCTAATAATAATATATACATAATATTATATGTATATATTATATACATAGTGCGCACTATAAATAAACTATAATTTTATTTTATAACCATATTAAATTTTATAGCCGCATTAAATTCAATCTAATTGGAAACTTAAGTACAAATGGCTTTGAATGCAACGCTGCATATATTATATAACAATATATGATATTGGTTATCTTATATCTACATAAATACCGTTAAGTGAAGTAATTAGAGAAAATATGTCCGACAAAGTAATATTTATTTACAGCTAGCAATTATAATATCCTGTCTGCTCTAATTTATGAACAGCCAAATCGTACTTTTTCTCCTCTCTCTCATCTTTAGTATACATTTTCGAGGCTCCACTTGCACAATTATGCAGAGAAATTAGTTACCATGTGGCACAAATGAAACTGGGTTAATTGTTTAATTTAAAAATCTGATACGGATTGAAAGCTAATTTGCGAATGACAATAAAAAGATAAATAAATATGTACTAAGGATATTAAAATGTCAGAAAAAGATTTGTGTTGCAACGAAAAACTAAATCAATTCTGCTCACTACATATGTATGTATGGTACATTTAAACGAGACGATAAACATGAAAAAGAAGAAAAAAACTGAGGATTCAGATTTTAGAGAATTCGAATTCGGAGATTTAGTTTGGGGATTTTAAAATAAGGGATTTCAAGCCGAACCAATACCGGCGATACCCAACAGCAATACAAGGACACGCCTAAACCAGGTTTAAAAATCTGTAAAATTTATTACAAATCCGAATCTGAGATCCGATGTTTTCAATCCAAATTTTGTTCAGCAATGAGGCACATTTCTGGCGCGATGGGTATGTAATGGTCGCATTTGGGTAAAAAGAGCAACCTGAAGAGATTGAAGAACAGCCTATCCATCCAGAAAAAAAACAAGGGTTTGGCATGGTTTGCAGGTCGATAGAACAACGGTCTATATTTCTTCAAAAAAGATGCTGGTAAGAACGTAGCCGTCAGTGGCGACCGTTATCTCGCCATGATAACCGCCTATTTGATGCCTGAAATTGAAGCTCGTGATTTAGGCGACATTTGGTTTCAACTAAACGGCGCCACACGCATCAATCAGTGGATTTCTTGTATATTTTATGGCGGATATGTTGGTAAATTTTAATTAGTTAGGTCCGATTACACTGGCTAAGCTATAACGCCATGCATAGACCTACAGGTCCTTTATAATGTCCGATGGAGGTTTATTATTTATACTTGCAGGGTTTTTTGAAGTTTTATAGAGACTTTATATCTAATTGTAATACTTCATCCAGTCCCTCGATCTGCGAAAATCCTAGATATCTAAGCCGAGTTCCAGATAAGGCCGAACATAAGAAGAGGAGATGTTCGAGATTCTCTACAGATATTTCGTTTCCCGGAACGCCCTCGATCTGCGAGGCTCCTAGATATAGATAGGCCGGACATAAGAAGAGGAGGTGTTCGAGGTCAATTAGAAATAGCTAATTTCCTCGAATTGCGAAACTCTTAGATATCTAAGCCGAGTTCCAGATAAGGCCGGACATAAAAAGAGGTGTTCAAGAGTGAGCTATTTCGATTCCCATCACACCCTCGATCTGCGAGGCTCCTATATATCTAAGCCGAGTTCCACATAAGACCGGACATACAAGAAGAGGAGGTGTTCTAGAGTCTCTACAAATATTTCGTTTCCCGGAACGCGCTCGATCTGCGAAACTACTATATATCTAAGCCGAGTTCCAGTTAAGGTCGGACATAGAAAGAGGACGTGTGCCAGATTCTCCACACCTATTTGATTTCTCGGAATGACCTGGCACCCGGTATATATGCAGCCGGTCCGGCAGCGACTATTTCTACCGCCACTCCTCCATTCTTCTAAGCACATTCTCGGACATAATGCGATGTAAGATTATTGCTTTAATTACCGCTTGGCTAACGACGTGCATATTGAACTTCCTTATGTTGTTTCCTGCGTTGTTAGCTATCCCAGCAAGCTTCCTGACCGCAAGGACTTCCATCTGGAAGATAGCGTAGTTACCGGTAGCTTAAAGGATGCCTGAGGTCAAGATACACGCAATAGGTCCTGGCATACACTCCATCAGCTATGTTTGATCAGTCTGTTTAATACCCACAGTAAATGAAATAAGTTGAAAATTCTTTCTAGCCCACCCAATGTAATAATATCCGATTGACTGTTAAGAATAAATATAGGAAATATAGTTCGAGGCATTTTAATGAAGAACATATATAAAGCGTTTCGATAGAGTGTAAGATACGGGTTATTTTAGAAAACTTGCAATCATCAGACCAAAATGTTGAACCTTTTTTTAAAAAAGTCTCGATACGAACTTTTCGTATTTGAGGTTATCATAGTTACTATACGCTCGCTGGCAGCTGTTTGGTGAAAAAGCTGTAGTCGTCAAAGTTTAGTTATAAAATTATATTAAAAACTTATAACTTTTTCGACCTTACTCATTTCCATTTCTGAAAAACTTTGTAAGTAGACTTGACGTAAGGGATTAACAGTGGAAAACATTGCCTCGTCTTGTGAGTTAAAAAACAAATCGGTGGCGACTCGCTATTCACCGCAAATTCTTATGACAAGAATGAGTTAAAGTAAATTGAAAGGTGTTTAACAAAAGACCGTTATTGCAACTGCAGCTTAGTATAATAATAACTGCTTTTCCGTGAAGGCCTAACGTTTTGTAACAGTTTCCTTAGTTCCTTGCAGACACCTTTGTTGTTTTGCGTCTACTATTTTTCCTTGCACCCACTGGTGAGGAGGGCCAAAAGTCACTGCCGTTCGTTGTTAGCCAACTTACGCAGCAGCGCTGGAAGACCAAGAAGACCAGGAAGAGACGTTAGCCGTATGAAGCGCAAGTTCGAGCTGGCGACGTGGCACGACGCCGCTGGTAATTACGACCCCTTTTACACATAACACCAAGCAAACGGATTATTGAAAACTTCACTAATTGGCTTACATTTCATTTTGTAGTGTTGACCATGTAAACCGTTTCAACTCTTTACACATAATTTAATTTGCATGCGCCCAAACGATATTTGCAGAAACTTCAGTGTCGACCACGACAGCGTTGGCAGACGACGTGCCAGCCCGAGCGCCCCGCTCTACGAACTCAAACGAACGCCAGCATGCCACATAACTGTGCATATAAGAGCGCGTGTGTGTGTTCGATTGGTGCTTTGAATCGCTTACGAGTATAGTGGATGGTGGATGGTGCTTGGTGGTTGGCGTGGGTGGTGTTTATACGGCAAGCCGAGTATATGGATATTATAAATAAATGTGTAAACTACTAAGTTTCACCCAGTCCTGTTTACTCTCCAGTTGTAGAGCAAAAATAAAAAAAAACAACAATATCAAATCAAAACAAACAATACTAAAAATCCGGAAAGCCGAAAGCGCAAAACAAAAAATACACAAACATATTGTTGTTTTCGCCTCCAGGAGGCCACTCAATCAAACGTGTTCCGCTGTTGCCGCCAGCAACTTTACGCCAGCTCGCGGCTGGCTGGACGGGTCAGTAGTCGTCGTCCCCGTCGCCGTCATCATCATCGTCGTCCAGTTGGCTGTGTGTTGCGCGCAGCAATTGTGGCTTTGGCTTTAACGTTAACTGCTGCACCCAACACCGACTGCGCGCCGACCGCGTCAAACTTGAAACCGTATTTGTGCAACCGTATGAAAAATTTTCGAAAACCAATTTTCAATGCACTTCATTCACTCTCAACTCAACTCGATCCGCACGCCTGCCAGTTGTTTACCGACACCGATGCCGACACTGACGCCGTTACAGCCACCCTGACAAACGCACACACACACACATACAGCAGGCACACACACATGCGCATTTAGCGCCCCCTGGCGCCCTTTGGGTGCCGCTGGCACTGAAAAAATACCACAAATTCATCGAGCACTTTCCACTATTGTAGATTGGCATACCTCTAACTCAATTTTAACGTTTAGTTGACTCGAATTCTGAGTCAACAAGCAGCGGTGGCAGCGCCGTTTGGCTTTTGCTTCAATTTAGTTTGAATTCGTTCGGTTCAAGTCTTTGCTTTTCGTTCTTTTTTGTTCGCATGCTTTTGTTGGAACACTGAATGCCGCCCGTCTGCCGCCTACCGCCTGCCGCCTCGTCTATGACTGGATGTCAGCCGTTTGTGCTGCGCCTTTATGGTCTGGTTACAGACTCCTCAGCCGGTCGTGCGACCGCGTGTGGCACTCGTAGAGCATCGCAACGCCAAAAGTAAGAAAAACAAAAAACGAAAACAAAAAGTAAGACACACCAACTATTACTTATTTAAAAACTCTATTACAGTATTCCCATTTCCACATCCTTTTTGGTTTCTCTTTTATTTCGCCTTATTTCCTCTATGGCCTTTGGTTTGCTCATTTTTGGCTCTGGCTGCCAGCTTTGGCAGCGGCTTTGACTTTGGCTGGCGCATCTACAATGTGTGATGTGTGTGCTCTTTCTGCAACTCAGCCTTTTTGGAGTTGCTTTCTGCGGTGTCGTAATGTTACCGTACATCAACGGCAACAGCAACAACAACTACCAGCAACATCAACATTACCACCATAACCACCATTACGAACCGGCTGCTTCCCAGCGCTCCCCCACCAAACGTTTATCAAATGCACGTACTCAGTCGCATTGCAAAGAGAGCGTGGCGTCGTGGCGTTTAGCGGCTGCCAGCAAACATCTTAGCATACACATCAAGCAGCATCATCCATCGAGAAGGTGACCAGATGTTGGAAATGTGATGTAAGAGGTGATCCACTTCGTTTATTATTCGAAAAAAAAACATTCTTTGGCTTTTATTTTTTGAAGATTATGTCTTACAAATGTTGGCTTCGGCTACGTCTCTGATAGTCCATTCGTTGAGTCCGATTTTCGATGACGCGTTCGACCACTTCGACTGGTAATTGGCGAGTGGCACGCGTTATGTTTGGCTCTAAGGCCTAAATCGAAGTGGGATTGTCCAGATTAACTTTAGATTTTACATATCCCCACAGGACAAATCGAACGGTGTGATATCACACGATCTTCGTGGCCAATCTACCGCCCAAAAACTTGAAATTATCTGCTCACCAAAGTGTTCTCCCAGTAAATCCATTGATTGATGCGATGTGTGGGAAAAGTCGCTGTTTTGTTGAAACCAAACGTCGCCGAGATGACGAGTTTCATTTATCTACCTTATCATGTATTTGGATGGCTTGACTTAAAGACAAAGTGGTCGTTATATTAGTATCGAAAAAATAGCAGAAGATCTCAGCACCTCTTAAGGATTGACTCAACAATTTTGTTCGCTAACTTCGGTTTAAAGCATGTCAATGTTAGACGTGTACTAAAAGGCTTAAATCTTCTGCAAAAACGACCTCATGGAGAAAAGAAACACGGATTTATGAATTTTACATCGAAACTGTTCAATAATCCAGCGAGTGGAACTTCAAAAAATATCCCAGTCAGTTTTGTCAGACATCCCCAAACATGAACTCTCACCGGATGTTTCACTGATCGCTTTTAGTCGACCAAGCCTGCTTAACTGTGTTCGTCATCCCAAACGAGGACTCGTATTGGCTACAATCATCATCTACCACTTAGAGACACATTTATGACCTTTCGGGTCATTTTTGTATCGTATTTTATATATCTCATGTCATCAAACAGTCGTCGCATTCGCAACTTGGCTCCCACGTTACTCACAACTTGGAAGTTGTAGATAAATTCGTCTATTTTGTGACCAGCATTAATACCAATAATAACGTCAGCCTTGGAATCCAACGCAGAATAACTTTTGCCAACCCGTGATACTTCGGACTGAGTACAAAATTGACAAGTAAAGTTCACTCTCGACGAACAAAGACATACTTCTATGAGCCAATCATCATCCCTGTCCTGCTATAAGGTCCAAAGGCATGGACGACGAAAACATCTGATCAGTCGACGTTACGAGTTTTCGAGAGAAAGGTTGTGAGGAAGATGTATAGTCCTTTGCGCATTGGCAACGACGAATACCGCAGTCGATGGAATGATGAGCTGTGTAAGATATACGAAGACATTGGTGTAGAGCATTAAGAAACAGCGACTTGCTGGCTAGAAATGGATGAAAACACTCCGTTGGAAAGTACAGGTGGAAAAGGACCTGGCTACACTTGGAATCGCCAATTGGCGCCTAAAAGTGAAAAGGAAAATGACTGGCGCTGTTGAAAACTAGCTATAACCGACGTTATCGTACCTAGGCTTCCAAAATATCCCCTAATTTCGTTTTTCATAAAATATCATAGTTCCATAAAATTCACATCTGGTCACCCTGCTATGCCAGCACTCCCTGTAGCATCGACAGCAGCCTTAATTGTGTGTATTTATGTGCATAAATGGCAATGTGTGTGTATGCGTGTGCGTTTAAAGCGAGCACATATTAAACTCGCAAGCGTGTCGGTGCCATCTTAATGGTCTGAAACAAGTTTCATTTAAGCAAATCTAAGGGAACTCCCCTGTTGCAGCTTATTTCCTATTTGAGCGCATATGGCTGCCCACTTGAGAGTTGATATAGCTCTCTTCTGGACATTTATTAAATAAATAGTGTGCACACAATGGACCAGTGTTTTGATTGAGTAAATTGGGAGTAAATTAAAAATGAGTTTGCTGGTGTATTGACAATTATGCGGGCCTTTATGTATCTGTGTGTGTGTGAGTGTGTGTGAGAATGCAATGGATGCAAGCCGGATGGATATATGAGCACTTAATACATATGTATATGCATATATGTAGCTAACTACAGGGAAAAGTAACATACTAAAAAATTAAAGATACAGGGTTGCCACCTGTTTGGAAATTTAATTTTAAAAGAATATACTACAAATTTTAAGACAACTTTAAACATGAATATCAGTCTTTAGAGATGAAATAAAGCAAAAATTTTTAAAAGTGTTGCCATATGTTTGAGAAATTTATTCAATGAAATTGGTATAAAACAAATAGAATATTCATATTCACATATTTAAAATATATCCCCTTGAAAATATTTTTCAGTGGAGTTGCCACCTTTTTTTTTTTTTTTAGATTAAATTTCTGATTGATATATTTTAAAAACTGAGGGACTACAGTAAAACATGGCTAAATCGACTCAACTCGTAATGCTGATAATTCCCATATAAACTTTACAGGGTCTCCGAGGCTTCTTACTGGATGTTACAGACCTAGTGACAAACTTAATATACCTTGTTCAGGGTATAAAAATGTGTTTAACTGAGACTTTTGCTTGTCAATTTTGCCTATTAGTACTTAATCTATAAAATTACAGAATGATCTTCAAAGAGAAGCTGTAGACTACTTCGAAATTTCAAGTATGAACTCTCGCCACTTCATTCAATACAGTCTACAATAGTATAATGAGAACCGTTGCAACACAGTTTACTTGGCTGTGTAAGACATGCTATACCAATACATTAATTTATCTGGGTGTCCGGTCACATGAGTATAGCCAGGAATGAACTGGCTACTGAACTCACCCGCTTTGTAGCATCCATCAACATGGAAACAGAAGTTGCTCCGCAAGAATGAAGGAGTGGGTAGGAGGGGTATTGACAACTCCAAGGCATGTGACATGCCAAGTTGCTAATGGTTGATTACAACCTTAAAAGGCTTAAACATAAAATCAACCTCCAAAAGGACAAACTCCGGCTATTTGTTATCTGCTATACTGGATAATGTAGGCTCAAGATACACTTATATATCATGGATCTTCCGAATTTTCGGTTCTGCGACATGGAACCTGAAACTCCAGAGCACCTGCTATTTGACTGCACAGCAGTCTTTAGGCGCAGAATAAAGGCCATTGGATCCATGTTTCCAAATAGAGATCATATCGTATCAAAAGCACCTAGCAGTACATTGAAATTTATCAATATGCTAGGGCTAGATGAGTCGTTCTGACTTAGGGGAGGGTACAATAGACATTAGGTTGCGGTGCAATCCTCATTTATTTATCTAATATATCTAATAACTGTCAAAAAGCTGAGACTCGTGAAGTATAGTATATGCAGAACATTGATGAACGTTTCTACCCGATCTTTACAGATTTGTTGCTGATAATAACTGTTCCAAAATCGAATAAAAAATGAGATATGTTGATAAAATGGTTCTTAGTTAGTGTAAGCTTCTAATGGATAGTCAAAATCGGATATCTATTGGATCCCAACAAGTATGACTAAACTCAGAATCTATAAAATTAGTCATAATCATATTAGAACTATGTAAAATGACTTATTCCTTAAAATTTGTGCTTTTTTTAAGGAAAAATCGTCCTAAGAATCTATATCATTATGGAGGGTTTGGATCACACTTCTAAAGGACTAAACAATGCCTCTCAAAATATGTATATTCCGGCACATATCCACTCAGCTTCAAAACGCTTTTTTGTCGATAGACTGACAGCTTCAGTGCCGGGGCACATTACTGTTGTGCGTAACTTCTCTTAATTGAGTCCGGAAACGCTAAAACCAGGCTCAAACATTGCTGATCCGTTGAAGCAATAAAATTGAGGCTTTGAAAAATCACTAAGCAATCAAGGCTTTCGGACACAAGTCTGCAAACCAGTGCCGGCAAGCAATATGTAAGTATTTTGGACTGGTTTCTAATCAAGCTCACCGACTACCCACATGAGCTACGTACGTGCCACATATTGTTAAATGAATATATGCACCATGTAAAGACACATAAGCAATTCCATCTGTGAAACACACACTACTTGCCACCGTTTACTAAAATTGGTGAGTACGTGTGTGTGTGTGTATGTGTATGAGTGTTATATTGCGGCTTTCGGCGAACATGTGTTTACCGAAGAGAAGTTGCAACTTTTATTCTTTCTCCGCCGAATTGTAATCACCATAGTCGTTAGCCTTAATGTTACCACTGGTGACGGCTTAAAGAAGCAGAGCCATCATCCAGCCAGCGGCTAGCGGTCCAATGGCCAACAGAACAGTCAACAGACAGTCGGAGAGTCGTCAAGTAAACATCGAAAACTTTTCATCATCAACATGAAAATAAGTTTGCAACCACATTCACATTTCAACACAGTTTTGCGCAAATTGTGGCAACCGCAAGCTCGTCATCAACACGATTGCCTGTTGACTGTCTGTCTGGCTGCTTGGCTGCACGGCTGCCAATTTCGTGCCATTTCTCTGCGTCGCTGCAAGTCAGACGTTGAACTACAAGCAGGCTGAGCGTAAGTAGTATACTCGTAAGTACGAGAGCGGTCCGAATAGGTACGTAGTTTCAACGACGCTGCTACCGTAAGAGGTTTGCTATGGTGTTGAACTTTCGTGAAAACCGTCAAAATTTCTGCCGAATTGGATTCAAATTTGGCTTTGACCGATATAGGGTGAGGTAGTTGAGACAATAGGCACCTCTTAAGGTCGCGACGGTTATATCCTGCATTAAATATTGGGCATGAGTATGCCCCACGTCGCGTGTGTTCCTCGTTGGATCACTCCGTAAAATAAGTTCAACTGGGAAACCACTTCACAACAGCGTTTAATGCATTTTAAAGACAAACAGAAGGAGTTTATGTGCCCTTTTGTGATCTTTGATGAAAAATAGATATGATAGTACACAACAGAGACCAAGCGATAGTGGAAGTTGAAGTCTTCCCACGGTCACTCGGCCGTTCCCACGACGGTCGGATCTACGAAACCGGAACTGACACCGATTTTTATCCGTCTGAGGAATACTGAAAGATGAAGACCAAGTAATAGTGGAAGTTGAAGTCTTCACACGGTCACTCGACCGTTTCCACGACAGTGAGGTCTACGAAACTGGAATAGACCTGATTTTGATCCGTCTGAGGAATACTGAAAGATGAAGACCAAGTAATAGTGGAAGTTGAAGTCTTCCCACGGTCACTCGGCCGTTCCCATGACATTCGGATCTACGAAACCGGAACGGACCGTGATTTTTATCCGTCTAAGGAATAGTGAAAGATGAAGACCAAGGAATAGTGGAAGTTGAAGTCTTCACTCGGTCACTCGACCATTTCCGCGACAGTGGGGTCTACGAAACCGGAACGGACCCGATTTTGATCCGGCTAAGGACCTCTAAACTATTTCAGGGTAATTTTTTGCTGCCTAAACTACAACAACTCAACTCTTTGTACCTGGTCCGAAGTTTACAAGGATTCTCCTAACGACCCGAGGCATTATGGGCACACAAAGTGCGGTCCGATGAAGTTAAGCACAAGGATCTACCAAAAAATATGTTTTTTAAAAGGGTTAAAGAAGTAGAAGCATCGCTGGGTCAAGGTTAACGAGCGAATCTATTGAGCGCTCATATGCAATTTTTCAAAGATTTTCCCTCTTCACTTTCTTTCTTTTGTAGTTTAAGTAATTATCGGACCACCCTCGTGCATGTAAGTGCGTGCAACGGCACGTTGTAAGGAATGCGGCTACGCATAAGAGCGAACGCCTTCATATAAAACGAAAAAGCGGTCAAAAGTGAATAACAAAAAACGCAAACAACAACAATAAACAGTAATAATAAGCGCAAGAACTCATGCTCAGCTTAAGCCTGCCGCCAGTCGGTGGCAACAACATGCTACGGCTGATTACTACACTTTATTGCTCGGTTGCCACACACTTCCACTTGCTGAGCTGAGCTGTGCTGATCGCTAGCCGCTGGTGCTACTTTGTTACCAATAACTATCCGAAAAATTGCTGTTAACCAAGAGTCAACTTATAAGCGCTCTGCCACGCCACCACTCCGCCACAGTGCCACTTCAGCCATGCCTGCCATCTTTTCGTCACTATTTGACTTTTCAATTTTCGATTCTATCAGCAAAAGCGACAGCCAGCAATGCCGCAACGACCACGAAGCCTTCCGCCAGGCAACGTTTTGTACTCCTTAGCTTGGTAGCTGTTGCTGTAGCGGTTGGCTTGCGTCGTGTTCAATCATGCTGCACGTTCTTGCTTGGTCTGTGTGCAGTTGACCACAATGAATTGGTTGCATGATGAACGAGACGAGGTGAAAGCCACTCTGCTCTGCTGCTGCTGCTGCCGTAAAGAAGAAATTGATTTCTGGTCAAAGTGTGGTGGCACTTTTCTTACCGCTTAACTGCGAACGGAATAGGAAATGAACATAATTCTCATGTTTTCAATATACTTTTCTAACATTTTTATATTTTTTTATATTTTTATTTTTTTGCATTTTCTCAATTTCTGCCTTTGCCATATTGCCATACTGCCGTATTGCCATCTTGTTGTCATTTATTTTTGAAAAGGTAAATTTCCACATTTCTTGACCTTTGTGAGTTTGGGAATAGAGCAGCCGCCGTTGATTGCGTTGTGCGCTTGATGACCCTTTTTTCGGCAAACCCCATGCCCAACAAGTTATGCCAGTGCCAAGGACCAAAAAAACATCTCTGTGTGTGTGCAGACACTTATTGTTGAGTATTCAATTTATATGATTGCTTCAACTCGCACTCTCAGACCTTTAACGGTATTAATTTTTGAAATGCAAGCAATAGCTCTCGGGGACATATGTAAAAAAGAGCGACACACACACACGCATGAAAACTGGCGTGGGCACGGGAATCATCATATTGAACTCTCATTGACTTAAGGGCTGACGGCCGCTTGGAGCGTAAAGGTGAAGCAGGAAATTTGTTGTTTGCAAAGTGTTGCGGAAATACTGAATTTCGAATTTCTAATCAATTACTCCAAAATTACTATTATTATTACTATAAATAAAGAGACACTACAGCCAACTTAAATGGTTTTTAGTAGGCAAATATCATAAGAAAGTATGTGAAGTAAATTGCTGCTTTGTCGGCCAGCCAGCGCGCCGTGGCGGCGTAAGTTTGATAGCTTGATAGCATAATAAATTAGCTCTTCGTCACGTGACGTTTCTAGAAATTTGTGAGCTTGTAAATTACTCCTAATTTCCGTCATTCATCTATCATCAACGCACTGCGTAGTAAAGCGCGCTTGGCTGCTTTGTTTTGTACACAAATTCTTTAGTTTTGTCCAGTGGTGGCTAAAGCGCGTGATTAAGACCAGCCTCCGGTGGAAATATATAATTATAGATTTTTTCCGCTCAAACAACCTTGAATGCTAAGCCAAGTGAAGAAGTGTAGCCGCGGTGTGCACGTCGGCGCTTCAGCTAGTTGGAGGCGGTCATTTGGAACACAGGCCACGTAAAGCGCGTTCGAATATCCGCTACTTCTTTTAAATGTAAATTGATTAATGATCCCCATTTGTTAATTAAAGGCAAGTATGGTCAGTAGGGTGTCGGCAAATGGAGTACACTGCGTGATATTTGTAGATATTTGACGCAAAACGGTTGAGTCTTACGTTGAAACTCGGAGTTGGTTGTACTTATTTTTTAATGCTAAACCGTCTTAAGCAATACTTTTTACAGAAAACATAAAATGTTAGCATATTTTAGAAATAACAGACCCAATATTTTCAAGTTCCTTAATTTTCCCTATGGCAGAATCTTCAACGTAGTTTTAGCAGCATAAAAAATTGAATACCGGTTTTATTTTATAAATGTTTTTTAGATTTTTTAATATGGGTGTTTCATATTATTTACTAAATTCAATTATTTAAAGAAATTAAAAAGGTGGCAACTCTACTAAAAAGTATTTTCAAGTTTCTATTATTATTAAAAATATATTATTATGAACACTTTAATTAACATATAAATTCTATTGGCATAATTTCTTAGGCAGGTGGCAACTCTTTATACAAATATTTGCTATATTTCCTCTTTATAGCCTACAATTACTATTTTAGATTAGGAAACATATGTATTCCTTTTGTTTAACATATTACGTTAATTTGAAATATTAAAAAGGTGGCAATTTTACTGACAAAAAATATTTTTCAAGTGCTACTTATTTTTTAAATATTTGAATATGAATATTTTAATTAACATATTAATTTTATTGACTTCATTTCTTAAACAGGTGGCAACTCTCTTTAAAAATAATTGCTTAATTTCATCTTTATAATCTGCCATTAATATTTTAGGTAAGGAAAAATATGTTTGTCTCTTTATTTGATTTTTAAATTAGTTAAAAAAATAAATAAAAAAGGTGGCAACTCTACTGAAAAATAATTTTAAGTGCCTATGTCTTTTAAATAAAACGGTGGCAACTCTCTTAAAAAATAATTTCTTTATTTCAACTTTATAATCTGCCATTAATATTTTAGGTAAGGAAAAATACGTTTATCTTTTTATTTGAATTTTAAATTAGTTAAAAAAATAAATAAAAAGTAACAACTCTACTGAAAAGTATTTTCAAGTACCTATGACTTTTAAAACACATTTTTTTTTCATTTAGATATTAATATTTCAATTACCTCAACAATTTTATTGACTTAATTTCTCAAACAGGTGGCAACTCTTTTTACAAATATTTGCTTTATTTCAGCTTTCTAGTCTACCATTAATATTTTAAAATCTAGAAAAATTATATGTTTCGATTTATTATATAAATTAATTTTAAAAAAATTAAAGTTGGCAACCCTACCGAAAGGTATTTTCAAGTGCCTGTGACTTTCGAAATACATTTTTCAAACAGGTGGCAACTCTCTTTAAATATATATTCTTTAATTCATCTCTATAGACTGATATCCGCATTTAAGCATGTTTTTATACTATAAGTTTTCTTAAATTAAATTAAATTAATAAATTTTCCAAACTTTAATTTCTCTTTAGTATGTTACTTTTAACTTTTTGTATATAATAAAGAATATGAACAAAACTGATAAAAAAATAAGGTTAATCGGATCAAACAGATCTTATTTTAAGTAAGGTTATGGCTTAACCTTACTTTTGAGAAAATAATTGGGTATACGTAAGTACGTTCCAAAATTAAGAAAAAAAAGTTGCAACGACAAGATATTCTACAGATTTTTTCCCCTTACTAAGCTTATCTTAAATTTTTTTATTAATTTCTAAATAGGTGGCAACTCTCCAAATTTCATTTATAAAATACTCGCATGGAGAAGATTCTACCTTTTCTGTTTTGCTTAATAAACTTCTCTTAAGTTTTTTATTTGTTTTTCTTATTTATTACATTTCTAAATATAATAGGTGGCAACCCTACAAATTTTATTTCTCTACACTATTATCTTTGCAGAGTAATGAGCTGCATCTGATTAAGTAAATCAACTATTAAGTAAACAACTATTTTGACTGAAAATTATGAACTGTAGATACAAACAGAAGCCATAACCTCACTTTTGAAAAATTTTTATGAGTGAAAATGCATCGTTAGTTAATTTTTATGTGCTGTATAGGGTATACTAAGTTTAACACGAAGGTTGTAATATACGGAAAGAAACGGTGGAGACCTTCTAAAGTATATTTATAAACGATCAGCCTGATGAACTGAGTTGATTTAGCCATATCCGCCTGTCTGACCGTCAATCCTTCTATTTACATAGGTATACGCGAACTAGTCTCTAAGTTTTTGAGATATTGATCTGAAATTTGGAACACCGCCTTTTCGCTTTAAAAAGCTGCTCATGTGTTGGAATCGCCGATATCGAAGCACTATATCATACAACTGCCATATAAACTGAACGATCGGAAGCAAGTGCTTGTATGGAAAACTTTTTTGTTTGACGAGATATCTTCACAAAATTTTACATGGACTATTGCCTAATACAACGCCGAAATCTTTGATGAAAATTTTCCACATCGGACCAATATATCGTATAGCTGCCATACAAACTAAACGATAACAGTCAGGTTTTTGTATGAAACTTTTTACTTGATGAGATATTTTCACAAAATATGGCATGGACTATGTTCTAAGACTGAGCTATAATATCCGAAGAAATTTTTCTGATCAGATAACTATAGCATATAACTGCCATACAAAGCGATAAAAAAAAATTTCTGCAAGTAAAACTCAAGCCATCTATTCAATTTCCCTAAAAAAATTTCAAAATTATTTATGATTTGCTATTTTATCAACACGTACAGTTGTGGACATATTAATAAGAGTGAGCCCAAAATATAATACATAACTATGTACATATATGTATGGTCAAATAAATTAGTATGTGGTTTCCGCCACCCCTTTACACACAACTCTTTTGAGTAAACAACAAGCAAAGAAAGCGCTGCTTGAGCTTAAATTTGGATGGCTTTTCTACTTTTTTTTCCCGCCTCCCGGTTTATTTTCGGTCATACGATCTTATTTTAGGCCATGCCATATTTTTAGCAATTTATAATTGAAAATAACAAACAAGCAGTCAAATGAAAATTCCATTTAGATATTTATTTTTCTATGCCTGCAAGCAGCTAGCTAACTAAAAGGTACGAAAATAAACAAAAAACACCGGCAGAAAGGTCAAGGAAAAATGCCGATATCCATCAATGGTGGTTTAGAGTAACATGGGACTAGCAGCTACTGTCCAATTGAATTGAATTACTTCAAAATAATTCCATGTAAAACTTTGCCACGGTACAAGCCGTGCTGTGCCAGCAACTCAGCAACTTGCCGCACGAGTTTGATGAAGCAAACAAAAGCAGAAGGGCAAATAATAACAACTACAACAACAATAAGAACAACTACAATATCAAAAATACCAACAACAGCAATAAACTTCAATTTCTATGGCTGCTTATGCCGCGCGCAAAAGTTGGTTCTTCACCAACGCATTACCACTTGTCAGCATTAAGCGCATACGATTTATAATCTCTCGAAACTTTTCTTTTTGCGCCAAGATTTATTGAAAATATAATGCGTGATTTTTTGTTAACAATTCATTTTTCATATCCTGCCTACACAAAAACACACACAGGCGCACACGCCCACAACTACACAAAAGATGCGGCGGAATGAAACAAAAGTGCACGCACAAGCAGCGGCAAATACGTGTGTAGGTGTGTGTGTAAAAAACTAGAATTTCGAAAAAACATCACACAGCCAGCGGAAAATGTCAGACAACGAGCACGGCGACGGCGGCGGCGGTGGCGGCGGCGCTGTGAAAAATGGCCAAATGGGGTGGAAAACGACAACAAAATACACGCACACAGTGGCACACGCTTGACGCTGACGACGGCGACATAGACGGGTACTCGCTTCTCATAAATAAGATTAGTCGCAGTCGCTTGAGCAGACGAAAAAAATTTAATCAGGGGCAAAAACTGCAAGTAACTGTAAGTCGGCGCAATTTCGGTAAGAAATAGATTGCTTCAAGTGGGTGGAGCACCCTTGCTTGCTTGCTTGCTTGGTTGGTTGGTTGGTTGACTGACTGAAACTGAGGCCGAAACTGAGGCTGCAGCTGAGTGCTGTGCTTGGTGTGTTGTGTTGGTTTGACAGTGGCCTTCCCAAATATGATAAATAAATTTGTTGGTTATTCAAAATCAGTAAGCGTGACTCGGAAAATATTCGATAAAATAAATTTGTTGATGAATATGCACTACCCACAAATTACAGCAGTCTGTCAGAAAAGTCGCTGAACACATGCCCATACATATGTACAGAAAATGTTATATGCCAAAAAAAAAAACAAAATTATATAGTATGTATGTATACGTCTACTCCGTTTTTATGCAACCATAAATAAGCAAAAAGCATCCTTAGCGCTCCTCATTCGTGCGGTTTGGCGTAGCGCTGCAATGCAGCTTTGTTGCCTTTGTTCTTTGTCCGCAGCTGTTAGATAGTTTTCGTAGCCATTTAATTTCGTAATTTCGAAAAAAAGGCGACTGACTTTATTGCAAATTTATTGTATTTAAGCAATTTACTGCCAACGAAACACGCTGCCGGCCGGTGGTGGTTGGCGGGTGGCGACGTTATGCTGATTTATGTTAATTTCCTTCTGAAAATTGTGATTCTTCATACACTCCGCTCGCAAAAAAAGTAGATTTACTGACTGCTGTTTTTTAGGGCTTACAGATGACATCAACCGATTCGGTTTAATGGTTAGAAATATGAAGCATTGAAATGCTAATAAATATTTTACAAATTTGACAGTTATGTCCTTGCTGTGGTGAAGACGTCATGTACATATACATATATATATACACAGTTGTGGGCAGTGAAATAGGGCATTTGGAAGTTTTTTTAAACAAAATCAAAAATTTTGTTGTTTTACATCCGACTTGATACGAAGTGATTTTACGGAGTTCGTGGCAGTTGACTTAATAAATCTCCCTTGTTAAGAAGTGTTTGAAAGCAAAAAGAAACACCACCATTAAGGGGGTATTCTACTCTAGAAATCAAATTTTGGGCAGTTTTTTGAATTTTATTTAAAAAATAAACCAAAAATATTTTTACCATCCATTTTGTATGGTGTTTTTATCGATATTTTAAGAATACAGAAAAAGAAATTTACAAAAAAATATTAAAAATTAAATTTATTAGAGAGGGGGGAGAGACAGGTTTAAAAAAATGGCGCATCCTGACTCTCCTGGGAACACGAAAAAAAAAATTTGGAAAAAATGGCGACTGCCTGAAAATAAAAATCATTTTTTACGCTTTTTTTTGAAATTCCTGAATTTTTTTTAAATATTAAAAACAAAAATTATGACACGATGCTGGTAGGAACGACAAAATATTATATAAAGAAGGTTCACACAAAATTTCAAGTAAATCGGTTTATAGAACTTCAGATAATGCCGGTACCGGTTTTTCCACACGTTTCGAGAAAAACGCGTTTAAAGTTTAGGAGACAATTCTAGTGAACACGGACGCCACCTCACAAAATCGGCTGTATCTCCGAAAAAAAGTCGAATTTTTAAAAATCCTTCCAAGGTCATATTTTTGAAAGTCGAAACTTTAAATATATGAAAAAAAAAATCGAATTTTTAAAAATTCTAGAGTAGAATACCCCCTTAAAAATATTACTGACTTTTGGGGAAAATATATATTCGAGCAACTGCAATCAACTTCGCTAAAAGTTCCACATATTTTTTGGAACTTCTAAAAATGTCAACCAAAACATGCGCTTTACAGATTTTGAACACCAAACACTTCGACAAATTTTAACTCCCGTTTCTTTTAGCTCAGGCCACAACCCTTTAGACATGAGGTAAGTAACAGTATTTAGAAAACATCACCCACATTTTCAAACAAACTCTGTTTCCACCGTATAAAGTAAGTCCATCTAGTCCCTTAGTAATTGACTTCAAATGTTGCACACATCCACGACCGTCGACATCGGACCGGAATAGGACATACATTACATAGCTGCCATTCAAACTTACCGATCAAAATCAAGATAAGATCTTCATAAAACATTGGTCAGCAAGCACCCCATCGGGTTTAGCTATAGGTACATATAGTTACTAACGACTAAGAGAAGTTTGTAAGACCGGAGGAAACTTTTGTAGCCCCACCAGAGGTGATCTAGTGTCTGATGCCCAGCTCATACTTCTCCAACCTGTTGAATGGGAGTGAAAGCATAACACCAGGAGATGGTGAACCCGATTCTCCAATCGATGATGATAAAGCGAACGTTTTATTGGCCGACCATAAAGAAGTTCAAATAGCAATTACCCGTCTGAAGAAAAACCAAGCAGCAGGGGCCGTTGGGTTGACGGCCGAACGAAGAGCTGCTCCTTATCAGTCCATGCATCAGCTCCTTTGTAGAACTGCCGCCCGACGAATAGAATCAACATCATTTCAACATCGCATACAAGGTCCTATCAAGTATGGTATGTGAAATCTTGATAAAGACCCGTGAAAAGATGATCTGCATACACCACCTCTTCGTCATTAAAGCCGCTTTCGACAACATGAAAAGAAACTGCCTCTATGCCGCTATATCTGAAGTTTGTATCCCTGCACAGTGATACAGCTGTGCAAACTGACGTTGAGCAAAGCCAAAAGCTCCGTCAGGATCGCTAAAGACCTCTCCGAGCCATTCCATATCAAGTTGCTACTACGGACTGAGTAGGCAATTGAAAAATAAAGTCGTCTCCCGACGGCTAAATACCAAACTCTACAAGTCCCTCATCATTCCCGTCCTGCTGAATGGTGCGTAAGCATGCACAATGACATCATCTGATGGTCCGAGTGTTGTTAGAAGTGTTCGAAAGAAAAGTTGCATTGGCAACAGCGAATGCCGCAGTCGATGGAACGATAAGCCGTACGAGACATACGACGACATTGACATAGTTCCGCGCACTAAGAAACAGCGGCTACGCTGGCTAGAACACACCAGCTTTTAAGGTTTTCGATTCAGTAGCGACGGTGGAAGTAAGGGAAGAGGAGGACCTCAACTACGTTGGAGAGATCAAGTTGAGCAGGACCTGACTGCACTTGGTATCTCGAACTGGCGGCAAATAGCGAAAAGAAGAAACGACTGGCGCGCTGCTGTTAACTCGACTATAACCGCGTAAGCGGTGTCTGCCCAAAAAAGAAAAATAAGGCTATGCTTAGAATACTGCCTTCCTTTTTGCTCTTGAAACTTGAATTTTTACACAATAATCTGATCGATACGCATTATGTATGTATATACAAAAATTTAGTTATGTAAATATTTAACACTTTATCCATCAAATGCGTACTCGCTGCATTTCAGACGCTAAAATACTTCTCGATATTTACAAATATGACTTCTTAGAAGAGTAATTTCTTGCAGTACGCAGAAGCCTAGGTTAATATTTATCTTAATTAGAACGAAGGAAAGCAGTTTATTTACGAAGTCCTACATAAAAATAATTACAATGCAATAACAACAAACAATGAAAGATAACAAAGCAAGCATATGTGGGCACTAAAGTTGCCAGATGCAACAAAGTCAGCGCTAACGGTTAACTGCCTTAATATATAACTGCTTAAGCAACTATTTACGATAAATCATTGCTGCTGCCCGACGCAATAGGTGAGAAATGCATTTTAGCGTCAGCCCGACATTTATAGTAACACTTAAGCATTCCACTGAATGGTGTTTATGTAGGCAAGGTTACTCAATTTATTGTAAAAGTCACTTTTAAGAGCCCGCCAGACGCTCGCAGTCACAAAGATGCTACAACAACAAGAAAATGTGCGTAAGACGACGCAGCAGCGAAGATCGATTGATGCGCAAGCAAAGGCAGAGCGAAAGCAGAGAAAAAGGTGTTCGTATAATCCAAATGTTTACAGACACCGCCATGTGGCAACTGCCACACACATGCGTCTACAAGTGAAAACATTGCCACTGTGCGTCGTTCTTGGCTGCATTTACTACTTTTTACACTTATCAACCTCAGGAAAACTGCTATTTTATGACGTTATTTAGATTATAATAGCAGATAAGTCTAAACAGTGGTTCAACTTAATGACCCAAGTGGTTACAGAGAAAGTCACAACAGTCTGCCGCTGCTTGGGTGTGTATGTGTGTGTGTGAAAGCAGCTGCTTTGTTTTTCTACCTAACTGTAGGTCATGAAATGCCATGGCAATGTCTTAGAAATATGTGCATATCTCCGGTTTGTAAAATAAAATTAACGACAAGAAAATTAATGAGCACTTTTTTGTGGCTTTAAAGAGTTATGGAAATCAAAATGACATTTTTATTTGATTTTATATGAGCAATAATTTTATTTGTGCACTTAAATCATACTTCAACTCTTTCTTGCTGCAAACACATGTTTATTGTATTAGCATGAAGGTTATGACAGACAGGCTGAGAGAGAGAAAGAGAGAGGCTAACTTTGTTGTTGCTTACACTTTTTCAGTACTCGCGATGAAACAAAGCAAACTCTTACATAGCGAGCAGAGAAGTGGCGAATCGAACACGACAGTTAAGAAAAAATAAGATAGATAGAAGATATTGATAATGTCTAATATACAGTTAGGTGCTAGTGAGGCGATTTGAAAACTATTTGGAAATATGGATCCTATGGCCTTCACTGTGCGCCTGTGTTCAGTCAATTAGCAGGTGTTCTGGAGTTTCAGCCACCCTGTCGCAGAACCGATAACTAGTCCCATGTTGTATAAGTGCTTCTTCAACTTGCAGTGGCGAGTGTAGAATGCGACAAGTAGCCTGAATTTGTCCTTAGGGAGGTTGACTACATATTTGAGGTTATAACCCCCCATTAGCAACTTGGCATAGCGCGTCTTGGAGTTGTTACCAATACCTCTCTCTGCCTACTCCTTATTTCTTGCGGAGCAGTTTCTTCATAGTATGAGGATCCATTGCGATGAAAGGTTCCGATCCTACCATATTAGAAGATGCTGCGGAGCGGGTAAGCTCATCAGCCAGTAAGCCAATCAGCCAGTTTATTTTCGGATATACCTTTGTGACCGAGCACTCAGTGATTGATTACGTTCCGCTGGGCTATTCAGCCCTTCTCCACTCACCTGCACCAGCAGCGATTGGATCTCATAGGCAGAGACTGCTTAAGACCCACTTGACTAACGCTTCGATAGTTGCGTTGAAGGCTTATCTCTGTGCACCGACTTATGGAAAAGATTTCTGCCTGAAAAATTATCGGATAACTTTACTTACGTATGGAGAGTTTGGTGCGTGGACCTGTGATTCCTACACCAATTCTTTCCGACATTTTCGAACCGTCGGTGTACCACTGGATTGTACTATCCCTAAACAGTAGCTTGAGAGTGGAATCACTCCATTCATTCTAAGGGTAACCTTGAACTTCTTGGTGAAGTTTACTCTTTTGGTAATGCTGTCCCTTGGGAGACGAACCAATAGCATTACACCACTAACTCTTTCATTCGCTAGGATGAGATTACCTTAAGCATGAGAGAGACGCTGGAACACCTCCTCTACTGATGTACGGCCTTCTCTTGAACACGGCTTAGATATCTAGGAGCTTCGCAGTTTAAGAGACTGGATGAAGTATCACAATTACTTATATATCAAACTTCGAAAAAAACGCTGACGTACTAAACGACATGATCTTCAGAATCCTTCGAAGATTACATTGCTGCCTTAGACAATAATCTATGTCATATTTCATGCATATATCTGGTCAAGTAAAAGTTTTCCATACAAGCACTTCATTTTCATCGTTCAGTTCGTACAGCAGCTATATGCTACAGTGGTCCGATATCGGCGGTTCTGACAAACGAACAGCTTCTTGAAGAGACGGGCGAAAAGAACATGCACAAATTTTCAGATCGATATCTGAAAATCTAAGGGACTAGTCCGTGAATATTCATACCGACCGGCAACACTTGAAAATAAAGACTAGATAATAACCGTTCACACGACAGTCAGGTCTAAGTAACCGGAACGGACATGGCTTTTTATCCGGCCAAGGACTGTCAATTCGGCACCATATTGCTTAAAGAGCGTTTTGTGCCGCTACAACAACAACAACAGCTAGAAAGCTTCCAAACAATAGCAGCGAAAAGTCCTAAAAGATCAAAAACAAACAAAATTGAACACATGTTCCACATGAAGTTCAATATTAACAGTGGTTTTGAGCACCTTCGAGGAAATAGTAACAGAGTTTATGCTTCAGGCACTGGTTGATAAAACACCAAATTAATTTTACTTTCTATTGTATAACGTGAGATTTTATTGAGAATGATAAAACACACCTTTAAGTTCTATTATTACCCTATGAGTTAGAGGTATTTTCTAATGAGACAACTCACAGTCACTAAACGAGTTGTGTGACTCATGCTTGTACGAGTATAAACAACACTTAACTCGAAATGATAATACTTGTTGGTACTCATTTGGCTGCACCCCTATTTATGGATCTTACGTTCCCCACTCTACTTTAATGTGCATGCTTATTATCTCTTTTATGTGGGCTAAAAGAAATACAATGATACTGATAATATACAATATATGGAATTACAATGAAGCGCTCGTGCTCTTCTCAGCATCTGTGGCGCCATGCAGGCGCTCATTCATGCGTTTGGAGCATTGAAATGCTCTGCTTCAGCTGACACTTGCGAACTTTGCTTTTTCTTATATCAAAGAAGATGTTTCTTATATGAAAAAAGAATTTTCTTATATGAAAAAAGAATTTTCTTGTATAAAAAAAAAGATGTTTCTTATATATAAAAAAAAAATGTTTCTTATATGAAAAGAAGATAGTAAAGGAATTATTGAAAACATCAGCTAACTGTTGTTGACTGTTTGAAGCGCCATATCTTGACCAAAGGTTGCAAAAATCATCGCTAGATTTCTAAATATTTGTATATTTATTTGAATGTAGTAAATGTGTTTCAATGCATAAATAATTTCAATGGCGCAGACAAACAATTCTAAGAAGGTACAAATGATGTGTAGAGGAAGAGAGTCAATTATGCTTTAGTTATAATAAATAAGGCCAAATTATGTGCTGTTTTTACGACACAATAGCCGTCATCGATTCGCCATTTCGCTATCGCTATTTTGTGAAAAGATTTCTACATATAAACAACAACAAAGTGACCGAACTGAATTCGATATCAGCAAATATGCAAATGGCCCATTAAAATGGTATTGCCGCTCTAATCGATATTCCAGTTTTTTTAGACTTTAGGAAAGTATTACTGTTGGAAATGGTTTAAATATGAAATAATTCTCGAAAATGAGAGTAGAAAATATATTTTAAATACGAAAAACTAATTTATTTTTTCTTATACCATTTTCAGAGTTCAAGGGGTTACATGGGTTTATGGGTTTCAAAAATCGAATTTTGTTATTGTCTTAATCAATTCACAACACCTCTAGAATATTGTCCTAATATTGGGTAGTCGAAAAAGTCTTTTCGTGTTTTGTCAATAGATGTCTCCAGTGCTATCAATCACATTGTGTCATACCATATAGTGTTGGAAAGGTGAGAATTTAAGCTTCATTTAACCAAAAAAAAAAATAATTCGGAGAAGTTGAAAAAAGTTACAGCAGTTCAAAAATGAGTGAAAATAAAGAAGAAATTCGCTATATTTTGAAATTTTTGTATAAAAAAGGGAAGAACGCCACACAAGCCAACAATGAAATTTGTGAAGTTTACGGAGACGATGGTGTATCAGTTCGTATAGCACAACAATGGATCGCTTGCTTCCGTTCTGGAAATTTCGATGTGAAAGATGCACCTCGCTCTGATTGACCTATCCTTGATGAAGTCGTTGAAATTATGGAAAATATTGACCAAGACCGTCATATAAGCAGCCATGGCATCGCTAAGGAACTTAACATTCATCATCAAACGATTTTGAACCATTTAAAAAAGGCTGGCTACAAAAATAAGCTCAGTGTTTGGATACCACACGAATTGTCTGTGAAAAAATTAATGGACTGAATTAACATCTGCGATTATTTGCTGAAAGGAAATGGAATCGAACCATTTCAGAAGCGAATGGTAACAGAAGAGGAAAAGTGGATCATATACGACAATAATGTGCGAAAAAGATCATGGTCCAAGCGTGGTGAAGCTCAACAAATGGTCGCAGAGCCAGTATTGACGCCTCGAAAGGTAACGCTGAGTGTTTGGTGGGATTGGAAAGGAATCTATGAGCTGCTCCAACCTATTCGAACGATTGATTCTACATTTTACTGTCAAGAACTGATGAGATTGAAGCAAGCAATCGATAAAAACGGCTAGAACTGATGAACAGGAAGGGCTTCGTCTGCCATCAGAACAACGCTAGACCACACGCATCTTTGATGACTCGACATAAACTGGAAGAGCTTCGCTGGGAAGTTCTGATACATCATCCATATAGCCCTGAACTTGCACCATCGGACTACATTTATTGCGGTCAATGCAGAACTCCCATAATGGATTAAAGTTGACTTCAAGAGAAGTCTGTGAAAATTACTTGTCGCAGTTTTACGCCGATAAACCAGAAAAGTTTTACACTGATGGAATAAGGTCTCTAGCGGAAAAATGGCAAAAAGTGGTCGACCAAAATGGTACATATTTGGTCCATTAAGGTTTATTATAAATAAAAAAGAAAAAAATAAGTTGAAGTTTCATTAGAAATACGACTACCCTGTATTTCAAGTTGATTCAGGTCTGCCAAAAATCCAATTTTCAGGTATTTTTTTTCTTTCATCCAAGTTCTAAATTCTTAGAAAATATTTCATCTTTTACATGAGAAAAAAATTGTTAAAAAAAAGCCTGTTTTTACTCGAGGAAACCCATAAGGTTTGTAGCCACTTGCAAATCATAAAAATATGAATTTTTTGAAAAGACATTTTATTTTATAAATAAATAAAAAGGATGTACATTTACAGATATTAATATGCTTTGAAAAGAGGTGATTCATTTTAGAAAATTTTGCATTTTCTTGAACCCAAAGCCGATCACCAAGAACACCTCCTAAGGTGTCTAGCGTTAAAGCCGATTTTTGTACTTTAAATTAACGCAAATATAACAACCAAAAAATTTAATGTTACTATAAATGAATACGGATTGGAGCACAAGTCAAAATTTTTATTTTTGTAAAGTGGCGAATCGAACAAACCAGTGGCATAAATCAAATATTCTCTTCTATTGAACTCAACAGGATACCTTCCTAGTTGTGCAGCATAAACATTTTCTGAGCGGCGAGCATATTTACAGAGCTCACACGAAACGTAAAGAGAAGTGAAGTGAGAAGTGGTAAATGCAAGACAGTTATGGCTTAAAATCGCATATATTTATACAGAAAATATATATTTACAGCAGTGATTTCATAGCACTGCTCCGCGCTATCGCTAACAGGCTATGCCTTGTTTAACATTTTTTAATTTACCAATGTAATATTTATTACAGATATCCATTTACATATATATAAACAATATTAAATTGCATACACCACTACATACAAGGCAATGCAGGAGCATATGCATGAGTGTACTCATATTAATAACATTTTAATTGCTTTTTATTCCTACTGACCTGCAAATCCACATTCAACGTAATGCGTCGCGTCGCGTTGCGTCGCATAAACCAAGCGAGTCGATCGTATAAGATGCAGAGGCAACAACAACGTTGAAAAAGTGGTGATAAATAAACGGTTGGCAAAAATCGCCTGCTGCAGCGAGATGGATGACCACTTCAATCCGGTGCGCATAAATTAGATTTTCATTATGAAACGCATCCGCTGCTGGCTAACTGCCTTACTGACTGCTGACCGACTAACAGCAGCGCGGCTGTTGGATCGACCGATATATGTATGAACAGTATACAGTATTATATATATGTAGGTATATAGATATTCGCACTTCAACTCTTCAATGGGTCTGCTCGACTTGGTTATAACTTTCAAGTATCTCACTAACGCGCGCACAAACACACACACGCGCGCGTTTTCACTGGCGATTTGTAACGCTGTTGCTACAATTGTGTCGGTATGTATGTATGTATGTAAAAAGGGAATTACGTTAGACACTTTACACTTGTATGTATGTATATATAGAAATATCTGTGTGTTTGCATGCACTTGAGTATGAGTTTCTTTATATAACTATTATTTACACACAGCAGGGCTGCACATACACGCGCACACACTAAGAAGTGAGAATGGACTCAGTTCATGGGGGGTGGCACACATCGAACTAACACTAAAGTAAACTATTTTATTTTACGCGTAAGTACTTGTATATTTTATGCCACTATTTATTTTTTTTTTTTTTTTGCTTTCCAACCACTCACTACTTCGCCTGCGCTAGTTGCCGGCTTTATAGTTCACACTAATTCAACACAATTTCCGTTAAATTAAATATGAAAAAAGTGCAATGGCACCCACACTAACGATGACTTTCCTTTTGGCCGTCGCCGTCGCCGTCACCGCCTGACTTGGCTTAGCTTCGCATACTTTATGAAGTCGCCTTGCGCGCTACGTTTGCGTTCGGTGCGTTTGCCTTTCATGCGCTACATTAGGTCCTTAAATGATGATGGCGCTTATGCGGCAGCTACTCTGCTACTGCGCGGACTGGCTATTTGCACTGGCTCGTTCGCATTTAATCAAACAGTGGTGACAGTTATTACGACATTATGACCGAAACGAACGGCGCGGCAGCAATGAGTTGGATTAGTTGGGGCGCGCGGTACGGAAAATTCTCCAGAACCTTCCGCGCTTGTGGCGCTTGGCACTAGTTGCTGCTACTTATATCAAAAACGGCACACGCGTCTAATGCGCAAGTTGATTTGCGCGTATGCGCTTAGGTATTTAAAAAAAAAAGTGAACTTTTGTGACGCGTCCTTTGCACTTCAAGTGTCGTTGGCGTTGAAATATTGCAAATGCGTTGCGTTTTTGTTACTATTAATTTAAGTTGCCTTACGCGCGTTTAACGCTAAAAAATAAACGACTTATGTGCCTCGCCACCTACATAACACGAAGGTGGACACGGCGCTTTCCAACTCAAACTCTAATTCAAACTGCAAACTTACGGCTGTGTACGCGCTGTTGCCTTTAGCAGCTGCTGGCGGTGCAAGCGCGTGGCGTTAGTACTGGTGTTTGGTCACAGCGGCAACCGGAAACATTGAGTAAGAAAAATGTGTTGACGCGCGCCGTTGGTAGCGTTTGCGTAAGCTGAAAATTAGTTTAGTTTTCGCGGCTTCCGGACCAGCTATATATACATATATATATATATATATATATGTGTGTGCGTGTTGGTTGCTTGAAGTTGGAATTTTTAAAGCGACTCCCGACCTCGCATTGGCCAACGCGCTGACACTTATTGCTGCAAGCCACTACGCGCTTGCTATGCGTTAGGTATTTGCAGTGCCAACAGTGATTTCTATTTTTTCGGGAAGTGCTTGTTGCCGCCTGTGGCGCAACGCGTTGTTGTACGTTGTTGTTGATATTGCAAAAGTTTTTCACTTCGGTTTCTCCTTTAAATTCGCTTGCGCGGCGCAACAGGACCGCAAACCGATACCGATGTGACGTCGCTACGCTGCGGAAGTAGAAGTAGCGTGTTTGCGCCTCGCGCACACTTGCTACTTCCGTGATTGAGTTGCTCACTGCGCGCTCTATCTTCTACGTACGTACGTCTTGGTAGTTGCTTATTTTGCTGGCATAAACACACAGCGCGCTTGCGACTTTCTAGTGCCCCGACTTGTCTGCGCTACTTAGTTGACTTCCTTGCTGCGGCGCCTTGCCGGACCGCGCGCTTGCTTGCTGATAGGATTATTTGCGTGGCTTCGCCTCAATTATTCAGCGTCACCGCAACCAATGCGCCGCTGCTTGTTGTGAGCCTGCCTGCCTGTGCCTGTGTGTGCGCGCTGTCAAGTGGCAATTCTTCTGCTCAGCATGGGCGTGCGGCGCTTATTCTATTGAATTTATTTGCCAGCTTTATTCAATTTGTACACTTCACAGCTGTATAGGCAAAGCCGCCGTATAAATTATTAGTTAAACTGTGATAAATTGCGACACAATTCTTACAATTCTTTAGTGTGTTCGTTTATATTTTTGTATATGTGTATGTGGGGTTATTAGCGCAAATCCGGTTAAGTCACACACACAATTATATTTATTTCGAATATTCGTATACTTTAAATGGCTGAAAACACTAAGTTTCAGCGCAGCGCTTATGTTGCTACACGTTTAAGCTTTGACCCACTGTGCTGGCGTTTTCCTGCTTTTTTGCCAATGTTAAGCCATGTAATGCACGCTTTGCCACAAATATTTAAGTACAACAACAACAAACCTTTGCTTAAATGTTTGCTTCATTAAACACCAGCGCAAAATACCAAACACACTACGCGAATATTCCACCTACAGTAGTTTCATTATTGAAAATTTTTTTCGTTATTTATTGTGCTTAACAGCTGACCACAAATAGCTTTTCACTTAAGTAGGTGCGATATACAAATATTGAGCTGTTTTTACGATTTTAAAAAAAATTTATATATAATTTTTTATTTATTTTTAAAAATTTTTTATGTTTAATTTTAAATTTTTTATTACTATTTTCAAATTTTTTATATTTAATTTTAATTTTTTTACTTTTTTTAAATTTTTACATTTAATTTAAAATTTTTTTATTATATTTAAATTTTTTATATTTAATTTTAACTTTCTATTTTCAATATTTTTTATATTATATTTTACTGTTCTTTATTTTTAAGCAATTTTTTTATTCAATTTGTTTCTTTCAATATTTTTTTCGCTTGGTTTTAATAACAGCAGCGTTTATATTTGCCGTTTAAATTGTATATGCGATTTCTATAGCGCCACAAAAAATTTTTTATACTGAATTTTAATTTTTTATTTTAATAAAAATTTTCATTTCTATTTGAAAATATTTTTTGTTAAATTTAAATCTCTTTTATATCTGTTTTAAAAATTTTTATATTTTTTACACTGTCCTTTATTTTCACTAAATTTTTTAATTTTTTCTTAACACTTTTTTCCGCTTAAGTTTTTATTCACCGTTTAATTTTTTATTTCTACTTATAAATTTTTTATTAAATTTTAAATTTTTTTATATTTTATTTCACTGTTCTTTATTTTTGTTCACCGTTTAATTTTAATTTTTTTTTTATTTCTATTTATAAATTTTGTATTTAGTTTTCAATTTTTTTATATTTTATTTCACTGTTCTTTATTTTTATACATTTTTTTTCAATTTTTTTTTTAATTCTTTTGCTTTAAAAACTTTTTCCGCTTGAGTTTTTATTGACAGCACCGTTTAATTTTATTTTTTTTTTTTAATTTCTATTTAAAAAATTTTTTATCTTTAATTGTAAATTTTTTTATTTCTACTTTTTAAATTTTTTTATATTATATTACACTGTTCTTTATTTTCATTAATTTTTTCTTCAAAAATTTTTTCGCTCATGTTTTTATTACCAACAACGTTTTTATTCACCGTTTAATTTTTATATGCGATTTTTATAGCGCCACAAAATTTTTTCACCATGAAATTTGATATAAGCAGCCTTTGTGGCATGTTTTTGTACATTGGAATTTTTCAGCAATTGTTTCTGGTACTCGCGTTGTTATGCTGCTTGCTTTTTCATGACTGCATTCTTTCGTTATGTGACACACACACACATGCATTTGTATATATGCGCGTAGTCATCGAAATTTCCACAAAACCGTTCAAACAGCTCACCGTGCTGCTTTGAGCCGCAAAAACAAAAACCAAAAACGCGCACACACACACACAGCAAAATACCAAAAGGCAAACAAACCGGTTTCAATGTATTTTCAAATGTTGTTACTCGCTGCTGGCCAACTAGCAAGGGCACTCACTTTACAACACGCTCGCCACTGCTGCCGTGCAACACTTTTGCCGCTTGCGTCTCCGCTGTCGTCGTAGTCCGCGTTGTCGGCACAGCGTAAATTAAATTCAATGGCAAATGGCGTTCGCTTGCTACCAATTCAAACGTTAGTTAGCATTAAGTTTATATTTTAGTTTCTACACACGCTTTATTTCCACCAACCACGAATAACTCAACTCAAGTCAAGTCCACTCACGACAACGAAAACTTGTAATTTATCAACTAAAAATCTCTGTTTACCGAAATCAAAAAGTCAACGCTATGCTTGAGCACGATGTTGCCCGACCATGCCGTCGCACACGAAAACACACGTCCTATTACGAGCGTTGCCAAACTGACACTGACCAGACAATTGAGACAGCGACTGAGCAAACTTGTCTGTGCCTGAACTGACTGCACTAACTGAACTGCCTGTGCTGTGCACAAGAAGACTCCAGCGCGCCGCTGACTCGCTGACTTGCTGCTGCTGCGTCGATTGTCGGCTGTCGCCTGGCGCTGTTGGCGTACGAAATGCAAGTTTTGCGAATTAACCAAACAACCCCACTGCTGCTGCAAACATATTTGCACTGACAAACCAACACGCGAGCATACACACACACAAACGCGGGCGCACACATGTACAGTGGCGTTGAAATGCAGGAAGAGTTTCGGAGCATAAAGGAGCACAAACATGCGCAACACCAATAACAGAGAGTAACAACAGTAATGTCAACAGCGTCGTGGCGTTAAGGTTGGGTTGTGGTGTATGTGTGTGGCGCTGTGCGAAGGTGGAAAAAATGTTGTTAGTTAGTTGTGGTGTTGTTGTTTTGTTAGTTTTTAAAACGAAATTATAGCAGCGTCGTCGGCATCATTGTTTCGTTCGTCCACAGCACGAACGCCGCCACTGTCAACACTTTATTACTAGTAGCAGCGCTGGCAAAAACAACATGGTACACCACCCTCAACTCACTCCACTACTGAGTCATCATCGTCGTCGACTTTGACTTTAGCTCCCCCATTTAGTCAAAGGCTTCATCGCTGGCTTCTATGTCAAACTCATAAACGTGCTGCTCTACGCGCTGACTCTTTAAAACACACAGAATTTGAACATGTAATACAATGTATATGTGTATATAAGTGCGTTTGCATTTTAAGAGCGGAAATAACAGTGAAAGAGAAGCGTACAGCAATTAATTTCCTACTTACTGTGTTGTTACTGTGGGACGGTTTTACGATGGAGTGTAGTAAAAACTATAAAGTTTGAGACAAAGACTCGATTGCTGGAGATTTTTTATATTATATGAAGTATAATTATTCTATTATTGCAAAGAATATATATAAATCAAATAATGGAAATAGCCATGTAGCAGTATCTAATGCCAAAAATCAAAACTGCAAAAATTATATGTTTAGTATGTATATAATAATTGCTATATTCCTCCAATATTCAGGTTATTTCCAATCATTAAGTTATGATGCGCGAAAATCTCTATTTTTAAATATCTAAATTGAATTAAGATATTACATGGGTTTACGGGTTAAAAAAAATCGATTTTTTGTGGTCCTATTAAGTTCTAAAACATCTCTGGAATATTGTCCTAAATTTTCAAGTTAATTTGAGTAATAGTTTCGGAGATACAGCTTTGAAAACTTGTGCGCTCGAGGCTAGCTAGGCTAAGTGCGCTATCTTTAAACGCATTTATCTTGAAAATGTGTTTTTGAAATCGGTTGGCAAAATTTCTCGAGAACTACTTAACGGATCTTCATGAGATTTTTTGGATTACAAATATTTACAATAATAAACCGACATTTTGACTGAAATTTCAATTTTATGTAAAAATGTCTGCCAAAAATCCAGTTTTCAGTCTTCTTCCAAGTTCAAAATTAAGGTTTTAATTAAACACGTATTTTTTCACTTTAGATGATCCTGTAACGGAGTGTATCCTTTTTTCGAGGGATAACCGGGAATGGCGTTGCCATGGCAGAGTTTAAAATATTTTTTTTTTTTCAAAAAAATGCAGAATTCCTTTTTTTAAAAATGTATGTTTGCAACAATAACTAATTATAATAAAATATTTCATTTTTTATACGAGAAAAAAATTGTCCAAAAAAGATTATTTTTTATCCGAGGAAACCTATGTAACCCCTTAATGCTAAAAACTTCTTCATTCAGCCCCAATTAATAACTGAGTTGGCTCGAAAAGTGACGAATCAAGCAACCAAATGATAAAAACCAGACCTGGCTTCATCAAACCAAGAGAACTTAAGTATAACAAGTAAGATAGGGCTAAGTTCGGATGCAAGTTGCAAAATTCGAAGCCAGGAAGTACCTTAAGCCGTAAAATGTCATATATATACATATACTAAAAACTAATAAAAAGCAATTCGAAGGAAAAATGGCATTGTAAGACAAAAAAAAATATAGAACTTCACTCTAGTTGCAAATGTTTTGACCGATACTGTAACTCATACACTGACCGACATATTCGCCGTAAGTTTTGATAGAAAAGGGAAAATCATTATATGTAGTATAAGGGATCTGGAGTAGAGCCGATTTATATACCACATACTTCTTCTTTGGGAAGTAGATGCCGGTGTTGTCCGTTTTCGCCCATTACCGCAACGTGATATAGGAATATCAAAAAAATGCCAAGTACTAAATTTCGTCGAAATCGGTCGGTCGAGTCCCGAGATATGGGCTTTCACCAAAAACTGAGCGGTGGGACGCGATGTGGAAACACGTTTAGGAGGCCAAGACTTAAACTCTTGAGAGCGCATACCTTCAGACATTCCACCGGATTACCGAAGTGGAAATCGAAATCCGGTGCAAATTTGTATTTGATAATTCCTAAGTCCAAACACAGGAGTTTTTCTTTTATATGGGTTCACAAAGGAATACATATTAGCAGTCCAGGTGGGATCGCTCTAGATCAGCCATTTAACCTAATCTTATCTAAGAAGGGATCCAACTCTTGTGACATCCAAACTGTGTAGAATTATATGCCGCTTACGTAGGTTGCTATATATATTTCTGGACTAGGCAACACTAAGTGTTGCCAGGTGCAATCTGACATTTCTATTGGAAAGTTTGACATTTTTTAGAATAACATCACTCAGAACGTTTTGTCATTTAATCGTGAATTGTTTTATTTACAGGGAATTAAAAAATTCATCTCGGCCAAAAAATGGAATTAACTCGTGAACATTTTCGTGCGATCATTTTTCACAACTTTCGACGTGGATTATCACGACAAGAGTGCATCGATGAACTAAAATCTTTGTATGGCTATGAAGCACCATCCTATAGCACTGTGAAAAACTGGTACAACGAATTCAATCGTGGCCGACGTTCGCTCAAAGACAAATTCCGTGAAGGTCGTCCAAAAACAGCCGTTGTGCCAGAAAGCATCGATGCCGTACGTGAACTGACAACACAAGACCGTCATGTAACATACCTTCAGATAGAGGCATGCCTATGCATTTCTCCCACCAGCATACATTCGATATTGCATGAACACCTGGCCGTAAAAAAGGTTTGTTCTCGTTGGATCCCGCACAATTTGACAATCGCTCAAAAAAAGGCTCGTGTGGATTGGTGTAAAGAAATGCTGAAAAAATACGATTGCGGTGCTTCAAAAGACGTTTATAAGATCGCCACAGGTGACGAATCATGGATCTATGCGTATGAGCCCGAAACAAAACAGCAATCGACCGTGTGGGTCTTCCAAGACGAGCCAAATCCAACGAAAAAAAAAACATTTTCGTTGATAAATATGCTTATTTTCATTATTAGGCCAGAAATATATATAGGGTGATTTTTTAAGAGCTTGATAACTTTCTTAAAAAAAAAACGCATAAAATTTGCAAAATCTCATCGGTTCTTTATTTGAAACGTTAGATTGGTTCATGACATTTACTTTTTGAAGATAATTTCATTTAAATGTTGACCGCGGCTGCGTCTTAGGTGGTCCATTCGGAAAGTCCAATTTTGGGCAACTTTTTCGAGCATTTCGGCCGGAATAGCCCGAATTTCTTCGGAAATGTTGTCTTCCAAAGCTGGAATAGTTGCTGGCTTATTTCTGTAGACTTTAGACTTGACGTAGCCCCACAAAAAATAGTCTAAAGGCGTTAAATCGCATGATCTTGGTGGCCAACTTACGGGTCCATTTCTTGAGATGAATTGTTGTCCGAAGTTTTCCCTCAAAATGGCCATAGAATCGCGAGCTGTGTGGCATGTAGCGCCATCTTGTTGAAACCACATGTCAACCAAGTTCAGTTCTTCCATTTTTGGCAACAAAAAGTTTGTTAGCATCGAACGATAGCGATCGCCATTCACCGTAACGTTGCGTCCAACAGCATCTTTGAAAAAATACGGTCCAATGATTCCACCAGCGTACAAACCACACCAAACAGTGCATTTTTCGGGATGCATGGGCAGTTCTTGAACGGCTTCTGGTTGCTCTTCACCCCAAATGCGGCAATTTTGCTTATTTACGTAGCCATTCAACCAGAAATGAGCCTCATCGCTCATCGGACACGGACGCGAAACACATTTCGAACCGAACACTGATTTTGGTAATAAAATTCAATGATTTGCAAGCGTTGCTCGTTAGTAAGTCTATTCATGATGAAATGTCAAAGCATACTGAGCATCTTTCTCTTTGACACCATGTCTGACATCCCACGTGATCTGTCAAATACTACTGCTAACCTCAAAAAAATCACCCGTTATAGCAGCCCTCGTGTTATTAGGTAATAGTGTGGTTTGATTCATAAGGTGAAACTTTTTAACAAACTTTGGAAGATATACACAAACCGGGTCATCCTCTGAATTCTGTTGAAAATATGACCCAAGCTCTTGGCAAGAATATGTTTCATTTGATTTGAATTTGTATGTTCCGACTGATTTGAAAACATAGAGATAATCTAATATTTAAAAAATATTTTTCAGAAATTTTTAACTTTTTTTTCAATTCGACTTGGATAATACATCGATTCTTAGTTAATATAAATATCATTTATCAATAATTCATATAAAAATGTTTTTAACTTACCTTACTCTGTTTATGGACCAAGAATAATGATGAACGAGTATTTCCTAAAACGACAATTAAAGGAGAAATGTTAACCATTTGGTTTGGGCGAAAGTGAGTAAATGTTTAAATATAAATAGTGTTGTAATCATTTTTGAGTATTTTTAGTATTTTTGTAGAATTTAGTTCTAAATTACTGATGCTGTTGGGCTAAATTTAACTCTTTTCTAAACTTCTTTTGACAGAATTAAGTAGACCATACTACTTAGTCTCTACTATACCAAATATTATATACTAAAACTATGCATATTAAATTAAAAATAAAAATTATTGTGATTTCCTCAAAACCACACCACTGTGCAACGCTCTTTAAAAATTGGTCGCTTTGTCTTTGCTCTGCGTTGCCATAAAAAACATACCACAAATATAAATATTTTGATATGCCTGCATATCATTTGCGTTACAATGACGCTTCAAAAAACCCGATACTCATCGACAACTGTAGGCACATGCGTCTGTGTATGAATGTACTATATGTATGTTTGTAGGGGCGTGCATGCTCGCGTGTGTTCGTTAGGGCCAGAAAAACGTGTTTGGCTTCCTTTGCTCTGCCTTTTTTCCCGCCTCCGTTCGGTGCCTTTGCCTTTGTTACTGGTTTTTGGTTAAGTTCCCAAATCGCATTCTTCATCAGCACAACTCGTTTTCTGCGCGCTCTCACGCTCTGGCGATGTAAATTTATTTCTTGCACCTTAACATTAAGGGAGTGTAACATACATTTTGAGTTCTCTTTAAGAGCATTGATTCCTAATTGTTCTTTTTCCTTATAACTTCGACCACAACTTCGCTAATGTAAGGTTACTTCGTGTAAAGAGCGTACGGTTTGTTTGCTGCTTCGTGCTATGTGTGGTGTGGTGGGGAGTCGTTGAGCGTTTTAGCAGCTGTTTTGCATTTTCTTTTGAGCATAGCGTTTTCCACATTTTGCCGGCTTTCTTTTGCAGTGGTAGTTCGTGTTTAGTTTGTTTTTGGTTGTATGCTTTGCTAATGTGATTCGGCGTTTTGTGTAAATATGTATGTAAGTAAGCATGTTTTTATGGGGTGTAAACGATATGAGTGGGTGGTGGTGGCTCTGGAAAATTCCGTTTACTGTTTTGTTTGCGGGTTGTTCAGGGAGTTCGTCAATGCTGCCAGTCGGTTTTAATGAATGTAGCAAGTCAAAAGTGCCTGTAATTTTATGCTTCTGCAGTACAGCGAATGCCTTGATTGACTAATATGACTGTAATAAAATTGTATACTGTTTCTTTTCAACCTAGAATATCTGGTCGTATTGGAAATTTCCAGTTTGCTGCTAAAGTCTTTTGTTTCATATAAGCACATGTGTATATACATATGTATGTAACTCATTGTTCACCGTACGAGGTCTGTTTTAAAGTTCATTAACTTTTTCAATATTCCACGTGCCGTAACATTAAATGTCTGCTACTGTTAACACCGCTCTGTTAACACGTACACTGTTAAATTGAAACACTGTTATTGGCATTGTGGGTTTGTTACAACACACCAGAGACCAATAAACAGCTAATAAATTTGAATAGCCGAAAATGTATGCGGGCAAGGTGAAGGTCATAGTGAATGTTAAAAGAGCAAATCTGAAACTGATGAATATTTCACCAACATAACAACGCTAGAATATGCTAATATGCACAAGCAAAGTAAATATTGTGAAAGGCAGCTTAAGGTCGTACCCTTTCTAGATTTTCTATGCTGTGCATATTTCTACCCGTAGAAAGTAAAGAAGTTATTTCATAACATACTTGTTTATTGACGAATAAATATAATTACTTATTAGAAACCATTAGTTAATTCGTCTTTACATTTATGGCTTAAAGTTTTATTCGGTTTCGCTTGTTGTAGAGTAAATTTGAGCGGCTTTAGAAGAAATATACTTTATTCCATTGACTACCTAAGTTGACTGTAAAATCACTTATATTCTACTGAAAATAATTAATAATACTAACAAAATATTTTGTAATAACTCAGAGGATCTTTGTTCAGGCTTCTGTATTTGATAGTAAACTAAACTCTCTCTCAAGGATCGCACCAATTACCATGGGATTGTCTTGGACAACAAACTGCTGTAGAAGCACAATGTGGAAGAAAGAGTTAGAAGGGCTACCAATGCTTTTTATATGCGTGTGGGCAGATGCACGGAACAACCTCAGAGCTCTCGCCCTCTCTCATACACTGGTGCTACACTACTATTGTGTGGAAAGGGTTCCGAGGCTTGCTGTGATATGCAAAACGGCAGCTTTAATAACAACACTAACAGCGGCTCTTGAACTGGTACTAAACCTGCCACCTATAGACTTGCTGCAGGAGAATTTACATATAGAAAGAAAGGAGAAATTACATATCTAATGTACATATAGAACCTTCGGGTATAGATAGGGGGGTAATGGCGGTTTGGCAAGCACACATGATCCCACTTTTCAAGATGGTTTAAGCGGATGGCTTGAAAATTAAGGATAGAGTCGGTGCGGGGGGTACAATGTCCAAAGTAAGGCATACTACTGTGCCCAAAAAATTAGGTGACATTGTATTTATTTTGAAAATTCTTTATTTATTCTTCCAAATCAATTTCATCCCCTTCAAAGTAATCACCTCCCGATGCAATGCACTTATGCCAACGGATTTTCCAATCTTCGAAACACTGGTTGTTGTCACTTTCCGGGATGGCCTTCAGTTCCGTCTTCGCTGCGGCTTGAATCTCCTCTATCATATAAAAACGGTATCCCCGGAGCGGTCTTTTGAGCTTGGTGAACAGCCAGAAGTCGCACGGCGCTAGACCAGGTGAATACGGTGGTTGCGGAACGAATGGGTTGAGTTTTTGGCGAAATGATCACGAATTACGAGAGCAGTATGGGATGGTGCATTATCGTGGTGTAAAAACCAAGAATAGTCTTTCCACAATTCCGGCCTTTTTAGGCGGATAGCGTTACGCAAACGACGCATAACGTTCAAATAATATTCCTTGTTGACTGTTTGACCGGTTGGAAGAAATTCATAATGCACTACACCACGATAATCGAAGAAAACAGTCAACATTACCTTGATTTTTGAGCGACTTTGGCGCGATTGTTTTGGTCTCGGCTCTCTTTTGGCACGATATTCGCTCGATTGATCGGTTGTTTCGGGGTCGTAAGCACCAATCCAAGTCTCATCGCCAGGTATAATGCATTTCATGACACCCTGGTAGTCGGAAAGCATCGTTTCAAACACTTCAACGCGACGCATTTTTTCCAAAAAATTCAATGTTTTTGGTACCAGTCGAGATTTGACGCGCTTGAGGCCCAAAACATCCTTCAAAATGGTATTGGCTGAGCCTTTCGATATGCCAGCTTCATCAGCAATGTCTCTAATTGTTAATCGACAGTATTTCAACACCAAATCTTTGATTTGTTGAACGTGAGCTTCGTCGGTTGAGGTCGATGGTCGCCCTAGACGCTCTTCGTCTTCGACACGTTCACGGCCGGCTCGGAACTCACTTACCACTTGCAAACATTTTTTTTTAGACACAGTCTCAACGTATCCGCAGCAGAAAATTGATTCCATAAACAAAATTTAATGCAAATTCTTTGCTCAAAATATTTCGACATCGCAAAAAACGAAAAACTAACTTTTAGCAGCTCATAAAATGACACGTATCTCAAACACTAATGAATATTTTGACATAAATGTGACTGACAGCACTACCAACCTAAAAAAAAAATATTTCTCCAAATCCTTCGACGCGCGCAGTTTAAATTCAAATGTCAACTTATTTTTTGGACACAGTAGTAAGTAGTAAGTAAGTGAAGTGCCAGACCACTACAATATATTTTAAGCTGAGGTCTTTGCTATTGCGAAAGACTCAGAGCTGGCGTCATATGCACCTGCAGGAAATTCCAGAGTCAATACCTACATAGACAGTCAAGCAGCAATCAAGGCTGTAACCTTGCATCACATATGGGACAGATGTGTCCTGGGAAGCAGGAAAGCATTGGAAAGTGTTGTGAGAAACAAGCAACTTCGCTTCTAACAGGTCACTTAAGAATTGAAGGCAATGAAACGAAAGAAAGACACCAATAAGTGTGTACGGCTAACCCCTGAAAACGAGATCATAATTGGGAAACACATGCATTGCCTATAAGATGGTCTAAACAGAAAATCAAAATCCGATGGAACGAGCTACCTGTGTGATCGAAATACTAGCTAGTCACTGTCTGGTGGCGACACACACCCGCAGAGAAACTTTAAGCATATCTTGTGCACTTGCTCCGCATTGGCTAGACACGCTAGTCTAGTAGTACCATAAAGAACCAAAAGTGGTCTATGCGTGGCTCATTGGCGTACCA
Source organism: Bactrocera zonata (assembly GCA_037783105.1). Lineage (NCBI taxonomy): Eukaryota > Metazoa > Arthropoda > Insecta > Diptera > Tephritidae > Bactrocera > Bactrocera zonata. Next base: position 1,315,324 of record JBAWJQ010005072.1, on the reverse strand, counting down.
GATTAAGCTAACCTAACCTATACTATACTAAATATTATAGCTGTATTGTGGGAAAACTTTTTATTTAAGTAGGAAAAACATCGAAAGCCAGAGTGCGTAACTTTAAACCGCTAAACTTAACCTACTACCAACTCAAAACTCTCCAAAGGAACCACCTGATTAAGTATTACTTCATGGGAGTGATAAATGTCTTATAAAAGTCTCCTCTATGATACGAACTGATGTACGCCTAATCTACTCTATACGTCTCAATTTTATCATAATTCTGGCTGTCGCTTTGCTGACAACTCTCAGTACAGTGTAGTTTTAAGTTTCTCCCTTGTAATTCCAAAACAAGAGTAATAAAATAATTTGTATTCAGAGCATTCTATGAACTCTATACACTCTGCTCTTTTAGCTTCTATAGACGGCTCTGAAAACTTGTATAAACGCGCGATTTAGTCATCCTAGATGTCAATGATAGCCAGTATTACTTCAGCAGTCTTGTCCGTATACCACAGGTTACTTTTTTTTGTCGACAGCCTTTTCACAAGAACTAAAGCCGTTTCACCTTTTCAAGCGACATAGCTTGGCTCTATGGAGTCCTGAAAAGTTTCAAGAAGAACGGACGTTGCCGACCCAAATTTTGTTCACCGAAGAGGCCAATTCCTGGCACAATGAGTATGTAAAGGAACAAAATTGCCGCATTTCGGACGAAGACCAACATGAAGAGATTCAACAGCTGCCATTTCAATAAAACAACAAACAACGGTTTGGGCCGGTGGAATCATCGGTTCAAATTTCTTCCAAAATGATGACGGTGAGAACGTAACCGTCAATGGGGACCATTATTGTGCCATGATAACCGACTATTTGATGCCTGAAATTGAAGCTCGTGAACTTGGCGACACTGGGTTTCAAGAAGACCACGCCACTTCCCACGCATTGCATCAATCAATGGATTTAATGAGAGAACACCTCGGTGAGCAGATAATTTCACGTCTTGAGCCGATCGATTGGCTATCAAAATCGTGTGATATCACAGCGTTAAACTTTTTCTTGTGGGGATATGTAAAGGCTAAAATCTATGTGGACAATCCGGCTTCGATTTAGACCTTAGACAAAACATCATTTGCCGGTTAGCAGCCGAAATGCTCGCATGAGTCATCGAAAATTGGACTTAACCGATGGACCGTCTGAGACGAAGCCGCAGCTAACACTTGAAAGCGATATTCTTCAAAAAATAAGTGCCAAAGCATGTTTTTCCGAATGATAATAATGATTACCCATTAAGTTTGAATTTTATGTCTTTCTTTTTAGTAAGAACCTCGAAATGGATCATGCTTTACATCTTTTGTGAAGTCAGAAAAGTTCCTATAATCAAATCTCGTGTTAAGAACATGCGCCCAGAAGAGATGACAAATTTGCTCAGGCGTTTTATTTGTACTTTCGCTGTTTAAGGGGGTATTCTACTCTAGAATTTTGAAAAATTCGATTTTTTTTTCATATATTTAAAGTTTAGACTTTCAAAAATATGACCTTGGAAGGATTTTTCAAAATTCGACTTATTTTCGGATATACAGCTGATTTTGTGAGGTGGCGTCCGTGTTCACTAGAATTGTCTCCTAAACTTTAAACGCGTTTTTCTCGAAAACTCGAAACTACTTTTTTCCACACGGTACCGGCATTATCTCAAGTTCTATAGAACCGATTTACTTGAAAATTTGTGTGAACCTTCTTTATATAATCCTTTATCGTTCCTACCAGCATCGTGTCAAAATTTTTGTTTTTAATATTTAAAAAAAATCAGGAATTTCAAAAACAAGCGTAAAAATGATTTTTATTTTCAGGCAGTCGCCATTTTTCAAAAAAACTATTTTCGTGTTCCCTGACTATAACAGCATCCTTACTGATTAAGAATTTCTTTTGATTTTTTTTTTTAGGCCACCAGGAGAGTCAGGATCAATGTCACCAGGATGCGCCATTTATTTTTACACCTGTCTCTCCCCCCTCTAATTATTTTAATTTTTAATATTTTTTTGTAAAATTTTTTTTTTCTGTCTTCTTAAGATATCAATAAAAACACTATAAAAAAATGTATAGTAAAAATATTTTTTTTTTTTTTTTTACATAAAATTCAAATAACTGCCCAAAATTTGATTTCTAGAGTAGAATACCCCCTTAAGTTCTGAGTAAATTTTATGTTTCGCTAATCTCTAACAAGTACCTCTAGTTTGACAAATGATTCTAATAATTTTTAAGTGACCCATAATCTCTATTATATTGCTGAAAATACAACCTTATTTTGGTCGACCATTTTTTGTCTTTTCAGGCCATTCGCAGGAGTTGTATTTGTGTTACTTCACATAATTTTTTTTTTTATTTTCCTTTTGCGAATTTTTCGATTTTCCTAATTCTGCTTTACTAATTCTACGCAATTCATAATCCTTATCGCTTACATTCGCGCATTTCATAAGTTGCATAGCATTTCCTGCCGCCAACCGCCTTCACCGCCTACGCACTTGCGAAACTTACTTGCAGCGCGCGGCAACTGCATTCATTCGCATGAATATAAATGCACGAAAAAGCACAAGCGCATTTTCACAACTTTTCTCCGAATTTACGAGCGCTTTATGTATAATTTTTCTCTTTCACACTTGCCACTGCCACACTTTGCCAGGTTTTTTTTTTTTTTTTTTGCATTTGCTGCTACGCCGCTTTCTTACCAAGCGGAGTAGAGTAGAGTAGAGTAGAGTACTTTGGCCAGCAACTAAAGTGACAACAACAACAGCAGCACGAAAACGAAAATCTTTGCATTTTTATATTCACGCTAGTGCGATTTTTATCACCGCTCCCGAATGCAAGTAATTTTTACACAAACTTCTTTCGTCTACTCTGCTACGCTGCTGCTTCCGGTCTTTGTTTTACAGCCGCAAAATGTCAAAATGCAACATGCAGTCGACAACAAGCGGCGGTGGCGGCAGCGGCAAGGTTGCAGCAACCCGCATTTCCTACACAATGACGCTCGGAATATATGTACATATATACATACATATAAATGTGTGTGTGTGTGTGTGTTTGAGTTTTCGGCTATGTGTGCGTGTCTATATTACGCCAGCGCTAAGTGCTGATGACGCGCCACATTTTCTTGTTTTTACATCGTCATTCATGCCCCATCCCAGCTGGCACTGCCACTGGTAGCGTCGCCATCCCACTCTCCCCAGTCAACGCGCTCCCTTTGGCACTGTCCTACCACAATGGAGCCGCTTCCTAACTACACGGCATTGCACTGACGCTGCTTTAGTTGGCGTCGCGGCGCGGCAATGCACTTTATCCTGCCGCTATGCCCACTCGTACTCGTACTCCTCCTAGCCGTCAGTCGGTCTTGCAGTCGTGCTCGTGCAATGACAATGACATTCAGTGCCGTCAGTGTCGTCAATGCCGCAGCCGCAAGGATGGTAATGAGGTGGTCGGTCGGTCGCTAGCTCGCTCTTCGTGGCTTTGCCGCCGCTTGGCCAGCTCAACGCTCTTCAAGTTATCAGCGCAGTGTTTTTTTGAAGCTCATTCACTTTTTTATTGTTTGTGTTTTTCTTTTTTTTTTTTTTTTGTTTTTGCTCTTCTTTGTTTTTGTTATTGTTTGGTGCTTTTACTTTTTTACGTGAAACTTTAGTATTTCTTGCTTGGCAATAGAATGAGAAAAGTTTAAAAAGTGAAATGGTTTCTGTTGCATTTGCAACGAATGTAACGGAATGAAAGTGTTGCACTCAACAATGCTTGGTGGCATCATAAAAATGTTGATGCCGATGTCGCTGTCGCTGTGCTGTGTCATTCGTTCCAGCGACCATTGTTGCTCCTGCAAATATTTGCTGCTTGTGGAAACATGCCAAACACACATACACATACAAATGCATACATATCTACATATGTATATTTGTGTGTTTTCTCACTGTTGTTCTTAGCTCGTTTGCGTTTTCGGTTTGTAAAATTGCAGATAGTAAACATAAAAGTGTCTTTCTTTTCAACTCCTTCTGCTTTTTATTTATTTGCTCCAACTTTTCTAACGGCAATTTTTACTGCTCTTCGAATTACCAACGGATGTAACCATATCATCCACAGTTGGTAGTTGCTTCATTCGATTCAATTGAAATTCCCAGCAATGTAAGACGCTCACTTTTTAGGGGATATCGCTTGCCGCGCATAACGGTGCAAGTTAGCGTTGCCATGGTGTAAAGTCATAACTATTTTCAACACAATGTAATGAGATTGGCACTGTTGCACGAGGACTGCTGTTGGTAATGGCCTTAAAATCGACCTTTTCTTAGAAATCTTGACAAAAGCGAAAACTAAATCAAAGCAATAAATGCGGTTAGCTTTTCGCCCAACTATTGGGTAGTCGAAAAAGTCTTTTCGTATTTTGTCAATAGTTGTGGTTGCAGTCGTATATCTGCAGTGCTACAAGTCACATGGTTTCCTACCATGCATGTGTTGAAAATGTGAGGCTTTAAGGGGGTATTCTACTCTAGAAATTAAATTTTGGGCAGTTTTTTGATTTTTATTTAAAAAAAAAACCAAAAATATTTTTACTATCCATTTTTTATGGTGTTTTTATTGATATCTTAATTAAATTTACAAAAAAATATTAAAAATTAAAATAATTAGAGGGGGGAGAGACAGGTGTAAAAAACATGGCGCATCCTGGTAACTTTGATCCTGACTCTCCTGGTGGTCGGAAAAAAATCAAAAGAAATTCTTAATCAGTAAGGTTGCTGTTATAGTCCGGGAACACGAAAAAAAAAATTTTTGAAAAATGGCGACTGCCTGAAAATAAAAATAATTTTTTACGCTTTTTTTTGAAATTTCTGAATTTTCTTTTAAATATTAAAAGCAAAACTTTTGACACGATGCTGGTAGGAACGATAAAGGATTATATAAAAAAGGTTCACACAAAATTTCAAGTAAATCGGTTGTATAGAAATTGAGATAATGCCGGTACCGCGTGGAAAAAATTAGTTTCGAGAAAAACGCGTTTAAAGTTTAGGAAACAATTCTAGTAAACACGGACGCCACCTCACAAAATCGGCTGTATCTCCGAAAATAAATCGAATTTTGAAAAATCCTTCCAAGGTCATATTTTTGAAAGTCTAAACTTTAAATATATGAAAAAAAATCGAATTTTTCAAAATTATAGAGTAGAATACCCCCTTAAGCTTCATTTAACCAAAAAAAAAGAAATTCGGGGAAGTTGAAAAAATCTTACAGCTGTTCAAAAATGAATGAAAATAATGAAGAAATTCGCTTTATTTTGAAATTTTTGTATAAAAAAGGGTAGAATGCCACGCAAGCTACCAATGAAATTTGTGAAGTTTACGGAGACGTTGTTGTATCAGTTCGTGTAGCACAATTCGATCGCTTCCGTTATAGAAATTTTCTCGCTCTAGTCTACCTATCGTTGAAAAAGTCGATGGAATTATGGAAAAGATTGACCAAGAACGTCACATTAGCAGCCATGACATCGCTAAGGAACTTTGCATTCATCATCAAACGGTATTGAACCATTTAAAAAAGGTTGGCTACAAAGATAATCTCGATGTTTGAGTACCAAATTAATTGTCTGTGAAAAATTTAATAGATTGAATAAACATCTGCGATTCTTTGCTTAAACGAAATGAAATCGAAGCATTTCAAAAGCGAAGAAGGTAACAGGAGACGAAAATTGGATCAAATACGACAATAATGTGCGAAAAATATCGTGGTCCAAGCGTGGTGAAACTCAAAAAATGGTCGCAAAGCCCCGATTGACGCTTCGAAAGGATATGCTGAGAGTTTGGTGGGATTGGAAAATAATCATCCATCACTCTAGCATTTTCGAACGGTTGATTCTATATTTTACTGTCCACAACTGATGAGATTGAAGTAAGCAATCGAAAAAAACGGCCAGAACTGATCCACAGAAAGGGCTTCGTCTTCCATCAGAACAACGCTAGACCACACACACATCTTTGATGACTCCGCAAAAACTGGATGGGCTTGGCTGTGAAGTTTTGATGCATCCACCATACAGCCCTGACGTGCCACCATCGGACTACCATTTGTTTCGGTCAATGCAGAACTCCCTTAATGGAATAAAGTTGCCTTCAAGAGAAGCCTGTGAAAATTACATGTCGCAGTTTTTCGCCGAGAAACTAGAACATTTTTACACTGATGAAATAATTGGGGTACTCACAACGTGTCATAAAGCATCGTAAAATCATAAATACTATACTAGTTTAAAAAATTTGTTGTTGGATTGCATACTAAAATAAGTTTACGCAAATACAACGCTATGTTTTCGGATCGTTATAACTTTATGAGACTGTGTGAAATCCCTAAATGTCTCTAGCGGAAAAATGACAAAAAATGGTCGACCAAAATGCTTTATATTTGGTTAATTTAAGTTCATTTTAAATATAAAAAATAAGTTGAAGTTTGATTAGAAATACGAAAAGACTTTTTCGACTACCCTATCAATTTTTATATATAAAAAGTACGTGTCACGTTGTTTGTCCGCGATGAACTCCTAAACTACTGAACCGATTTTAGTAAAATTTAGCACACTGGGTCCAGTTCAAACCAACTTAGAAGATAGGATAGTAAAAACAATTCATAAATAAATAATATAGTAAAAGCTCAGTTAAATGGACGCCCCATTGCGCGGACATCTCGATTAACCATAACGTTGATGTTTATTAAGTATAATCTATTAAGCGGACAACTCTATTAATTGAACAGAAATGCTGGTAACCAGACATTGAGAAAGCAGCCTTTAACTTGTTATTTTTTCCTAAGAAAATTTATATTTTTACTTAAAAATAAATACATTTTAAGTAAACTAAATTTTATTCTAATTTTTTCAGCTGTTTTGAAATTTTAAAATAAACTATTGAAAATTTGCAAATCGTCACCTAAAATGCAAAATAACGTAACATAAATTTTTATAAGTTTACAGTCGAAGGAAGAACGATATAATAGAAACCACTCATATTAAAACAAAATTTGAGTATTGGTTATAAAATGGTTAAATATTGGTTATAAAGTGGTTATATGTAAATTGGTTATGTATTAGTTATATCTACCAACGGAAACTGAAAATTTAATGTTACTTTTATTTAATATGCTGAGTCGTAAGCAATAAAAACCTCAATTTCTATTTGTTTTTTTTTTTTTTTTTGGTGATACATTGATTTGCATTTTTATTGATTATTTCATCATATAATCATGAATTCACATTATTTCATGAATTCTTAAAATAAATTTAATTTCCTTAAAAATTACAAATTAATTTGTATACAAAAACCCTGTGCTTACCTTTAATTTTTATCGCAAAACATTTGTTACTCTCCTGGACTGTTATTATTTGTTTGTTTGTTATGCGAATGACGTTGTTGGTAAATTAGAAAATGCCGCTAGGCGAACATCGAAAGAACGAACACCGAAAGAACGAACGCTCGACTTCACATTTTACGAAATATATTTAAATAGAAATTAATTCAATAGAAAACACTATTTATGATTGATATGCAATATTGGATTTCCACGCACTTCGCTATTAGCACCATTAGCAAATATAAACACAAACATTAGAAACAAAAATACCTACATATGTACACACACCACTTTGTTTCAATTTACGCACATTTTTTGCTTTTACAAATTTTTTTTTACTTTTACTAGAACACTTGCAACTTTTCACTTAATTTTTCTTTCACTAAATTTATTTGACTTTTCTTTTAATTTGCACAACTCTGACTCAAGCTTTTAAATTAAACAAAATAATTTAATAAACACTTTTACTTTAAATTTCTTACGCGTTTATTACTATTTTTCCCGCAACACGAACTCACGCACAATTTGACCGCTGACCGATCGCGATTGAAAAATTCCATTTGACTGACTGTGAGCACATGTGTAGTGAGTGTGAGTGTGCAGAGTTCCCCACCACAGCGGTGATGCTGTTGTGTTTGTTGTACGTTATATGCAGTGGAGTGCGGATATGCCGAAGGTGTCCGTTGTTTTTGGCCACCTTCGTTTGCGTTTGCTCATCGCAGCATAGCGAAAAAGTAATACAGTCGCTATTTACGGTAGTTGTTGCTTCTCCTTGAAATGTTTGTTGTTTGTGAATTAGCAGCAATTTGGCGATAGAGGTGTCAAATGAAAGAACTCGCATGCGATTTTTGTATATAATCTGAAAATATTTTAAAATGCTTATTGAATGTTGAAATATTGAAATAATCGCATGCGATTATTTATATATTCTGACTATAATAATGACTAAATGAACATTTGGTTTTACAAAGTAAGAAAAGAAAAATTCTTTAAGTTGACCCTTAATTTTCACATTCTACTTTTATAAGTATTTTATCGATACCGTATTTCTTATTTATTATATACATATAAAATATAAGATAATAAAACAATTGTATTTTATGAATAATAACAACAAATAGGAAGAAGTGTTATTCGGGAATTCAGTCATATGGCACAAAATCTCGCAGAAATTATAAATTGCTAGTAGACCATGGTAGATCATTTTTGAAAATAAAAAAAAAAAAACAAATTCGAACTAAAAAGTGAAAAATAATCTTTTTCAATAAAAGCGCTTCAAAAGGTATCAATAATATTATTTATTTCTGTGAAAGCGCATTCGATGCCATTATTTATGGAACTCGATTTCTTTTGCATGGCCACCACGAGCACGTTTGCAGAAGACCAGCCACTGAACCCAATTTTCGGCGGTTTTCAAGTTAAATGAAAATCTCCCCTTTCTAACACTATATGGTATGACACAATGTTATTGGTAGCAATCATCTATTGACAAAATACGAAAAGATCTGACAATGGTATTTCTGTGTATCAAAATTGGGTTGAATCATGTTAATACTTCCCTTAGTCCCCATATATGTATGTACCTCATATAAAGATTTTCGAGCTTCCTGGTGATTTTATATTCCCTAAATCGGTCAAGATGTGAGTTATCCTAATAAAACTGTGTTGCGTTTTTTCTTATAACGGTGCATATTTGTGGTTAGATGGAATAAAATCGCCCTAGATCACATACATATATACATATATATGTTTGTATGTAAGTAACAAGCCTTATGTACTTAAAGGTACTTTCCCGGCATTGATCCTTGTCAGAGCATAAAAGGTTCGGTTACGGCCGAACTTAGCACTTCCTTACTTGTTTTTTATTTAATTCTAATTTTTTAATTATTTTTTCTAATGATAAAAAGTTTATATTAAATATAATATAAAGCTTTTTACGCGCTCTTAGCCAAAAAAAAATTTAATGTGCCACAATTAACTGATTTCGTGCTTTGTTTTTGTCACTTGCATTGAGCAATATTTTGTTTACTTAAATTATTAATTAATTAAATTATTGACCTGTGATATTAGCTAGCATATAATTATGGAAGTATTTTCTTTCTAACGGCGCTTTATTTATTACAAAACAAAAAACCGAAAGTAAACATAAATGAAACAGCAACTAAAACTGTGGCAAGTATAGGTATTTGTGGCTGTGACGTCAGGCGCAAAGTGCAACAAAAAAGAAAGAAGCAAAACAAATTCGCTTATTTACATTGCAAATGATTTAAGCAGATTTGTTACACTACTTTTTTATTTTATTTTACGCATTTGTACGCAACAGCAACGGCAACAACAACAACAAGCGCTACACGCAACACACGCAACACACGCAAAGCGCTTTACACAATTACAACCGATAATTATTGGTTAATTAATTAAATAAATAATAATTACATAAATCAATTATTGAGAATTTACAATTATGCCGCTGCGTGGCACGTTGTTGACTCAAACCCGGCCGCCTGCAACAAGCAACACAGCAGTGAGTGTCGTTAGCAGGCGTAAGGTTGCTCGAAGTGAATGCTTTGCTTATGGCTTTGTGAGTGAGTATGTATGTGTATGCGTGTATGTGTGTATGTAGGTTTGTATAAATGAAGGTAAATATTTGTGTGTTAATGGATGTGCATGAATGTTCATTTATTTGCTTGCGGTAAATAAAGTGTGTGTGTGTGTGTGTGTATGCAATTATATCATTGCACCTACCCAAATATACAGACAAACATAAATATGTACATACATACATATAAACATGGGTATTTAGTGAGCGCTGGCAGTATTTGGTCACATCAATAACGTCATTGTAGCGCAACAATAACAAAAACAAACGAAAAAGGCGGCCTGCAACAGCGTCACTGCAAGGCAAACACACACACATACATACATACATATATGAGACCTATAGTTCGTAACGCTAAAGACGGTGTGGCAGGAAGGTGCACCGCACCGCATCGCATCGCATGGCCATGGGCATGGCTTAGGCGGCGGCGATGGCGATGGCGTGCATGTCCGTGTCGAATATTACACACATTTACAATTTCTTGCACACATGACGGTGTAAATCATTTTCTAATCAGTAAAAGTAGATCGCACGCACCACTAAATTCTCAACGAACTAAAATACAAATAAACGCGCAAACAGCAGACACACATACACACACGCACATGCATGCAGTTGCATGTCGCTGCGCTGGCATACAAACGGACAATATGAGTACGTGTCTGCCGTTCAATGTGGCCGATACACCAATGTCATTTATTGTTATTGCAAGTTGGTGTTGTTGTTGTTGTTGTTTGTGTTTGTGTTGTAGCGTGTTTTGTTCGGTTGTGTTCATGTCTAAAGTGCTTCTAAGTGCACTTTACCCGCACAATATCAACAGCACAAGCAGACAATGCCGATAAGCCTCATAACGCATCCCATGGAATCACATTGAACTTCTACAACATACATACATACAAACAGACACCTAGCTATGCATGTATGTATGTAGGTATTCCTACCTAAACACATATCGATTTGTAATGTAGTGCCGGTAGAATCAAATGACCACCATCACCGTTGCTTTCGCACAGTGTGTTCGTTGCTTATGCTGTGGAGCAAAAATAATAGTCTACCAAAAAATAAAAAAAAACGTTGCCATCTATTTTCAAAGTTTTTGTCAAAAAATTATCTCGATAAAAAATATAGGATTATGGAATTAAAGTAAAAGGAAGAGGCAGTTCAAAATAATTTTAAGAAGAGTTGCCACCTGTTTAAGATATTTTTCATTCTAATTTTACTAACTTGATAATAAAAAAAAATTATTTATTATGTGATTATCAAAATAAACTAATCTTAGAAATAGGGTTGCCATCGGTTTTCAAATTATTTGACAAAAATGATCCCGAAAAAAAATTCCGATGAAAAACCTGGCAGTATGGAATTAAATTAAAAGGATGAGGCAGTTAAAAGAGCTGCCACCTGTTTACTATTTACAAATAAAGAGTTACTATGTGTACTATGTATAAAAACAAACTACTAAATAGTCTACTAAAATTATTAAAAAAAAACGTTGCCATCTATTTTCAAAGTTTTTGTTAAAAAATTATCTCGATAAAAAATATAGGATTATGGAATTAAAGTAAAAGGAAGAGGCAGTTCAAAATATTTTTAAGAAGAGTTGCCACCTGTTTAAGATATTTTTCATTCTAATTTTACTAACTTGATAATAAAAAAGAATAACATATTATGTTATTATCAAAATAAACTAATAAATAGTGTAACAAAATTCTTAAAAATAGGGTTGCCATCGGTTTTCAAATTATTTGACAAAAACGATCCCGAAAAAAATTCCGATGAAAAACCTGACAGTATGAAATTAAATTAAAAGGACGAGGCAGTTAAAACTATTTTTAAGAAGAGTTGCCACCTGTTTACAATTTTTTAATCTCCTTCTACTAAATTTATAAAGCAAATAAAGAGTTACTATATGTACTATGTATCAAAACAAACTAATAAATAGTCTACCAAAATTATTTTAAAAAAAGCGTTGCCATCTGTTTCAAAATTCTTTGTCAAAAAATTATTTCGATAAAACACATAGCAATACGGAATTAAATTAAAAGAAAGAGACTGTTAAAAACATTATTAAGAAAAGTTGCCACCCATTTGTTGTTTTTTTCTATTCTAATTGAACTAAATTCCAAAAAAAAAAATTAATATGTGGCTATCAAAATAAACTAATAAATAATCTAACAAAATTCTTAAAAAAGGGTTGCCATATTTTTAAGAAGAGTTGCCACCTATTTTCCTTTTTTCTATCTAACAACTTGATAGTAAAAAAGAATTATTAAACATATCATATTATCAAAATAAACAAATAAATAAATTTAGCGTATTTTTGAGCAGGGCTGAAAATATTTTTGCGAAGGGTTGCCAACTGTCCATATATTTGTTTAAATTACATTCAATGAAAATATATTTCGATACATATACCAAAAGGCAAACTTTAAATTAAATATATGTTACTTCAGAGAGTTGCCACCAATTCTTAAAATAAAAAATAAAAAAAAAAACAAGTAAGGAAAAGCCGAATAACCGAACATTTCATACTCAGGCAACTTTCAAAGATTTAAGTTAGGGAAGTACCTTCAGGTACATAAGGACTGTCAGTTAAATGGGGTCTAGGGCGAGTTTTCACCCGATTTTATTCTATGCACAAATTTGCACCGTTAGACGCTCTCTCAATTTTAATAAGATAACTCACATATTGGCTGTTTATGTGGTATAAAGTCACCCATAAGGTCGAAAATCTCAGTATATGGGGGCTAAGGGAAGTATAATATTAGCCCGCTTCAACCCATTTTTAGACACCCAGATATACCACTAACAGGGTAGGATTCTCTCTGTATATCAATTATATCTCTCACACATTGACCGATATTTTCGATAAAAAATCAACTATAAACACTGTGTCCACATATTCAGTACCTAGAGGCTTGAACAATTTTGGTTCGACTTGGGCAATTTTTAGTCACAAAGTTTAACACCTCAACAAATGCAGTCGGGTAAATATTTTTAAATAGATTTTTTTTTGAGTACCATAGTGCGTTATATACAAAAATAGTTTTTAGTAATCCTCACCCTCATTTTGAACTTCGAAAGCAAGTATTTCGATTTCGCCGGCTAATCAAAGAAGTTTTTTTGTTACTCACAACTCAAACTCTAGAAAAAAATGTATTCGGTCCGAACCGAATCGACAAAAATATGAGTACAAATATTGAAAATCGTATATTCCTGAGCTCTCGACGAACCGTTTGGAAAAATTATGAAGTCCTGGCGCTCTGGAAGCCGCCAAGGTACTGAAAAGAAAGCTTTCGAATTTAGTTACAGTTCCGTTTCATACCGATATAAGTGAAGGTGCTCATACTCTATCGTTTTTAGTGCCCCTAGATAGTTTCTATTTTGTCGGAGATCCTACTTTGACCTCTTATACCATCACTCAAAAACGTTTAACCTAAAAAGGTTGTACAATGTTATAAGAGGGAGGGTAAGCTATGCCTATATTTTTTTAGTCATTTACATATTACATTAAATTAATAAAGATGTTTGGAATCAACTCATTTTCAAACTTCGAAAGGAAAAATGTATTTCGATTTTGAAGACCAAATTCGAGAAACGTAGAAATTAAATTAGTTTTTTTCCTTCAGACTCAATTTCCTAAAAAAATCAATTTTTTTGATCCAATACAAAGGTGAGTTTTGCACCATGTAATAAAGTTTGTAACATAATATTATTGAAGGCCTTTAAAGAGAGTCAACATAAAATATGGAAATCTTGATCCTTCCAGTTTCTCTATATCCAAAGAGGTTATATCTGTCTGAATTTTGTTTGGAAACACTTTTTTATTTATATTTTGTGTTACGAAATATTCTTATTTAAATATCAAACCATTAATGTAATTCTCACTTCTTCTTTTCTAACCTCTAATAAAGTGTTTCTTTAAGGGGCTTCAAAAAATCGATTTGTGACAATAAAAAAAAAAATTCTAATAAAATATTTCTTTTTTTTTTTTTGCATGAGAGAAAAGTCTGTTTTTACTCGAGGAAACTGATGTAACCCCTTATACGAAGTCCGTAGTCTACGCAGTTAAGACCTTGTCTTTAAAATACAGCAAAATTCTTGGACATTACATGAAATTACATGCTTTTTAATTCATCTTGAAAGTCACAGGTTTAAGAAAATACCTTTTATATTAGCCTCTAGCTCCTAAGCCTGGAATTTTCCTAGAAATCTATCAGCTTAAACTCTATAGGGAAAACTATTGTTTTTTGATCATAACTTACCATTTTGATTTCTTCGTCTCTCTTTGACGATGCACTGAAGTACCCGTGGAATTAGTTTGGTAACCACGCGCGGTAGATCGGTAGGAGTTTGTCCAGTCCCAAGTATGTGTCGCGTCAGAAAATATTTTAAGAACTTATGCAATTTTGCATGAAAAATATTATGATTTTTAAAATCATTGCAGTGACTTCGTAACCACTAAGAAAGCAGGCGCTTGACAATCATGTTTGAAAAACTAATTTTTATACCCCGAACAGGGAATATTAAGTTTACCACGAAGTTTGTAACATCCAGAAGGATACTTGGGAGATACTATAAAACATATACATATATAAATGTTCAGCTCGATGAGCTTAGTCGTTCTAACTATATCTACTTGTCTGTCCGTTCCTCCGCCTGTCTGTATATATGTGATTTAGTCGCTCAGTTTTTGAGATATTGCTCTGATATTTTGCGTACATCATTTTCTTCTCAAGAAACTGCTTATTTGTCGGAATCGTCGATATAGGATAACAATAGCATATGGCTGCCATATAAACTGAACGATCGGCATCAAGTTTTTGTATGCAAAACTTTATTATTTGAAGAGCTATCTTCACGAAATTTTGTATGAATTATTGCCTAAGACATCAGTGTTATCTTTGAAGAAATTGTTGTAATCGGACCACTATAGCATATAGCTGCCATACAAACTGTACGAACGGAATCAAGTGCTTGTAGGGAAAACTTTTTTATCTGAAGAGATATCAACACGAAATTTGGTATAAGATATTGCCTAAGACATTATTGAAAACTCACACGAAATTGTTGCTATCGGACCACTATAGCATATAGCTGCCATACAAATGGAGTGTTCAGAGATCAAGCGCTGTTGGGAAAACTTTTTTATTTGAAGAGATATTTTAATGAAATTTGGGGTGGATTATTAACCAAGACAACTGTGAAATCTTATTTAAAATTTCTCAAATCGGACCACTATAACACATAGCTGCCATACAATCTTTTGTATTTGTGAAGGGTATTTTAGCTTCCGGAGTTGTTTTATCCTATTTTCTTTCCCCTAACCTCGGTATTTTGTCAAGTAGTAGTCCCGAATTCTGCAAAAATACAATAAAAAAATTAAAGCGATCTTTATTTTATATACAAAATATGTGTAAAAATTTTTATTAGCCTAAAATTTCTTCGCAAAATTGTTTCTCTACAGACAAAACGAAAATTTTCAAACCAAAATTGTATATCAATATTTTATTGTAATTCACACACTGTCCCAACGCCTCCTGCGTCGCTGCGGGGTTACGCTTATTCGCATTGGATGGCATTCGTCTTGCTTGTAGAACATTTGTACGAGTGTTTACATAAGGATAACAAAAACAACAGTAAGTCAAAGAGAGCGCAACGCAACTCGAATGGTCACAGAGTGCGATTACGTGGCTGCGCGTTTGTGGCACCAACGCCAAGCGATGCCAACTGCAGTCTGTTTGTCTCGCTGCCTAACCAGACCAACATTTACACGACACACACACATACGCACACGCACACTTGTATGCGCGGTGTTTATTTGTTTGTTGGCAGCAAGTTGTGCCGAATTGATTTCAGTAGGTTGATGCTCATTGTATTAGCAGTTAGTGCGACTTTGGAAAGTTTGAAACGTCATGCAGCAACTGGTTTAAATTGTGGCATGCGATACACATGAAAACACAGAAACTTTCAATAGCCAACAACAACAACAATAACAACAGGAATAGAATGGAGTCAAATAAACAAGCATAGACAAGTGGACGGACGGTCAGGCGGGCGGTCAAAATGTCAAGCAGCCGCACAACAGTGGACGGAGTTGTGGCAAGTAAGGCGCTTGTGCCGCGTCGGGCGGCAAGCATGCGGCGACTGTACATATTTAATATTTGTTTACGCGCTGCCAAAAGCCATTCACACATACACACATGCACGCATCGCATACAAACGTAAAAACGTGCGTGCAAGAGTATTGTAAGGAAGCACTGCCATTGCTGCAACAAAGCACGGAGTACAATGGCATTGCAACATTGCGAGCGGCTGTGCGAGTTGATGTCACGGCGTCTATGCAGCAGCGCGCTGCCATTTGCAGCAGCCAACATGGAGCACAGGCACACACCCACACAACAACAACAACAACAACAACAACAACACTACAATATATGTATGTGTGTTTGTTGCTAGAGGAAGTGGTCGTTTGGCTCCGGCATTCAACTTGCTTTTGACTTCTGAACACACCCACACATACAAACACGCACACGCACGCGCTCACAAGCCAAAGCCAGCTATCTATTGACGAATCGAAAGGGAAAGGGCGTGCCACAAAGCATTGTCCTCTTGACTGCTCCACTGCATGCATGCCACAAGCACACAAACACACACACCCACAACAGCTGTTGCAAGCACAAATTTAGTTGCGCTTGTTTTTCTGCCGCTTCGGATGTCGCCAACAGCATTGATGCATTTCCATTTCTCCCGAGCAAAAACGAAAAATACTAAATTTCCTTGTTGCAACATTGATCCTCTTCCGTTGTCTCGCTACTGCTGTTGTTGTTGCGTGCAACTTGTGTTGCTTTCTATGCCAATTGTTGTTGTTGCTGTTGTTGCACTTTACTTATACTCCAATTCGTAGCATCGGTGCATTACTCCGGCGTTGTTGTTGTTGCAGTTAACTGCAGCCGACGTGACATTTTCCATAAAAAAAAGTTCACGCAAAGTTTTTAGAGTTTTTAGAGCAGCGCACAACAAAAACAACAACATGTGCTGTTTACTGTTTTCTTAGACGGCGGAAGCTGCGTTTTTCCTCTCGTGTTTATGCCAGTTAAATAACAATAGTTGGTCGGTGGGTCTGGCATGCTTGCTTGGTGCACACATGTGCGGGGTCATAAAGCAACCAACTAACTGGGGTGGCTTCAAGTGGCGCTGAAATGCCGAGGTAAACATATTGTAAATAGTCGATTTTTTATTGGCTTAGTTTAAGTATTAAATTGTAAAAACAATATTTTTTTTATCTTCTTGGTGGTTTTGAACGAGTTACTCAACAATTTGTCAATATTTTCCTTTCTTCGTTTGTGGTTTGGAAGTATGTACCTTGCGCTACCAAGGCCTTCAACACTTGGACCTAAATGCAAGTTATCATAAACACATACCACACAAGCCAACCATCCTGAATTCCAACGGGTGCTCTCAAACTACATTTTCATTGAAGTATGGCCTCCGAAAATAGTACTGGGTGAACACCTAATAATCATTTCCCAATAAAAAGGATGATACTGCCGACCAAGATGGGTAGACGTGGTTAAAAAGAAAAAACCAATTGATAGGAAAATCAAAACAAATTATTATCACAAAGAAGAATGGTGCGCCGTAAGTAGAAATTCTGCGAAAAATAAAAAGAGACAGCGGGCTTGAGAAACTTGGTTTAAACGTAACGTATATTCGCAAAATACTCGAGACTTGCTAATAGAACTAAAAAATCTAGCAGACACGAAAGCTTAATCTTTCCAAAGCGTCGGCGAAAATGATATGTTATGATATATGTGTATTGGCTCACAAATAGCCCTTGTATGCATGCAGGCTCAAGATGCCAAGGCCGCACTTAAATCGCGAAAAATAGAGATTGTGTGGTCGATCTGTCGTCTTCGAGAATACTCGCCTAATCCCCGATATTATAAGTGTTTCCACTTAGTTCACATGTCGCGTAAACGGTGTAGTGCGACATACAGGACTTCTCACCCAAGTTGTGGAACCACGAGACATTTAGTAAAGTTATACACAAACATTCCGAACTGCATGCTCTGCAAAGGGTAACACTCAGTATTGAGCGCGACTTGCCCAAAGAGCCTTGAAATGATGAAATCTCTAAAAAAAATTATTAAACTTAAATCATTGTGCAACAGCACAAATAAAACAATTATAAAAGAGAACGTTGACGAACAATACTCCCAGCGTCCGGAAACCAGAGGCAAACATGATAAAGCTTTGCATGGCATACCCAATAGAGCCCTGAAGGAAGGAAGCTATAAACTCAAAACCTCAACTGTTCGCCAAAATTTACAACGCTTGTATAAAGAAAGAGGTGTTCGCCGACCCGTGGAAAGTACGGCGTTTGATTCTCCTCCCAAAATGGAGACTGAGTGCGTTCCAGCGGGATATAAAAGCAGTGGATATGCTTTCTGCAGTTCGAAGTATTAGCCTATTGACATCCAGGGAGATGAACTCGAACGTTTATATCAGCTATCAGCGTCTAAAATGGTATCGGCAAAGACGGAAGAGAGGAAGGAAGAGCATCAAAATTGTGACAGCAGTGATGGTAATCCTTATCCAAAGGGCCAACAGACTTATTCCGGTCATTCACTCGTGACTAAGCAGATGGTGTGCGAACTTGGATTTTCATCTGACCCAAATACTTAGTGGACAAGGGTGCTTCCGAACTATCCGATGTGAATGGAGTACATTGAAAACTGTGAACATTTATTATTTTATTGACCTCGTTCTTCAAATACAAGGCACTCATGTGTCAGTAGACTGAGAAATGGAAAGTTGTTAGCAAAGCGTCTGCTGTCATAATGACAAAACTGAGACTTTTCAGTCCGTCCGTCAGCATAATAGAAGAGACTTAAATGTCATGTCCCTCCCACGAAGTAATACTCAATGCTGAGCGTACTATTCCCAACTCCATCACCGATCTTGAGACCCAGTATTCATTACTGGATAACATTCGACTGAAGAGGCAACGTCCAGCAGCAAAAATATATAGCAACTGTACATTCTCAACACGAGGACTGTGGAGAGTCGATTCGGTTCCGTTTGCAGCAACTCGGACTGACGGGTGGAACGACTTGGCGCATTTTACGACGAAATCTCAAATTGAAAGCGTGCAAAATACGCTTTTTGCTAGAACTGAAGCCGCTTGACCTTCCAAGCGACATCACTTTGCTCTGTGGGCTCGTGAAAAGTTCTAAGAAGATCCGACGTTTTCAAAGCACATTTTGTATGGGTTTGTAAACACGCAAAATTGTGGCATTTGGGACAAAGATCAACCTGAAGAGGTTCAAGAGCTGCCATTTCATTTAGAAACAAAAAAAAAAAACGGTTTGGTGTGGTATCTCGGCCGGTGGAATCATCGGTCCATATTTCTTCAAAAATGAAAACGGTGAGAACGTAACCGTCAAAATGGCGACCCTTATCACGCCATGATAATCGACTAATTGATACCTAAAATTGATGCTCGTGATTTCGGCGAAATTTGGTTTCAATAAGACGGCGCCACTTCCCACAATCGCATCAGTCAGTGGATTTATTGAGGGAACACTTCGGTGAGCAGATAATTTTACGTTTTGGACCGATCGATTGACCACTAAGATCATGTGTTATCACAGTTAGACTTTTTCTTGTGTCGATATGTAAAGTCTAAAGTCCATGCGGACAATCCCACGTGTCATTCGCCAGTTACCAGTCAAAATGTTGAGTATTGGAGTCATGGAAAATTGTACTCAACGAATGGACCAGCTGAGACGTAGCCACGGCAAATATTTGAAAGAAATAATCTTCAAAAACTAAATGCCAAAAAATGTTCTTTCCAATGTCAATAAACATCTCTCATTAAATTTGAAGTTTTTGTGTTTTCTCGAAATGGATCACCCTTTATATGCTTATATATATTTTGTGAATTATAAATGATGATGTTTGTAGAGGAGAAAATTTCTTACTGTGTCCAAAAAATAAGGTGACATTTTAATTTAAACTGCGCAGGTCGAAGGATTTGGAGAATTATTTTTTAGGTTGGTAGTACTGTCAGTCATATTTTTGTCAAATTTCATGTCAAAATATTCATTAGTGTTTGAGATACGTGTCGTTTTGTGAGCTGCTAAAAGTGAGTTTTTCGTTTTTTGCGATGTCGAAATTTGTTGAGCAAAGAATTTGCATTAAATTTTATTTACGGAATCAATTTTCTGCTGCGGATACGTTGAGGATGGTGCAGAAAGCCTTTGGTGATGAGGCTATATCTAAAAAAATGTTTGCAAGTGGTATAGTGAGTTCCAAACCGGCCGTGAACGTGTCGAAGACGAAGAGCGTTCAGGGCGACCATCAACCTCAACCGACGAAGCTCACGTTCAACAAATCAAAGATTTGGTGTTGAAAAGCCGTCGATTAACAATTAGAGATCTTGCTGATGAAGTTGGCATATCGAAAGGCTCAGCCAATACCATTTTGAAGGATATTTTGGGCCTCAAGCGCGTCAAATCACGACTGGTACCGAAAACATTGAATTTTTTGGAAAAAAGGCGTCGCGTTGAAGTGTGTGAAACGATGCTTTCCGACTACCAGGGTGTCATGAAATGCATTATAACTGGCGATGAGACTTGGATCTATGCTTACGACCCCGAAACAACCGATCTATCGAGCGAATATCGTGCCAAAAGAGAGCCTAGACCAAAAAAATAGCGCCAAAGTCGCTCAAAAATCAAGGTAATGTTGACTGTTTTCTTCGATTATCGTGGTGTTGTGCATTATGAATTCCTTCCAACCGGTCAGACAGTCAACAAGGAATATTATTTGAACGTTATGCGCCGTTTGCTTGTAACGCTATCTGCCTAAAAAGCCCGGAATTGTGGAAAGACAAATCTTGGTTTTTACACCACGATAATGCACCATCCCATACTGCCCTCGTAGTTCGTGATCATTTCGTTGAAAACACAACCCATATCGTTCCTCAACCACCGTATTCACCTGATCTGGCGCCGTGCGACTTCTGGCTGTTCACCAAGCTCAAAAGACCGCTCCGGGGATACCGTTTTTATATGATAGAGGAGATTCAAGCCGCAGCGAAGACGGAACTGAAGGCCATCCCGGAAAGTGACTACAACCAGTGTTTCGAAGATTGGAAAATCCGTTGCATAAGAACATTGCAGCGGGAGGAGATTACTTTGAAGGGGATGAAATTGATTTGGAGGAATAAATAGAGAATTTTCAAAGTAAATACAATGTCACCTTATTTTTTGGGCACAGTAATTCGGTCTAACCTTCAAGTTAAGATCTGGCGCTTTTAGTGAGTTACAAAAAATATATTAAAAAACAATATCTTGTGTCAATGCAACAGCGTTTTTACTGCACAAAATGCGGTTTTGCTATTGAAGAATATGTTCTGCTTTGAAAAGAGCCTGTCTAATCTTTGTGGTACTAAATCGAATTTCGAATACTTAAAATTTGTTATAAAATTTGGCATAAAATAGCGCTGCACCAATTGCCTTAAATCGCTTAAACTAACTCAACAATTACTAGTATATAAGTAACTGCAGTTTGTCTGTGCAAATTCATCGGCTATGCCGTCAAACACCTGTGCTAAATGTACACATCGCTGGGGGAAAAAAATATTAAAATCATTTAATTTCTCAATTAAAAAGCGGCAGTGACACCCGCAGCAGGTGGAGCTGCGAACAACACAGCGACACTATCAACACTATTGATCGAGCAAATAAAGTCGCGTCTGCACTTCAACTCACTTCACCGCCGGTAACAGCGGCAAACACATGCCAAATATGTAACTCAGTGCCATTGACTTCTATCCGGAGGATTTTTTGCTGCTGCAACACTTTGTTTGCTTTGTGTCGGCGCATAAAATCCTTTGAACTACACTAAAAGTGCTGCCAGCGGAGCATATGCCACCTGCGGCACGACACTATCATGGCGCTGGCAAATAATATGCCAATGAAAATGCAAAATAAAAGTAACTTTTTAAGGAAAAAAGCTACGCAAAAGAAAAGCGCAGATTTTGCAAAAACTCAAAACCAAGAAAAAGCAACAAAAAAATCGAAATGAAAAAAACAACATTGAAATGAAAAGCAAAAACGAAGAGCAAGCGAAAAGCCTCAACTTCAAAAAGTGCACATGACTTTATGAATTTTTTAAAAATGTTGACAAATATGTTCATCATACGCCCAGGCCAACGCCAGCACAGCGAGGTCGTTGTGTGAAGAGCAGCGCTTAACATGCATATGCTACACAAATACGAGTGTACGTACGTATGTACATGCAAATAACGGTATACGTGTAAGTGCCGCTATTATCTGTGCATACAGTCAGTCAGTAAGTCAGTCATCATTGCCACACTGCTCGTTAGTCATCATCGCTGTCAGCGTACCACAGTCTTCGTTGCATAGGCTGTCACGTAGCATTTACTGCTTCATACCGATTTGTTGCTATGAGTTGCACTTCATTTTTTATTCGTTTTGTGTGGCAAGTTCACTGCACTGCCAAAAGCCTTTCCGCCACACAGCGCAAATACAACGTGCATTGCACCTGCCCGCGCGCGCCTCACCACCCGAATCGTTGGATATGCACGGCAAACCGTCGTAATGCTATTTACATTTTCATTCACTGCCGCATGCCACATGCCGCATGCCGTATGCCAGTTTTACTATGCGCGCACCCATTTTCAAATGCTGGTGGCTGCCTGAATCGTTGCATTTTATTGTTGCAATTAATAAAAGAAGAGGCAAAAAACAAGTGAAACACGAAGTAAGGCAGCAGCAGCTATTCGTGGCATCCATGCAATCACTGCCACAACTGCCTGCCACATTGGCACTGACACTTGCAGTCGCGTCCAAACATGAGCTTTTACGTCGAGCTTTTACTCACACTTTCGCAGGCGAGCGCGCGCACAATATAGCACAGCAGCGTCAACATATTGCAACGGCATTATCCTGCACCAGCACCAGCATAAACACACCGCCGCCGGCCCGGCGTCATGTAGCGTCTACAAGTTGCGCGCAGCTTCACCGCGCTCGCCGCCACATTGGCATGCACAACAATTTGCTGACTTTAGTATGCGCGCGCGCGCGGGTATGAGTTGATGCGCGTGGTGGCGCCTCACACCAGTGCAGCGTTGCCTACGCGCCACCAGCTCCTTCGGCCGTATCCTTGTCAGCAACAGCGGCGCGCTAGCAGTGTGCGCGCATAGTAGCGGCGGCAGTAGTAGCGTAGAGTAGTAGTAGTAGTAAACTCGTAGTACGAGTGTAGTAATTTTGTGAATGAAACGGCAATGGCTGTCGGCTTCGGGTGGCGGCAATGCGCTGCAGTTGACTTTTATTTGTTTTCCCGTTTTTTGCCGCGCAACGTCTCTATTTTTATTTTTTTTTTATTTCTACTTCTTTTTTAGTAATGTTGGTTTTGTTTTAAATGCTGTTGTTGT
Organism: Bactrocera zonata; assembly: GCA_037783105.1. Taxonomy (NCBI): domain Eukaryota; kingdom Metazoa; phylum Arthropoda; class Insecta; order Diptera; family Tephritidae; genus Bactrocera; species Bactrocera zonata. Next base: position 1,291,916 of record JBAWJQ010005072.1, on the reverse strand, counting down.
TGTTGTTGTTACCGTCAACGACTCGAGACTGTGCAGACGGGCGCGCACTTGACTGCCGCGCATTGCCGCTATTTGAAATATTTAATATAGTTAAACAAGTTAATTAGTCGCCGCTGAATGAATGCTGAATGATGCGCGAAGGCCTGCTGCAGACGTTCAACTATTCAACGGCAATGGATGGCACTAACAATAATTGCAGCCAACTACAATAATAACAGCAATATCAGCAGTCGCCATATTAAGGAGTCGCGTCTACGCGTTGCATAGAACGCGGCAGACATTTTAAGTGTTGCTGCTAGGTGGTTCCATGGGTACCAACATTGCGCGCGCGGTGGCATGCAGTGTGCGGCATGTGGCGGCATATTTGTGTACTAAGTGATGAATTTTGCTGACATTGCGCCGTCTCTACGTCACTTCCGTCGCCGACGACTTTTTATCATTATTTTACATGAATAGCTGTTTTTGCTAGCTGCTTCTATCCGACTGAGCTAAAGTCGCGCGTAGACTCTTCAAACAATGGAAAATTAAAATTTCTTCATTCATTTCACTCTGCCAAGCGTTACTGCTGCCGATGCCATATTTTCTAATTTCTATGTTTCTACGTTTTGTTTTCGTTTAATTTTTTTTTTTGTTTAATTCTCTGCAGTTAGGGTTAGTTAGTAAACAGCAAAGTGTTTAGAATGCTTAAATTAAAATGATATATTTTTAAGCTTCCTGCATTAGCAACGAAATTGTGTTACGCGACGAAAATCCGTCACATTCGCAATATACAAAGCTCGACTATAGTGAAGCTTAAACGATTTAAGCGATATGTTATTTTTAGAAGACTTATAAGAGTGACAAAGTTGCCACCCATTTTAAAATGAAACCCGAAAAAATGTTAACTTTGACTGCACCGAAGCTATACTTCACAGGTAGCATAAAAGAATATGAAAATATACTTATCTTGATTTATTTCGATCAGTTCGTTTCGCAGCAAATGTGTGGTCCGATGTAAACAATTTCGTCGGAGATTTAACCAATCATTCATGTCAAATTTCGTGAAGATATTTTATCGAGTTAAGAAGTTTCCCATACAAAGACTTGATTTTAATGGATCAGTATGTATTGCAACTATCTTCTTGGAGAGAAAATGACGTGTGCAAAAATTCAGATCGATCGAAGCGATCTCAAGAACTGAAGGACTAGTTCGCATATATATATGTATATTTTGACAAAAAAATTATCCGGAAATTGTTAATAAAACGCAAAATATTTAAATATTCATCAATATTTATTTTGTTTTCAAGGTAATCCCCACCAGATGTAATGCACATATGCCAACGATTTTTCCAGTCCTCGAAATCCTCCTTAAACGAATTTTGTTTTTATCGACTAAAAACGCCAAAGTTGGTGAATACTGCGGTTGATCGATGGTACTCAGTGCGTTTTTAGCTTTAAATTCGGTCACATTCGTGGCTCAATGCATTGTCATCGGTGCATTATCATCGTATAAAGTACATGAATTGTTCTTCCACAATTCTGGATGTTTTCGATGGATGTTCTCAAGTTGATCAAACTAATAAATTCATGTCACATTGGTAGCTATAATGGTCTCCATGAAGCTGGGATCGGAATTCGCGCAATCAAGCATGTCCAAAGAGGCCTGATTACGGTGTTTCAAGCGCAATATCCTTCACTTTTTAATATTACCATTAGACCACCGAGCACGAGGCATGTCTTCAACAATCACTCGACCATCTCAACGGTTTTATACCTTTTGTAGGCTTGTGTTTTTGAATCACCGTAAGCCTTTTTCAAGGTTTGAACGATTCTGCACTCCAAATTTGGTTAGAAATACAAAATTTGAAACCAAATACTGCCGTCTAAAAGATGCTGAACACGCACGGAAGACGGTTTGAGAGAGAGAGAGCAAAAGATGTTCTTTGAAAAATATTTCTTCTACTACATCTAAATTCAATGTGAACCAACTCGACTTATTTTTCATTCAGGAACTTGTTTAATGAGACGAACGTTGTATTTTTGCACTATAAATAAAATCGGATCATTTAATTAAAGGTACAGTGAATGCAAGCGGCTGGCGATTCATACATGTGTTTATGTGCATGTCATGCAATATCAACTGTCCGTGACTCGCTAAGTTCTGGAGACTTGCGAATCAAACGAACCTACAAGGTCTGTCCCAAAAGAAACAGGACTCTTAAAAAAAAAAAAAATAATATTTTTCAAAAGTTATATGTATTTTTTAATTCAAAGTAGTTTCCTTGTGCTTCGATACAGCGTTTAGCCCGGTCAGTTAGCAATTCAAATGTGTGTTTAAGGTCATTTTTCGGAATGCTCTTGAGAATATCGGTCGTCGCCTTTTGGATAGCTGAAATGTCCTGAAACCCGTGTCCTTCCATGGGCAAATAAAGTTTTCCAAATAGGTAAAAATCACAAGGTGCCAGATCAGGTGAGTAGGGTTAGTGATTAATGGTTAACATGGAGTTTTTTGTCAAAAAATCAGTGACAAGCGTCGACCGATGACACGGCGCATTATCGTGCAACAGACACCAGGACCCTGCCTCACGGTATTATGGTCGAGCACGACGAATGCGTGACAAAAGACGCTTCTTAACACCAAGGTAAAACACAGCAATAATCGTTTGGCCAGGTGGGACGATTATCTCCGTGTACAATACCCTCGGAGTCGTAAAAACAAATCAACATATGTCTTTAGTTTTGACTTCTAAAGACGACTTTTTTTCGGTGACTTCTGATCGTCACAGAATTCCTCACGACCCTCTTGGAATCGCTTAAACCACTCATGCACATTACTATGGGGTAGGCACTGATCACCATAAACTTTTTTCATCATTTGAAATGTTTCAGTAAACGTTTTCCCAAGTTTAAAACAAAATTTAATATTTGCTCTTTGTTCAAAATGCATTTTACGACTGATGACCAAAAACTGCTGTCACTTTTTGATCGATAACATCGATTGTAGTTATTCAATTGTCTTAAAATTTTTACGAAATGTCAACAAGAGATCAAACTTTTTATTTCATATACCCACCAATAGGTGGCGCCACCAGAAACAGTTATATTTAAAAAGTTATATTTAAAAAGTTCTGTTTCTTTTGCGACAGACCTTGTATATTTAGTCATACCATACATTTTGTTAAACAGTTTACAATGCAAAAAGTGCCGTTATTTTCTATTATATTTTGTATGCAGTGTCTACTCATATACAATCACCATTTCAGCGTGGAGCGGAGGCTAAAGAAAGTCGTATTGCGGCTTTCGATTTTCATAAGAGTGGAAGGTGCAAGTGCAATTTATGAGCCTCTCAAAAAACTGAATATTTAGACAATGTCCGTTTACTGCACTACTAATCTTTTTTCTCAAAGTCAACAGTTTGTTGCTCACGGTTCGTGAATGCATACGCAGAAAATCTCCTTCAAAAAATAAGAAATAACATCAACCATCAATATCAAGACTTTTTCGAGATGGTCTAAACACGTAAGCCCATCGTCGGTCAACTAGTCATCATCTGACAACGCGCTTGAATCAAATTCGGCTCTGCAGATGCTAGCGGTTCCTTCAATGGTTCAAAGACCGTTTTATGGATTCACTATTGAAGATAATTTTATTAACCAAAATGAAAAAATATGCGCTGCTGATGTAATGTGTTGGTGGAAGTCTCTTGGAAAGGCACTTTTGTCTGTTTGCTTCTTTGGAACAAGGGTTAAAACTGTGGCAAAAGTGTACCAGCAGTATGTTATACTGTCTTCGTTGAAGGCATTAGAGCTTCCAGCAAGATATATTCCAGAACATGAGGCAAGAACTAAAGCAGTATTTCTGGTTTCAAAGCAGCTGATGATAGACAGACCGGAAGTCCAGATTCGAATCCATTGGTATAATTGGAGTAAGATTTGAAACAAATGGCGAGTCGCTTGAGGGCTTTTGTGAAAATAAAGAGTGACCTTTTCGAATAAAATTTTGTGCATATTTAATAAATGCATTATTAAATAAAATCAACTTTATTACAAATTATATTATGGCCAAATTTTAAAGGGTGACTAACGCGTAATTTGTCAAAAACAGGCTTTTGAAAACCTCTATTTGCAACACTCATAATTATTAAACAAAATAAATTTTACTAAAAAAAAGTAGTAGTCTCATTTTTATAACAAAAAATGAAAAATGTGATATACATATGTGAGTATGTTTTTTTCTCTTCCATATACAGTTTTGACAAGAAACAGGATTAAATAAAAAAAATAAATCAGGAATGGAAGGCAACTATTTAAGACTTTAAAGTGAAATAAAATCGCTTTCATAATGATTGCTGCTTTGCCCAACAATGTTGCTGCGAGTCACTTAAAGGTCATTAACTTAAATTTAACTTCAAATTGGCAAACAGCGTAAACTGAACTGCAAATTATGAAAATGCACACGGTATAATGATAAACACAACAATAACAAGAGAACAACTGCAACATAAACGCTGAAAACAAACGAGCAAAAAATAAGAACTTTGAAGTGATGCGAACACATAAACACACACTCACACACAAACACATTTACTTATACTTTTTTACTTATGCCCTTTTATAGGCCGTCAAGCGTGGAAAGGACGAAACTAACGGAAACGAAAGCGGCATAAATCCCAGCGCAAAAATATTTATATACACATTATAATATTGTTGTTATTGCAGCGCGCATACGCGTATGTACATGCGAGCATATATTATTTTTTGTTACACCAACATGCCTGACTGTGTACGTACAATGCTCTGTTGTGTGCTACACCCGCACTTCAGAGGATGATACAAGCGCGGCTGCAGCGCGGGCGCCAGTGTATGGCCTGGAGGCGTACAGCAGGCCGGTTGTGTTGTTGCGCGGCGGTGTCGGGGCTGATGATGGCATCACTTGCACTTGCTTCCACACGAGTGCACTGCACTGCAGCGCACCACATCATGCCGCGCAAGTAGCAACGCGGCGCTTGGCTATTGACTTCGCGACGCTTGTTGCCGCTGCCTAGCGCCTTGTTGCACTGCCTGCCTTGCGCTGGAAATGGAAATGAAAATGTTGGCGCAAGCAAACCAAGTAGTTAGTCAACTGGTGAAGGAACAAGCAAACGAACAGGCAGCCAACCGACCGACCGACAGCAATTCGCTCGCGCGACAGCACAAAATGCAAAGCGGAAACGGAACTGAGGGTTGACGGGCATGGCGGCCAACGAACAACGAGTAAAAGTATTTTACGCGCACACACACAGGCAAACAACTATACACACGTATGCGTGTGTGTGTGGAGCAAATACAGCTATATTTATTTAAAATGCTAAAGAGTCAGCGAACGCGCGAAAAAGTTTGCCGCGAAATAACATTGCCGCAGCGCGCAATGCAAATGCAACGATCGACGAGCGGCGAGAGACTCCCCCTCAGCGCATAGCGACATAGTTGAGTGGACGAGGAGCAGCTTTAAATAAGCGAGTGCGAAAAAATTAAATTGAGCCGCTGCGGCGCGTAATTCATAAAACTCACAATGACAACAGTGTGGCAGCGGATTAAGATGCAAAACAAAAATCTCAACGGACGAAGCGTTTGTGCGAATGCAATGCCATAAATGCATGAATTCGAACGAGCGCGGCATTTCGCCGAACGCTGAATGTCGAATGAGCGCGCGCGAACTGTGCGCTAAATGGCCGCTGCGGTGGGAATTTAAATTAAAAATTGCAAAAAAGGAGAAAAGCAAAATGCAAATGTCGAGAAATGTGAAATTGATAAACATCGTCTTATTAAAAAGTTCCAATCAACCAAGCAAACCTGCAAGCCAACACACAACAACCAAACAACGCTTCCGCTCCAACCACGCGGCCACCGCTTCCATCCGCTCGACCCACGCGCCCAAAGCTTGCCGCAGCAGCAAGTGATTACCACGAGCACAATCCCGGCAAGACGGCAAGACGCAAATAAAAGCATCAACGTCAACTCGGAAATTGATCATAAAGACCGATAAGAAAAGTAAAATTATTATTAGAGTCACAACCAGGATGCCGGGGGAAAATGCGAATGCAGAAATAGAAAATACAAAAAACAACACCAACACACACATAGACACACGGATAGATAATTCCGTTGAAACAGCTGTCCTGTTGCAGCTGCAGTAAGTTGCGAGCTAACTGCTGCAGAATGTTATAGAAAATCTCAAGCTGAGTAAATTGCAAATGGAGCGCCTTCACGGCTAGCCAGTGTCCATTGTCGCTGTGCGCTTAAATTGGCCGGTGTGGGTGGGGTGGAAGAGTAGATGGTAGCAGATATGAACGAAATAATCAACGCCCGGAAAGGAGCTTAGCATGTTCGCTTGGCTTCATTAGAAACAGTGGCAAGTTTTACTTCAAAATACGGAAAATATATTCCAAAAGAATCCAGAATATACGTAAAAGGTTAAGGACTTAATGCAGGCACCATTTTTTAAGTTTTGTAGTTGAGAGAAGTCCATTATTTTCACAATCCCCCGATTAGGTTGCACTATAAAGTGTTAGAAAGACAAGATTTCGTACAAAAAAAAAAGACTTCTCACACTGCTATTTGATTGCTTGATTCGGTGTAATATCAGCACGCGTCCAAGATGGACTCCAGCTTTAACTGCTAGACGAAAAAGAAAGTCAGGCGGCTGAAAATGTGAATAGTATTTATGGTACTGTTGACAGGCGTAACTTCGGATTCGGAGATAATTTCGTCTATCTGGGAACCAGCACTAACACCGACAACAATGTCAGCCTCTAAGTCCACGCAGAATAACTCTTGCCAACAGGTGCTACTTCGCTGTGAGTAGGCAATTAAGAAGAGAGAGGACGAACAAACATAAAACTCTACAAGACACTCATCCTCTCCGTCCTGCTGTATGGTTCGGAGGCATGGACGAGAACAACATCTGATGAGTCGGCCCTAAGTAGGAGTGTGCGAGAGAAGTTTTGCTGAAGATTTGCTCGTTGGCAACGGCGGATACCACAGTCGAAGGAAAGATGAGCGCTGTACGAGATATACGACGATGATGACATAGTTCAGGGAATTAAAACACAGCGGCTACGCTGCCTAGGTCATGTCGCCCCAATGGATGAAAATACTCCAGCTCTGAGTACTCGGTTGGAAAGACCAGGTGGAGAAGGATTTGACTACACTTGGAATGTCCAATTGGCGCCAAACAGCGAAAAGGAAGAACGACTGGCTGATGATGATGGACGATGATATTAACTCGGTTATAACTACGTAAACGGTGTCTACGCCAATAAAGAAGAAGATTTATGGTCCTGACTCTGCAAGAGTTTTTGATTCCGATCAGATAATTTTGATGTCAAAGCAATACCAAACTTTGAAAGGCCGCAAATATCGATAATAAAATGGAAGTCGTTGAGTGTGACTGTCATTAAATAAAACTGGATACTAAAGAATGTATGGCTAACCCACGAGCCTCATGGACCGAATTTCAGGCTGAGAATCACAGCTAAATCGCAACAAAATCGATCCTTTTATGAAGCACATGGTTAGTATTAACTGTTCCCCCACGCCCAAGATCCTAAGTCGGAACTGTCAACAATTGGACAACTGTCAACCTGGTCTGAAAAAACAATTGCCAACTTTAGTCAATATCAGACACATTTCTTTCTTTCAGAACAATGCCAGAACATAGACATCGATAGTGACTCACAAGAAGCTGCGGGAGTTTGATTGGGAGATTCCTATGTAGCTGCCTTTTTAATTGGACCTAGGCATCGGACATAGACATCGATAGTGACTCATGAGAAGCTCTAGGAGTTTCATTGGAAGATTCCTATGCATCCGTAGTGTCGAGTATTTACTACCTCTTTTTAACTATGGCGAAGGACATCATGAAAACATGATGAAAAATTCGGCTGAAGAGAAACTTGTGAACATCGACTGTCCCAAGTTTTTGCAAATTAAGGTAAGGGTTTCAATAACGGTGGGATTATGAAATTACTTTCTAAATCGCAATAAGTCGTTGCGGAGACAACCACCCGGTGGGTCGGAGCTTTAAAATCGCTCATCCAGATTCAAGACTAAAATGAAATTCCAAGATTGAACTCAGGAACACGAAGGCGACGTGTTCCCTATTCGAATTTGAGGACCCAAAAACTTTACTACATATGCAGTGTATTAAGCAATCCAACATGAAGGGACTATGCAAAACTTTCCAGAGATTTCAGCAGCTAAAAGGGTATTAAGGGTTTCGATTATACCTTCCTAGAAATTGTTTCATTGGATATAAGGGTAGTTTGCAGCCAATGCATATATCTGATCTTCCTTCAATTTTCTCGAATCTCCCTCATTATGGCATGGAGACATACTGCGAAGAAGGACAGGTTTTCGCTTGGATGCAATCCAATTGAGTTATCCCAACTTTATCCAAATCAATTTTATTTAACAAAAAAGGATGGAAATTTAGAAGCTTGCTTAACTTAAGGTTAAACATAAAAATATGGGTGTGGCCTACCGTTTTTGCCGATGGAAAAGAGCAAAATCGTTTTGAAAGACAACACTTTCGACTTGTGAAAACTGCTCCTCAATGCCTGCTAAACGATGATACGTATAAAGATGTTTGGTATCTCTCCGCGTTTATGATTCCATCAACTAGTACCAGATATCCAACCCCACAGTAATAAAAACATTCAGCAGGTAAGACGTATCATCCTTACGTACAACTGTAAACGAAACCATTCGGAAAAGCAAAAAACATCTGGTACAATGAGAAGAGAGAAAGCTCAACACGTGTGGTATGGGATAGATATTAAGAGTTGAAGAAAGAAGCGAGAGGTATTTACAGATAGAAAAGAGAGGCCGAAATGCGAGAGTACGAAGAACTTGATAAGCTGACCAACACGGGTGATGCTCGAAAATTCTACAAAAAGATGTGGCGACTAGCAGAAGGTTTCAAGATCAGAGCATACTCTCGTAGAACCCCCAGAGGTTATCTAGTAACTGATGCCCTGGCAATACCGAAATTATCGAGGGAACACTTTTCCAAGCTACTGAATGGCAGTGAAAGTATAACACCAGGAGATGGTGAACCTGATTCCCCAATCGATGACGATGGCGGGGCCGATGGATTGCCAGCCGAGCTATTCAAATATGGAGGCGAGGAACTAAAAAGGATGCATCGATTGGAATTTAAGTCTGCTCTGCCCAATCCACAAAAATTTAGTACCAACTACCGTGGGATAAGCCTCCTCAGCATTGCATATAAGATTATAAATTTTAGTTAGGGAATTTAGCAAACTATTTCGCCTGTCACAAAACACTGTACGCCTCCATTTGCTGTTAGATTGACAACATAAGGTGCCCGTTAGCTGCTGGTTATTGCAACCAGAAGTGCAAAAAACAATAGGCAGCGCAAACCATCATTATCAACATTTTTTTACCACACAATCTGCTAAACGAAAATTCCTTGCAAAGACCCACAATTTCCAAAACCAAATGTACAAAAATGAAACACAACAAAAACTCATTCGGTCGCAAAAAAAAAAAACGAAAAAACCGACCAAAACCGAATGAGAGAAATGAACAGGAAAGAAATCATTTGCAGTGGAAATGATCTAAACTCAAATTGCATTTGTAAGTTACAAAAGTCCGCACACAAAGAACCCATTCTCACTCGTCCAACGACAAGCGACGACATATTGATGGTGCAAGTGCAGAGGTCAACACAACGGACCGAGGCGCTAGAAGTAGAAGTCGGAGTAGTATAGTAGCTATGAATGAAATGACATTGCCACATTGCGCTCGGAGGCTACGAGCAGGCGGCGGCGGTGACGAACATGAAAAAGCGATTGTACTATTTTGCAGTTGTCCGCTTGAGCAGATCCTCACAAGCCAGCTGTAACTACTCTATGGTGACGCAGTATCGATAGGTGTCTAGGTGCTGATGTCGCACTTGTGTGTGTGTGTGTGTGTGTGTGAGTGGCACTGCGACGAAAGTCGTTCATTTACCCTCGAGCTGCACAAATGTAAACAGACGGTGGCAGTTGAGATCCGCCTGTGGCGCGACTCCTGTAATGAAAATGAAAACCGACACACATACATGCGCACCGGCATAGCACACTCCTTGATTAAATTGGCATCATTTTGTGGCTTGTTCCATTAGCTGATTTCTGAGTGTTTTACTCCATTTTTTCTGCTTCGTTTTTCCGTTCTAGCCACATCTTGTGGTCGGCGCTCACCTGCTGTTTGTTTACTGCCGCTCTCCTGCGCCTCCCTCATGCATTACCCGGTCCAAGTTTTATGTATGTCTCTAGATTGGCTTGTAAATAATGCCGAAGTCATTGCCACAGCCAGTCTGTTGGCCGTTTGAGGTGTTCGGTGATCAATAAATATAAATGAGTTTCGAAATTGCTAAATCAGTTCGCGAAATCACGCTCATCAAACAGCTAGTGTTCTTTAATTATTCTCGGTAATGTTTTGTGGCAACCATGCGAAATCAAAGTTCTTAACGGTTAATGCGCTAAACTTTATTCCTTTGGCATTTTTACACGCTCTCTTGTTGAGTCGTCAGCATGGTCCCACAATCCCGCCAATTTACCGCTATTCAGTGTATTTGTAGTTTAAGACATTTTTAGCATTACACTCGTCTCGTTTTCGTTTCTACCGTTATTCCCTATATCCACTCGCTTACATTTCAACAGTTGCCATTGCATTTTCATTTTTATTTTTACACCGTGCTCTTTGCTTCCTTCGCCTTTGACTTGTCTTTGCTGCATCAGCAACTAAAGCGCCACTGCTGGCTGTCCTTCGCGTCTAGTATTTCTTTTTTTGTTGTTGGCTGACGATTCCTGCTACAAGTTGTATGTTGCTCAGCTGTGCGCTCTGCGTTTTGCACTTTACGCTTGAATATTGAAGTGCCTGCTTGTCGCTGCCGTGGCTCATCCTTGTTCGGTCGCGGCGCGTCGCATCATCTGGCATGTTGTTGCTGGTATGCGCTTGGCTGGCTGAGCTGGCTTGGCTGGTCGTTTGGTTGGTTGTTCCTTTGCCAGTTGGTGGCCAACTTCCGTTTTCTACTTTAATGTTGTTATCCGTAGTATCCTTTTGGTGCCACTAATTGAGACAAAAAGGATGCGGCGCAAAGTTTACTGTGTTGAAAGTGGAAGTTTCAATTTTTTCACAATTTTTCCTCCCCAAATCACACATGTCCAATACTCGCGCATACACACATGCATTTACATATATGTTGTGCTTGCGCTATTTTTAGTTTGCGTAAAGTTTGTGCAACATATTATTTTCGAATTGAAAATGGTTTCAATTTATTTAAACTACACTATATGAAGGGGTGTGCATTTTTTAATGATTTTATGCCATAAATTGGCCACAAAATTGCGAAATTTAATTGAAATATGAAAAATTCAGAATTTTCCAAAAAATATTTTGAGGAATATTTTAAGAGGGTATTCCAGTCTAGAAATTAAAAAAATAAGGGTTTTGTTTTATATTTTCAAAGTTTAACTATTCAAGAATATGTGTACAAAAGGATTTTTCAAAATTCAAATATTTTCGGAGATATAGGCATTTTTCTGACCCGGCATACAAACTGGTTCGGCCGGAACGCGAAACTTCCGGCGCGTTTTTCTCAAAACTGACTTTTTCGGAACGATACCCACGATTTCTCAGGTTCCACTGGACCCATTTACTTGAAATTTTTATAGAGTCTTCTTTATAGGCTTGTCTATGGTTGGAACTAGCCCCATCCCCAAATTTTTATTTTTATTATTTTTAAAAAATTCGAAATAGTCAGTAAAAGTGATCCAAAACTTTTTTTAGGCAGTCGCCATTTTCTGAAAACATTTTTTTGCCATTTTTCTGTAGTTCCGGCCATTGCGTCATTATTTTAGATTAATAATCTTTTTTCTTTTTGGTTTCAGATAACTATGAGGGTTGAAATCATGGGTATGGTCACGCGGAAATTTTTAGAGACCCCCCACTTCGACAGCTCATAATTTTTGCAATTTTTTACTTTTTTTAGTTTTTAATTTTTTTCTCTACTCTTCTAAAATTAACAAATAACTAATAAAAAATGGATGGTAAAAATATTAATTGCCTTTTTTTACGACACTTTAAAAATTACCTGAAATTCATGCTTCTAGGCTAGAATACTCCTTAAATAATAAAAAATTTGCATTATATATTGATCAACGTAACCGTCTAGCAGAATCGACAGTTCGAGCAACCATGGATTGGTTTTACACCGCGTTTACTACAGTGATGATCCACTCCATCCATCCTCAGAGACGCCGTACAGTGCGAACCAAAGACACTACTGCTGCTGTGGAGCAAAGAAGACCGGAATGAGTCCATCTGCCATCGCGCGCATCAATTGGCGCTGCGTCCACCCACTTTATAGAAGATTTTTGCGTAATGATCTTGGTTTTCGGACTAACAAAATCTAACTTGTGGAAGTGATGAAGCCGAACGAGTATCAAGCGCGCCATAAGTTTGGTGAATGGGATCAATACGAGCTGGCCACCGATTCCACTTTTTACAAGAAAACTTTCTTCAACGATGAAGCTAACTTTTGATGGAAAGGGTACAATTAAAAACCAAGATGTCACACTGTTTAATATGACCCGCTCTTTGTACAGAAGAAATCATTGTCTATCACAGCCAATGGGGAACAACACTATAAAGCCATGTTCAATGACTTTTTCGTACCTGAATTGGAGGACGTCAACGTGGCTGATCTTTGGTACCAACAAGACGGCGCTACATGCAACACAGTCAACCAGACAATCAATTTATTGAAGGTAACTTTTGGAGAACTCATTATCTGCCATCGTGGGCCTTTGGCATTCAAAATCGAAAATTGAGCGTCTCGGTTTGAGCCTACCGATGCGGCGAAACATGCCATACGTTTTCGAAAAAGTGTGGAAGCATCGAACTCTTTGATTCTAAAAAATATGTAGGCAGACATAATTGAAGCCACATTCATCAACTTCCCAAAGAACGCGACCGCAATATTGTTTGCTTTTCCACAAATATGTAAGTGGTGGAATTTTGAACTACCAAGTGAAGCCTACCTTAAAGTGGCTTAGAAAAACTGGTTTCGGTGCCATAGAATAGAATTATGATAGTTTCATAAAGTGGCAAAGAATTGATAGGGAGCAGGCATCAGCTTTTTTGTAGAATTTGGTCGGGGGAAAGCATGCCGGACGATTGAAATTTAAGTGTGCCTGTACAATCCACAAAAAGCAGACCCCAAGGTCTATCCCAACTACCGCATATAAGGTTCTATCGAGCCTACTGTGTGAAAGGTTAAAGCCCACCGTCAACAAAATCAGCAACTTTCCAGGTATTCACTATGCGCCAAATCTTGGAAAAGACCAGTTAGAAGAGGATCGATCCAACAAGGAAGAATAAGAAGGGTAAAAGCACTCGTATTTGAAAGAATTTCTGGCGCTTATCCAGCTTAAACGAAAGACTAATAAATTACAGAGAGTCAACACATTGAAAAAATGGTATACTATCGATTATACAAATAATATATTAGGTTATCAAAAAAGTCTTGCTCATTTCACGCACTAACACGTGTTTGATGGATTGTCGTTTCTTTTTAGTCGTTCGTGAGTTATAGTGTCGCAAACATGGAGCAAAATAAAGAAAAAATACGGTATATTTTACAGCACTACTACGATAAAGGCAAAATTGCATCTCAAGCCGCCACTAAAATTTGTGCAGTTTATGGACCCGATACAGTTTCCATTTCCACCGCACAACGATGGTTTCAACGTTTTCGTTCTGGTGTAGAGGTGGTCGAAGATCGCTGAATTGGTCGAAAGAGACCGGCATACTAGTCATCAAACCGTTATAAACCATTTGAAGAAGCTTGGAGTCACTATGCCACACAAATTGATTCAATAAAAATACCGCAAGACTTTTTTGACTTTTTTTCACCAGGTGCTCAAGTAATTATGTTTTTTCAAGATTTAAGAAAAGATGACAAGTTTCTCAGAATACTGCAAACTACACAGAGATTACTAAGACTACAAAATGCATACTTACGAAACTATTTTTCGAAGAAAGGTTAAATATTTAAACTTCTTTGAACATTTCAGGGCTATCTCTCTTTAGAAAGCTCCAATATCTGTCATCGAGTTCCACCAAGAAATTTTGATTAAATTTTTAAAGGCTTTTTCGCAAAAGTTTCACGTACCAACTGTTTGTATTCTCGGAAAGAAACTGGTTTTTGTTCGATCACGCTTTGGATCACCACAAATGGAGTGAACTTATTAAAGTCTTCGCGCACGTTTCAGATTTATTTTAAAGCATTCTAATGATGACTTCATGGAAAAAATTCTTACACATACAAAACGCCCGCCCAAGTACACGCAAACAAATGTATGAATGTATGAGTATGTATTTATGAATAAATGTCAGTTGCATTTTTGTTTGTATTATGTATGGTAATTAATAAAGATTGAAAAAGGGTTTGAAAAAACAGTCGATTGCATGCTATTGCATCATGAATATAAATTCTTATTATGGTATTTGCATATATGTACATACACATGTACATATGTATGTATGTAAATATCTCCATTCATATTAACTTATGTGACTTATGCGCGTCATATGCAACGGTGCATTCCAAACAGCTTATTTCTAGATGAAAGTATTCACTTACAAAAGTATTCTATATTTACGTGGCTTTATGTACATACATATGTACATTGCACATTAGTAAAATTATAATTTCTCTTACCTTCATAACAGGAAATGTCAAAACATTTACAATACAAATAGGTAACTTGCGCGTACGCATATGAGTTCATCCCGAATTTTTCTACACATTTTTGTTTAGTACGAGTAATATCCGTACATTTCTGCAAAGTATGTAATTGAAAATACTCTGAGTTTTCTAATAGGTTTGAGATACATACATAAATATGCCTTGTCCACGGCTATTGAATATTGTGCAGCCTACTTGACTTCGCGAATATGCGAAATTCGTTAATGGATTTTGAATAGGAAAATTATGGGTAATGGAAATTGAAAAAGGATATCAAGTCTAGCAACAATGGAGATGGAGATGGACAGAGATCATTAAAAGTGAGAAAAGTATGAGCAGCTTAAAAAAAAATAATAAAGATAAAAATACTATAGTAACTCAAGAGCAGCTCACAATTCTACTTAAAAAAGAAATTTCACCTAATAAATTCAAACAAGAAGCAGCAGTCATACAAGCACTTCATAAAAATCATCACATGGTCATATAAGGTATAAAATTTAATAACACCTTGCTCAGAGACATAAAATTTTACACCCGAGATGCTATGAGAGAGACTTGTGGGAGCCAGGTCCTAATTGGACAAATTAATTTTTTAAATGAAATTTAAAATCTCACCGTTCCCACACTTTTGGTTAGACACAATGTCGATCGAACAATAAAAACAATTTAATATCACCAATATTGATAAGTTTTTCACTAAACTTAGATTTACCATTATATGTATATGTACATACACTCGGCGAAAAAAAAACCCACGTAGTCGAAAATTTTCTAATATTCCTATTTTGAACTGTCACTATTTGCTCAAAATTCACTATTTGTCTTATTTAGCTGTTTAGAATATGTACATACATATGTATGTATTTCCTGGTGCAGAACGCGCAGTTGGAAGTCTTCGAGAAAAAGCACACTTTTCACTCGCGCATGCTGAAACATGTTTGCCAAACCAACACATTGTGCATTGCTTTGCTTAATTACTTTTTCACACTTTCACTTCGATTAATTAAACACACTTACCACTTTTCAAATTCTGATAATTTTTAAGGAATACCCAAAAAACTTCACTAAATTATTAACTTTTTAATTTTCCACAAACTTAGATCGCGTTCACGTACCGACGCGCACTTACCGACACACGACTATCAAAAAAAGAATGTTAACGATCATGAATGAAATTCTATTAACATTCGGTCATTCAATTGCACTTATAACATTCTGCAGCGCTGCTCACCTGCTTCGTGATGACGAAACAGTAACTGTTTTATTGTTTACGCAAGTATGTAGCATTTCTGCACTGTTGTGCATGCTGTAAACAAATTACAGGGAATCACTCGGCGGGTTTGCAGTAACATAAAACGAACAAATTACATTGTTTTGTCGTTTGCCCAGGATTATAACAACAATTCCAAATATTTTGTTAACATTAGTGCTAATAAAGAGTGGCTGCTTTGTTTTTATACTTTTGGAACATGTTGCTACAGAGTATAGTAGTTTAGGTATCACCAGACAAATTTTTTCTACGACAGTATGAAAATAGGGGCAAACGAATCATAACGGTTTTGTTGAAAAATACTAAAAGTACGATAAAACACTAACTAAACATGGCAAAGATATTTCGTGCGCTTCCCTCAACATATGGTCAACATAATCGGCCCACAGAGCGTACTATTCATAGCAAAATCACCCATCTTGAGACCCAACATTCATTATTGGATAAAATTCGGCCAACTAGTTCACGTCCAGCACACAGTGAAGAATATAAAACATCCGTAGCTGAATTGTACTCGAAGACTGTGGATAGTCGATTCGGCGCAGCAATTCGGACTGATGTATGGAACGACTTGGCATAGTTTACGTCGAGATCTTAAATTGAAAGCTGACAAAATAAAGCTTGTGAAGATATGGAACCACTCGACCTTCCCAAATGAGCAAATTTTATTCAGGGCCATTTTTAGCTCAATTCAAGATTCAAGAGCTGCCATTTCATCAAAAAATAACAAGGACTTGGTGAGGTTTGTGGCCCGGGAAATTATCGGTCCATATTTCTTCAAAAATGATGAATGAACGTGACCGTCAATAGCGACCGTTATTATGCCATGATAAAAGAATGATGATAAAAATTCCCCTTTAAATTTGAGGTTACTGTGTTTTTTTTCTTTAAGAAACTAAGGAACCTCGAAATGGATTACCTTTTACTTCTTGTCTACAGCAACGCTACAATAATTTAAGAAATCTTCCAGATCGGGCAGTTATATGTATTATGTAACACGATGAAATCTTCTACGGAAACTTCTTTATTTGTGTACCCTGGTTTTCATGCGAAAGGCTTACTTTATCATACTTGGGTTACGGATTGCGTCATTAAAGTTCGCAAATAGATATCCTGTATCCACTCTCCAGAAATGCTGTTGCTTAGTGTGATATTTGATATTTTTGTTACACAGTGCTATTGTTAATAATAATTTGTAATTAACGACTGTGCGCCGATGCAACCAATGAACCGTTTAATTGAGTAATAACCCATATACATACATACATACTTACATACATATATATTGAATAAAGGTTTGCATTGTACAACAACACATGGCAACTACAAATTCAATTTCTTGTCTATCGCTGAGTTGAGTTGAGTTCAGGCAAATGGCTCGCTATAATAGAAAGCATAAGCCTTCATTGCAGTGCTAATTCATGCATTCCGTAGATGCCAATCGACAAAGTAGTTATGTACATACAAACAACAACAAATACTACATGTACAACAACAAAGCAAACAACAAATCAATGAAATCGCAAAGAAGTTGTTGGAAAGCTAAACAATTAAGAAATTACGAGACTGCTCGGCTCGCTGCGTTATGCCGGTAGACTACACTAACGTACAATGGATTTATTTACATAGTTACATATATAACGTTGCTTAGATATATTTACTTATAGCAAAATATTTATGTATCTACAATTGCGCCGGTATATGTAACTGACAATTGTGCACCACTCAATTCAAATATAGTAGATACAATAGCATTTCAAGTGGCCAACGCATTCAATAAATTTAAACGAAAATCTGTACAGTGTTGACTAAAACATAAGCATCCTTAAGGAATATTTTTCGGTAATGACAAAATGATAGTAAAGCCTGAGCGACATCTCAAGTGATCCAGAAGAATATCAGAAAGAAGAAAAAACCTTAATTTCCATTGCACCGAAGCTAAAATACTCTTCACAAATAAAGTAGTTTTCATACAAGAAATTGACTTTAGTCGTTCAGTCTTCATGGCAACTATATGATATAGTAGTCTTTATCGGCGATTCCGACATATGAACAACTTTTTGATTAGAAAGTTTGAGTACTCTGTACACACAGTTTCAGATGGAGATCTCAAGAACTGAGAGACTAGTTGGCATATATGTACATATACAGACCGACGAACATGGCTAAATCAACGCAGCTCGTCACACTAATAATATATGTACATATATATATTCATAAAATATCCGACACTTCCTTCTGGGTGTTACAAATTCAAAAAAAAAAAAAATAATAATAATGCTTTAATACCCTGTTCAGGGTATAAACACCAGTTGCGCTCAAGGAGACAAACGTGAAAATTTATGGTGTGTCGTGTGTCCCAAAAGAGCAGTGACTTAGCCCTTCTCGACCAGTCAGAAGATATTTTCTGGTTCCATGTTTGTGTGGTAGAGGAGATAGTGCTCCAATCTGTCGAATGCAATAAACATTGATATTTCTGCATTGAGAAAAGAGAACAAACATACTTAGTCAGAATTGTAGAATTTGCATTTTCGTGACCCGTGAAGAAGTAAGAACAATCGCTCGAATAAAGAACAACAAAGCTTCGGGTGTCGACGGATTTATTTATGTGTTTTTTTTTTCAAATCGAAAAAGGTCGGAAGAAAATGCAACGATTCGCCTGCATATGTTTGTCTGGTGCCATGCGCACATGTCCGGAGGCGGCATTTGAAATCAAACGGCGGTCAGGTCGCCAAACACACACTTCTGCTATTGACAGCGAAGGGTTTGGCACAGGTAAGCTAATCTCTTCCAATAACATGAAGAACTTAAGTGGCGAAATATCACTGGCTCTACTCTCAAGGGGCACCGTTACCAAACGTGTAAACTTCATTAAAAAGTTCAAGCTTACCCTCACCAGTAAGGCTGAATAGAACGATTCCACTCTCCAGCTACTGCTTAAGGATAGTACAATAAAATGGTAAACCGGCGGTTCGATAACGTCGGAGTGAATTGGCGCAGGAGTCGAAGAACCAGGCACCAAACTCTGTTTACTTGTGGTTAGTTTTCCGAGCATATTTCAAGCAAAGGTATTTGCTATAAATCGGTGCATAGAGATTACCCTCCAACGCAACTATCGCAACGAACATACTATAGTAGTTATACTCAGTATACCCTCCCAAGGGACAAACTCAAGCTACTTGTCGCCTCCTACACTGGCCATTGTAAGCTCAAGACGCACTTATATAACACAGGCCTAGTTCTTATGCGAATTTCCGTTTCTGCGACATTGGAGGCTGCAGCTCCAGAACACCTGCTAATTGAGCTATCAAATCGTCAGTTCAACTAAAGCTTACATACTACTATGATTTTTTCGGTAAAAAAGCTAAAATCGCCCCTGATTCACAGAGGGAAGACTAACCAAATGTTTAACTTTAAAGTTTCATTTTTAACAATTTTTTGGCTGTCTCTCAAAAACACGAACTTCGTTCTCTTAGCCACAAACCAAAACCTTGTAGAAGACTGAAAATAACCACCCGTTAGATCACCCCTTTCGATTGAATTGATTGATTGATTGATTTATGCAAAATTGAGTATTAGAAAAACAATATCGATTGCAGACCTCGAATGCAGAACTCGAGATACTTTCATGTCGCCAAGTATACGTATTTCATTACATGAAATTACCATATTGGAAAATGGAGCCATGTGCACAAGTTCAAGCAAGTGAGGAAAGTCTTCGGGCGCCATTCACTTGGGACTGGTCAGAAACGATTATTTTACATATGACTCCAGCAGCCTTTGACATGCAGTCTTAGACCAAGTATCTTCTGGGTAGCCAAAAAACATCTGTTTGTAAGCGAAGCGTCTCTCTTCAGGATTGTGCGCTGGTTTTGGGACCCGGCACGTAAAAAACACCGCCAATGAAAAGAAGAAAATAGCCTCGGATGAGGGAATGTCCGGTTCCGGTCGTAAGAATAAAGGCTGACATCACCCCCGTTTAAGAAGTGCGATGTATGGGACAAGGACTGGGACGAGTAGATCCCGTGGCATTTACTACAGTGGCCGTATAAAGTAGCGCAAATTCGATATGGGATTCGTGGTGAGAGAGACTCCGAGTCCGACTCCGCCGAGTCCAGGCGTTCATCCCAGAGGAAGGCAATTGTTCTATCTAAAGCGGCTTCCTGATATTTTATAGCTGTGAAAGGAATGGGACGAGTAGATCCTTGTGGCATTTACTACACTGACCGTATAATGTAGCGCAAATTCGGTGTGGAATTCATGGTAGGAGAGAGACTCCGTCGCCGAGTCCAGGCATTCACTCCAAAGGAGGACAAGTGTCCCATCCAAAGCAACATTCTGATATTTTACAGCTATGAAAGAGCTGGGACCCCACAGTTTCAGAAAAAGAAAGCATTGACAAGATAAAACTTTCTTTAGACGTGCTCCGCCGCGATTGAAGTGCTGAATTCTGGCGCTTAGTCTCAGAAGAAGTACGCCAAAGCTGCCTACGTTTTCACCAATACTGTGTGTGCATTCGAGTAAGTTCGCAAGTAGCGAACAATAAGAATATTAGTGGGTACGTAAGCATAGCGGCAGTTGTCCAGCGTAGCGCGCAATGCAACGCGATACAATAACTTTCCATCTCCATTCTTTTGCGCCGCGCACATTCACCGCTTCTTCACTCCTTT
Source organism: Bactrocera zonata (assembly GCA_037783105.1). Taxonomy (NCBI): domain Eukaryota; kingdom Metazoa; phylum Arthropoda; class Insecta; order Diptera; family Tephritidae; genus Bactrocera; species Bactrocera zonata. Next base: position 1,271,198 of record JBAWJQ010005072.1, on the reverse strand, counting down.
CTTGCGGATATGATTTTACTTCTGGATGATCACAATCAACGGAACACAGCCGAGTCGGGGGACAGTTGGCGGGCAGGGAGCTGACAACAACTGCGTTTATTTATGAGCAAAGTTTCTGTAAACAACAAATTGCTGGTGCACATTTTATTTTCTTCGGCTGAACCGTCTTTTTTATTGTCTTTCTTGTTGCTGCCACTGCCACTGCCATTGCCTTTACAGTTGTTTCTGTCGTCTCAATTTTTATTGTTATTATTGTTGTTGCCGTTGTTGTTGCTATTGCTTTAGCTGCTTCGGCGTTGCTGCCGCTGATTAACGATCATCGATAAAGTACAAAATTGTCATGTTACGAGGGTGAATTTTTACAAATTGCCATTAAAGCAGCGCAAATTATGTTGGCAATAGTGTAAGAGGGTTTTTAAAAAGCTGGCAGTGGACACAGCAAGCGAAATGCAAAGTAACGTGAACTAAAGGAGCCGGAGCCGAGCTGAACTCAACTGAACCGAAATTGGCTGGTTGTGGTTGAAATATATGAAGTGGACAAAAGACAGCGAGCGCAGTCGAATGTGGTGAGCTTGTGGATGGTCGCCGAGCGGTAGCAAAGGCAGTAAGGTTGGATGAAATTTACTTCGGTTATCGTATCTGGATGAAGTTCGAAAGGGTGGCAAGTGGAGTGAGACAGTTGGGTGCACTGCTGTAACTCTTCTTGCTTTGTTTGCTTTGTGCAAATAACTGTTGATCTTAATCTGCTTTAATTTGGGATCGCTGCAGATCAATCTTTTTGTGGGTACTCAATTGTTGCTGGCAGTCTGTTGTATTGCTTCATGTGTTTTTTGTGCATTGTTGTGACAAATTGTTGTGGGGAAAATTGGGTCAATTAATAGCAAATTAAATTCAAATCAAAAATATCATCAATCAACGAATTAAGTGAGCCAATTGGAAGGAGACGCTACTCATATAGTTACGTTAGCAGAACCATACATATTTATATATGCATACATACATACATACATACATACATACATACATATGTACATATATCTTTAGTTGAGAATATGTGACGGAGACACTAAAGAAATTTGCTCGCAGTTAAAAGTTGCTTCAGAGAATGGTTAGCACAGGATACGTACACAATACTCTATATCGAAGGGCGTGTTTAACTGCTTTACCACGCCTCGAAACATCCCGTTGGTACACCAGTTTGAAACAGTTTTAACTCCTTTTTCGGAGAAATGAAAAGGTTTAACGCCAGTTGACCGACGGTAGGCTTTCCTGTGAATAATACCGAATAAGTCTTGATATTGATCTGGTCAATATATACTTACATTCCCCAGAACATAATTTTTGTTTTCTAAGGAGATTTCTGCGAATCCGTTTGCGAACAGTTTTTATGACTGAATTAGTTCAAACCAAGCCAGGACGACCAATTCTCTTTCTGTTACTAACTGTAGAAAGAAGTTCCCTTCGATAAATGGGAGCTATAACGTGGAAAAAAGGGTGAGGAAAGCTAACAATGCTTTATACAACCTTGGGACTCTCCGTCTCTCATGCACTGGTGCTACACAGCTATTGTAAGGCTAATTCTGCTCTACTGTGCAGTAGTATGGTGGACAGTCGTACGGGAATCCACCTAGCGGAAGCCAATGAAAAGGGTTCAGAGCTCGCTGAGCTGTGCATAACAGGAGCTCTAAGAATAACTCCAACTAGTACAACCAGCCACCTATAGACCTCTTCACTGAAAACAGCGTAGCCAAATCGGCGGAACGACTAATGGCTACAGGAGAATCAAGGCAGTAACTTCGTATCGCATATCGGCTAGAAGTGCCTTGAGAAGCAGGGCAGCAGTCGAAAGTGTTGCCAGAAGCAAGCAACTTCTCTTCTACTGGGTGCCAGGCCACAAAGACACCGAGGTCAATGAAATAGTAGACGAGATTGCAAAAAATGGTGTACGGCTAACATTCGAATACGTGATCAACATTGGGAAATCCATGCATTGTCTATACGACGATCTCGACAGAAGCATCTAGGGTCCCCTCGGTATGATGCACTGAAGGAGGTGAGGTATCTATCGTGAGGCCGTAGAGTCTATTAAAATTTGTGTCAGGCGTAGGCATACTAAACGACGAGACTACTCTCAAAGGACCAAACTGGTCTAGACTTAGTGGCCAACCAGATTAACCTAAACTAACCTAACTGTAGAATGTTGAGAAAACGAACTAACAATGCGGTGAACAAACATTATCGAAATATTAAATTTTTCTAAAACCACGATTAAGATCTATATCCTTAATCTTCACTCGACCTTCTATATTGTTTATACAAAAAATTGGCTATAAAGAACTAGCTTAATGTTTTCCGTTGGATGCAAACCCATGGCCAGTTACGTTTTCAAATTTAGATATTTATACTTGTTTAGCGGGTGTGTTTTAGACGTATGACTTCAACGAGACAATACTTTTTTCACATTTAATCTTTTTGACAACTCTTACTTGATCGTTCGCGCGCTGGATACAATATTCGGTCGACATATTCGCCCAGCGAAGGCGGTAATTCGAGCAACCATAGATCCATTTCGCACCACGTTCGCTCTAGTGAATAATGCGCATCTTCAAAAATGTCTAATAGTGCACACTGAAGACGCTACTGATGCTGTAGACCAAGTATCGAAAAATACCAGGAAGAGTCCATCCGCTACCACGCGCAACAATTGGAGCTTTTTCGGTCCAGTTTATGGAAGATTTTGTAAAAGGATCTTGGTTTGTGGGCTTACAAAAATTCAACTCGAGAAATATAGCCGAACGTTCCATTAAGGGCCTCAAAAATTGTTCAGATATAAAGCTCAATTTTGGATAAATGGGCATTTTAAAACACAAAATTGTTTAGTTCGGAATGGTGATAGATAATCCACAAGACATTGTTGAGATACCGTTATGTACTCAAGAAGACACAATTTGTTGTACTCCATATTTGAAGGCAGGTTTTTTTCAGTCAATGGGTAACGCTTTAGAGCTATGATTAATGTTTTTGTGCATGAATTGAAGGATGTTGATGGGAACGACCTTTGGTTCGAAGAAGGCGACGCTACATGTCATACAGCCAACGAAGTCCATTTAGGAAACTTTTGGTGAGCGTATTATCTCGTACGTTTTTAGTGGGCTTGTAGTCAGTGAACTATTTTTTGGGGAATTATGTAAAGTCGCTTGCCTGCGCAGATACACGAAATGATCGATGGATTAGAAGAGAATATTTGGCGTGTTATTGCTGTACGTTCCCCAATAGCTGAAATAGGTTGTTGAAAATGTACTCTCGGCTAGAGTTTATTCGCAAGTCTATTGCTGAAATCATTTTTAAAATATAGGGGCTAATCCTTTTTTCTTGTTTTTACGTAGAATTTATTGAAACTCATGGTACTAATGTTATCAAGATTTTTAGAGAATGAACTTTATTTTGAAAACGCAATGGTTTAAAATTTAGATTTAGCCATTCATCTCTTTATATGACTTTCTGAACTTGTATCATGGTAATCGTTACAAAGGCCATCGCGATCCACCCAAAAGACATTGAACTTCTGAGAGAACAGGGCATTGTAGAAACACATAAATAAAAATAGTCATATGGTCGTCAACAGCTGAGATCACCTGATCGAAATAGTTGACTTTTCCACAAGAGGCCTATTTTCACACATATAAAATATACAATACTAAACAAAACTCTTTGTAATAATTTAAACAAAAATAGATAGATTCTTCAAATATTTTTAATAAAATAAAAATTTAATCTTTTTGAATTTTAATAATCGAAATATATTTGAAAATTTAACAAAAACGTACTCAAGATAATAAATTGGATAGCATAATACGGCAACACACTAGTGCCTTTTCTAAGGCATTTGGCCGTTTTAGTAGTAGAATATTTAGGAAACCCTAACGAACTGCCTGGGCTTTTGCCTTGAGTCTTCCCTCATTCTATTGCATTCTTAATGGAATTTCTGTCATTCTACGGGCTTTCGCCTGTGTATGAATGGGTGAAAATGATAGGATTTATTACTTGTAGATTTATACAATGGAACAGGGTGCATGTTCTATATTTTTATTAGACTCCAGTCTTTAAGGTATTTTTATAGATCACTGATATGTGTTGGATGCGATCATTTAGGAAATGTTGTTTAGATTTTAGCGATGTTTTTTGAGTTGTCGCATACTTTTCAGCGACCTGAGTTTAATATGACATTTCCTTACTTAAGGGATAACCCCTTTTCAAAAAATCGATTTTTTATTGTGTTCTTGAAGTCGGTTAGCAAAATTTCTCGATAACTAAACTACTAAACCGATCTTCATGAAGTTTTGCACAGGCCTTTGAGATACAATTCTTAAAAACTTGGACAGGAATTTTTTGTTGATTACATGTATTTGAAAAAAAATGTAGCAAAATTTTCACTGAAATTTTAATATTTTTGTTGAAATGTCTGCCAAAAACTCAATTTTCAGTTGTTCTCCTTCGCTAAGTTAAGATTTTAACTAAAACACGTTTTTTCACTTTAGGTGATATTTGTTTCCAAAAATTTCTGAATTTCTTTATTGATATTGGATGTTTGTAACAATAAAAATCATAAAAAAAAATATAACCTTTTTTATATGAGAAAAAATTTGTTGTAAAAGCTATTTTTTAACCGAGGGAACCCATGTAACCCCTTAATATGTTTGCTGTCATAGTTGTCAACAGTGACGCCAAACTTGCCAATTGGTTCACCAAAGTTTTTAAGAGTAAGAAAATTTTCTGTTCTGTCGTGTAGAACACCAAAAGAGTGGTGCTTAAGGGGGTAGTAAGGTTAATTCGAGCGAAAAAAGCGTATTTTCAATAATTTTTTTTTAAATACAATCAATATTTATTTCTTTGTATACTTACAGCATAATTTTGTGATATTTAAAGAATATTCTGTGAAAGTTTCATAGAAAAATATTACAAAATGAGCCGGTGACAGAGAATCTTCGCAGACGTTCCAAAAAAAAATTGATTCGCGGTGAACCGCATAACTCATGACTGGATCATGTGAAACTAAAAAACCAAATTGATTTGATTAGTTGATAAGTTTCCTTAGGTAACGATGTCGAGTTTTTTTATTTTAATGATTTTTAAATTTTTTACAACGCTTGGGAGTCAAAATACCTTAGGTAACGCTGTCGAGTTTTTTTATTTTAATGATTTTTAAATTTTTTACAACGCTTGGGAGTCAAAATACTGATTTTTCATAAAAAAAATCAGAATTTTGTTGTCTAAAAATAAGTTAAAATTAAAAAACAAAAGTTTTAAGTTTCACAGCCGCTCACAATCAAATCGGAGGGCGGAGACCTACATGTGTATATCTCCGTCAATTTTGCCTTAATTGCTCTCAAATTTTCACAGAATAATCTTAAGATATTGTACATTAATATAATATAAAATAAAAAATGCAAAAAAAAAAAAAATACTTCACCACCCCCTTAAAGTGAGTTGAAGAAAAATATGCTTGATTTAAATCAAATTTAATTTATTTTTGATAAACACCAAAATAAAAAATATTAAATAAAAATTTTATGTGGCGCCATTGGCATTAAAGTTCACAGCTATCGGGAAACAAGCCATTGTATTCCATTGTTTTTATTTTCAACTAAAAATGAAGGCACTTGCCGGCGGCCAATACCGTTGAAAAGAGCTTTTTTATGCAAGATTTGCTGGCATCACTTTTTCTATTTGTGGACCTTGGCATATTTCATTGCTTAACAAGTCGAACTTATACCATTTACATATCAAAAGCAAGTAAAATATTACAAAAAAAGTTTCTTATGAGTCAGAAGAGCTAATTTTTCCTATGGGAAAATTTGAAATCAAGATAACACTGATTGTTTATTATACATATTTGTTTGTACAATGGAGGCAGCACTTGAACTTCCGTTTTGTTGTCTCCAGCAGCCAATCAGTTGGGCAGACATTTAGCAGGCAGCGTAGTGAACGAATAAAAAGTGACCAATTGCCGATGTCGAATATTAGTTGTTTGAAGTTGAAGCTGAAGTAGATGTTGAATGTGCAATGGACCGGAGCCACAGTGGACCGCTGGCCACTTACAATCAAATTCCTTCACAGCTTTTGTGTGAATCAGTGACACGTTGTCAGGCGAGTGACTCGATGTTGTTGTTGTTGCTGCTTCAGCTGTTGAGACCCTTATGTTTGCGGTGCATGGCCCAGTATCCGACAACCATTAGCTAGCGTCAATTCATTTATTTGGAGTGTATGCTCTTCACTCTTTGTCTTCGCTTTTATTTATTCAAGCCATTTAATTTTTTATTTCCATGTTTCTTCATTGTGGACCGAAATACACTTATTGCGCTGTCATTTTTTATTTGTTTGTGTTGGTGTTTTTGTTTTTGTTTTTGTTACGCTGGCCGCACAACATTTCTACGAGTGCAATTGATTGTCATTCTACTTTTGGCATAAGAAAACAACGACAACAACAACAACAGCAACAGTAAGGGAACAAGAAACGAACAACAATGAAGACAGCTAATAGCAGTAGCAGGCAGCAGTGACAGCCGTGGCAGGCGTACACAAACGTCCTTCTGCAACAAGAGCGCATAGAAATTGCATAAGCAAACATGCCACATGCGCCATCAGCACCGCGCGCCGCGCGCAACCAGCAACTGGACAGCTTGCACTGCCAGTATGCTCGATCAGCATATGAATTGAACTGGTTTCGGATTACAGCGCCACCAGCTGAAGTTCTGAATGCCTGCCTGACTGCCTGCCTCCAGCCTCCAAACTTTTGAACTTGGCGGTCTGGCGGGCGGGTTAGGTGGCTGTCGGCGGTCGGCTGTTGTGCTCCTCCAGCTCAAGTGGGTCCTCCTGAAGTGTGTGCTCTCAAGTGTAGCTAGCTATCCGTGGGCAATAAAAATTCGTCGAGTGCAGCAACTATAACAACAACAACAACAGTAGCAGCAGCGGCAGCAGCAAATAACACCGGTGGTACGGAGTGTCGCTGTTGCTTACATAAAAAATAATGTGGAAGCATTGCGAAGCAATGGCAAAAGTTAAAGAAGCAGCAACGAAAGAAATATCTGGAACTGAGCGTGGCAGACAAAAGCTTTTTCTTTTCACTTGAATTTATTTAAGTTGTGATTTCATTTGGCGCCATCCGCTCTGCGCGGATGCCAGACGAGTAACGTGCTCCGGCAGCGGTACCGATTGGACGATTGGACGTGAGCTCGAATCATGGGCAAAGCGGGCAATCGCCATTAGGAGCAGTCGAGCGCAATTGCTTTGAACAAGCTGTTATTTTTGGCGCATTTTCTTTTTTCTATTGTTCGGTTTTATTTGCCGCTTTTTACTCGAGCAAAAAATTTTTTTTAAGACAGTCACAACGATTTAACTGTTTGTATTCGCTTTCTTTTGTACACGATAACATTCAAATGTGAGTGACAGACCGGCAGCGCAATGGAAGCTGCGCATTCCATCGTGAACTAGGAAGTTTCTGGTAAACTTTTACAAGCGTTCTTCGGTTTCACTCGAGACAAGTAAAAACTGGCTCTTGATTTTTACCTTTACGCATTTTTCTTACAAATTCTGCCTAAGTGCTGTAAAATCTTGCTGAACTTGTTTGTCCGTTGCTGTTTGGGACACACTGACTTTCACTTCCCGTTGTTGTAGTCCATTTTTATAAAATGAGAAGAACAAAGGTTAAAATTTAATTTCATTTATCCCTACAACTTATGGATATTATGAAAGCATAAATATTTAAATATTCTTGTGAACTTTGACTATGAAGACCACTGCTTGCCAGGAAAGGAGCAAAGTTTCAAAGTTTTACCAATAGTCATTACTTTTTCGTTGTTTTTTTTTTCATAAACTCTTGAACTTAATTCTCATGTCCCTTAGTCGAACTTAGAAGTACGCTTTTATTCCCAAAACACAGAATGTTCTCTGGTAACAAGTTTCCAATTTCTCTTCTCAACATCGAAAACCTTCTGAGCTGGAGAGTTCTCTTCCATACGTACAAAATGACCCAGCCAGAGCAGCCGCTGTTTCTTAATGTGCTGAACTACATCAATATCGCCCTATACGACCGTTCCCGCAGGTAGTCATCAAAAGACTGCAACGTCACGTGAGATGGTTCGAAAAGTGAAGAAGCGACTTGAGCGAAATCCACGACGAAGTGCCAATCAAATGGCTAAAGAACTGAAAATATCCGACCGCAGCATCCCACGCATATTGAAAAATAAGATCAAGGTCAAGCCTTACAAGTTCCAAAAGGCCCATGATCTCACACCGCAGCAGCAACAAGTAAAACTTGAGAGAGCGAAGCAGTTGCTTCACTTGGCCGAAAGCGGTCAAATTCCGAACATTGTGTTTTCTGACGAAAAAATTTTTCCTATTGAGCAATTCGTAAACTCTCAAAACGATAGGGTTTACTTGATCGACCGTTCATACGAGAATCTAAGTCATCGGTTGGCCATCAGGAGGCAGCACCCGCCACAAATAATGGTTTGGACCGCTGTCACCGCAGATGGGCGCTCTCCAATTGTTTTCATCGAGCCTGCCGTCAAAGTAAATGCGACATATTATCGGAAAAGTGTTTTGGAAGGCTACTTTGAAGCCGTGGGCAAACAAACATTTCGATCGCAAACCATAGACGTTTCAACAAGACTCAGCACCAAAGCGCGAGTGAACCAAGAATGGCTGAAAACAACGTTCCGAACTTCATTACGACCACACAATGGCTCTCGAATGCACCAGATACGAATTCAATGGATTATTCTCTCTGGGCCATTTTGGAGAGCAAGATCCGAAGAAAAAAATACACCAGTCTCGAGATGCTGAAGAAAGCCATTATTCATGAGTGGGCCAAATTACCGGCAAGTCACATTCGGGCAGCTTGCGATTCGTTTTTGACCGTCTCAAGGCCATAGTTAGGGCAAAAGGTGGTCATATCGAGCAAAAGGGAGTTGGTCCTGAATTTATGATTATTTTCACACATTTTGTATTTTAAAATAAATAAAAATAATTTTCCAAACCGAATTTATGGGTATTTTAATTGGTTAAACTTCGAGTGCTAGACCCTGTCTTCTTCCGCAAAATGTTTCTCTCGAACACTTTTAAGGCCGACTCTACAGTTGATGTCATTGTTCATACCTCCGTACCAGATAACTGGACGAGAGATACTTTTCAATTACCTACTCATTGCCAAAAGTAGGACTTGTTAGTAAGAGTGATTCTGTGCTGGATTTCAAGTCTGATATTGCTGTTGATATTGAGGCTGGTTCCAAGATAAACGAAATTATCTACGACGCTGTTGTTTCCTTTTCATTGGTAGTGGCTTCTACGTGGCGGGTCCTAATCTCAGCGCACAACCTCGCGAGTCAAGTAATATATAGCTTAATACACATTTATTAGCGAACCGCTTATTTCAAGACCAAAGGCCACTCGCAGACGCAGCTTTGGTGAACAGACGCTGCAATTAGACCCTTCAACGAACCTTTAAAAAGAATAGTGGCTTCGCTGAAGCTTCCTCTCTTTTAGCTGTGACAAAAATACACGATCTACGTACAGATTGACCGCCGATTGAAGGTTTCAAGATAGCTGATATATTTGGCATCCACGTCATTTCATTTTGGACAAGAAGCGCAACCATTAGACCACTTCACAGTGGTATTCGACGCGAATTCAGCTCAACGAATAACTTTAATCATTGATGAAAAAACCTGGTACATTACAGAGGTTATGGAATAGTCTAAGCAATGAACTGTTCCCGAAGAAGAGGGAAAAACTGGTTGCAGGGCTCGTCTATTGTATCTACTCAAAGTGGCGTTGCAGAAAAAACGACTTTACTTCGCTACTTCGCGAAAAATGAAGTCCTCTTCCAGCTTGACAACGCACTGGATCACACGTTCGCCCTCCCCAAGGTCGAATTGGGCGACCAAAGCTGTTGTTGTTGTAGCGGCAGAATTCTGCCAAGTTAGCAGTCCTTGACCGGATAAACATCCGTGTCCGAACGATCGAATAAAGCTCTAAACTTAGGTCCCAGTCACCGTTTTTACTTCCAAGCTTCATTTTACTCGCCGAACAGAAATTTGAATCGTATAAGTATGATTTCAAGAAGGAGGATTTTTGAAACGGAATTAAGATTTGTTTATTTAAATTGAGCAGAATTATTTGTAAACACCTGAGTAGTTCAGGACCACAGCTGTTTTTAAAGCCCCAGTTTATGTGACGTTGCATATGCGAGGTATATTCAGAATAAAGGGACATTTAAAACTTCGTGGATTTGGAGAACCAATTGTCATTTTATAAGCTTGGTGATTTTCATCTGTCTTGTAAAGCGTCGGCTCTTTTAGCTTCTCTTAATTTTTGAAAATAAGAAAGTCACACGGTGCCATGTCCAGTGAATATGGAGAGTGAGGCATAGTTACAGTATCGTTTTTGGATTCAAACATTATTTGATCCATTTCTTTTAAGGAACGGAAATCGCCAAGCTCTAACATTAGCGACTGCAGAGCAAGTAAGCATGAATACAGGTGGAAATTGTATCGTTCTTAATAGGAATAAAAATAGTTTGATAACCTACCAAATCCGCCAAAGTTTAGCGGGTCGCGAGACCGCGTTAACGTTCGACCACGTCCAGGACGGCCATGTACATCAACTAATGATCAACACGTCAATAAAATAAAGGAATTGGTGTTCGAGAGTCGACGATTAACAGTAAGAGATCTTACTGGCTTCGTTGGTATATCGGTAGGTTTAGTAAAACCATTTTGAAAGATGATTTGGTACTAAGAATAGTAAAAGCACGATTGGTTGCAAAATCACTCAGCTTTTTCGAAAAACAACGTCCTGTTAAGGTCTGTGAAGCATTGCGTTCCGAATACCATGATGTCATGAAACGCGTTATTACTGGCGAAGAGCCTTTGATCCATGCTTACATAGGCTGCTATACATATATATTTCTGGACTAGGCAACACTAAGTGTTGCCAGGTGCAATCTGACATTTCCATTGGAAAGTTTGACATTTTTTAGCATAACATCAGTCAGAACGTTCTGTCATTTAATCGTGAATTGTTTTATTTACAGGGAATTAAAAAATTCATCTCGGCCAAAAAATGGAATTAACTCGTGAACATTTTCGTGCGATTATTTTTCACAACTTTCGACGTGGATTATCACGACAAGAGTGCGTCGATGAACTAAAATCTTTGTATGGCTATGAAGCACCATCCTATAGCACTGTGAAAAACTGGTACAACGAATTCAATCGTGGCCGACGCTCCGACGAATTCCGTGAAGGTCGTCCAAAAACAGCTGTTGTGCCAGAAAACATCGATGCCGTACGTGAACTGATAATGCAAGACCGTCATGTAACATACCTTCAGATAGAGGTATGCCAATGCATTTCTCCTACCAGCATACATTCGATATTGCATGAACACCTGGCCGTAAAAAAGGTTTGTTCTCGTTGGATCCCGCACAATTTGACAATCGCTCAAAAAAGAAATGCTGAAAAAATACGATCGCGGTGCTTCAAAAGACGTTTATAAGATCGTCACAGGTGACGAATCATGGATCTATGCGTATGAGCCCGAAACAAAACAGCAATCGACCGTGTGGGTCTTCCACGACGAGCCAAATCCAACGAAAGTTGTTCGTGGAAGAAGCACTTCGAAGCAAATGGTCGCCTGTTTCTTCGGCAAAACTGTTCATGTGGCGACTGTTCCGCTTAAGCAACGTAGGACGGTCAATTCTGAGTGGTACACCACCATTTTTTTGCCTGAAGTCTTCGGAGAAATTCGAAAAACGAACAAGAGAAGACGAATCATTGTGCACCATGAAAATGCGAGCTCTCACACATCGGCTCAAACCAGCGCCTTTTGACCGGCCAAAACGTCGAATTGATGGGTCATCCGCCGTACAGCCCTGACTTGGCACCCAATTACTTCTTTTTATTCCCACACATCAAGACAATAATGCATGATCAACGATTTTCGTCGCCAGAAGATGCTGTTGAAGCATTCAAAAACCATGTTTTAGAGGTGTCTCAATCGGAGTGGAAAAAGTGCTTCGAAAATTGGTTTGAGCGCATGCAAAAGTGTATAAATCTTGATGGAGAATATTTTGAAAAACAATAAAACCATTTTCGTTGATAAATATTCCTATTTTCATTATTAGGCCAGAAATATATATAGCAGCCCTGAGTCGTGAATGTTTTGCCGAATTTTCAACCAATATCGTGCCGCAACCTCAACCAACTCCGTGAGACTTTTGACTATTCAGCGAACTCAACGAAATCCGGGGAAGCCGTTTCGAGTCAATTGAAGACATTAAACATGAACCGCTGCGGGCATTGAAGGGTTTTACGGAAATGGACTTTAACAACAATTTCGAGGTTTCGGAAAATGTTGGGACAAATGTCTTGGGGCGTCAAAAGGGGAGAACTTTAAGGGGGACGACATACATTTTTAAGAATGAATTAAGCATTTTGAAATTGTAAACAAAGTCTTACTCTTTTTTGCTCTTAGTAGTATGTTCGTATGTATCTCCAGAACTATGTTCTGAACCTATAGAACCATGCGTTTATTGAACTCATGGAGATAGGAATAAAAGTTTCAACTTTCCTTCCTTCTTTAAAGTTAAATACCATATAATCCACTAACAGCTAGCTGTTTCTATAATTCGATTCGACTGCATAAAAGCATTCGTTACACAAATTTTACAACCTAATTCTCGCTTTGTCCGTGATATTTCGCCTACTTTAATCCGCTGCAAATTCCACTCAAATATTATTTCGCGCACATATCAGCTGCTTTCGCACACAAGTGCCGCATTTTACTATTATTATCTGCGAATTTCAAGTCGCGCACAAATTCACGCACACCCCCCCCACACACACACACATAGATTTGACGCAATATTTCTGGATTTCCCATTCAGTTTTGTGACATTTATGCAGTAGCAACCAAGCCATCAGCTACCATTTTTTCATCAACAGTCATCATCTTACGGCTATGCATGCCCGCTGATGTCGGCAAACTATCGTCTTCAGCGCGCGCCGTTTTAATGGCAACTCCTTGGTCCTTGCGCTCCTGGCCAACACGCTACGCGCTGCTTGCATGCGCAATTCCCACTTGTGAAATCCAATTTTATGCTCAAATCCGATTAACGCCGTCAACGATCAGCAACAACAACAACACCGACAACAAACACACGTACACAATCACAATGGCAACAACAACAAGTACGACAATGCGAGAAATTGTAAAAGTACTCGTATAACAGTAACAACAAAGGCAAGCGTGGCGTGGCGTGGCGTGGCATGGCAGGCAAATGCCAAGTGACAAAATTTATGACCGGATGTGAGCGTTCAACGCCATGGCGTGAATGCATTTACCCGCACCAATACACCTCAACACCTCAACACCACGACACCTCGCTCGCTCGGCACCTTCGCCCCCAACGCAGCCGCCCGCGGCGTGTGGGTGCGATGGCCGTCACAAAGTGGACAACGGAATGCAACACCCGCGCGCCGCAAGTGCAAGCGAGCGCGCGTGTGTGTGTGTGTGCGTGTGCACTTGCGTATTTGCTGCTCTGATTCATGTGGCACTTATAATGCAAATGTTGCATTATAACATTGAATGGACACACTTGTGTGTGAAATAATTGGATTTTAGCTAATTTAGATTTTTATTTTACGCTCAGCCAACTGATGACGCAGCACCGGCAACACCAGAAGCACCGGCAACAGCATCAAAATGCAATTTCAAATGGTTAGTAGGTTGTTAAGTGCCAAACGCTGAACGTATTGCCACATAGCAACAACAGCAGCAACAAACAGTACAACAACAACAAATACTCCAACAACAACGCTATGTAATCCAAATAAAATTGCCTTAAATTGAGCAACGAGCGTGTCATCTCCATCGGCCAGTCACCATAACCACCACGGCTGCCACTGTCGCTGCCGCTGCCGTCACAAACGTCGCCGCTGCAGGGTAATTAAACGTCGCACTTACACAATGTGGCCGGTTGGTTGGCTGGCTGGCTACTTTGTAATGCAATGTGCTGATGAGCCAGTGCTGGGCACATGCGAAATTTGTATTTGTTGTTCGTGCAATCCGAGCAGGTGACCCAACGCTGGCGTGTCCGCTTCGAAGGTGTAAGGTATCCAACTAACTGAATTCGAGTTCGGTAACGTAATTGAGTATGTGTGCGTTAGGAATTGAAAGAGTGGAAGAAAATGTTTATGAATTGGGCCGCATATTTTCTGAAAGAAATGGTGCTTGAAAATCGTCAGACAAGTGTTGGAGAGATGGGAAGAGAGCTCGAGTTCATTCGTATGATTTTGTTGGTTATTTTAATCGCAGCGACTTCTTGCTTAGAAGTCGAATTATTAATGATTAAACAGAACGGTATTGCAGGAAAGTGCAAGGTTGATGAGCTTGCTAGGAAAGATACTTCAGTCTCTGCAGAATGAGAACTGGTAGGAACTCCGTTAGCTTTTTCTGTTTACCTACAGAACTGTTGGGTCTCAGATCAGCAGCTGTGTAGTGGCGAGGTCTTCTGCCCAGGATAAATCGTAAGAGATCTAGTGAACCCTTCGTTCTCCGCAAAATACACCCTTAAATGGTTGTAGGAGTTCTAAGGGAACACTGCCCGGTCGGGATTAATGTGGTAAGCCGACAGCTACATCTGCTGCTTGCAAGAAGATGAGCTGGAAGCAACTCAACGCTTCCTTCTCGAAAATTTTTAAGAATTGATCTACTGCGACAACAAGTGCGACCGTGGGACCACATCTCAGCAGTGTTTAGCGTTACTTAAGCGTAATCCGAAGAAGTTTTTACGTCGTTTTCTGAGATTCAACGTCATGAATTCACTTCTAGAAATCATTTACCAATCCGGCGACCCTAATCTGAGATTTACGAGTTTTAATCTATATTGACTGCTTGGTGAAGTGCGAAAGGACTACAGGGCTCTACCGTGTCGAAATATTCGAACGATTTGACGGTGTTCTTTCACCAATATACCGGTTTAAACTTCCCATTATTTCCAAATAAGACGAAATCACTCGCCGGAGAGAAATTTGAGTTGTACGTAAAGATTATCGCCGCCATGGAGATCAATGTACTTTTCGGAATTTCAGAAAATGGGTCAGTTGGAGGATCTCTGGTTGAAAGATTAGATGTGGTGAGAAATAAAGCGTATTTTTTTCCAAATTTTTGTTTTGCTGTCAACTAATTTCTTCTGTGAATAAGGTAAAACTGTCATTTAAAATTCCCGAGCTTCAGAAAAGCATGCAAACATATACTAATATACAAGAACAATATAACTTTTACCGCTGACTTTGTCTGTATATTATTTGGCTTTGCTCAAACCATGTTGAAGAATGTTTCGTGCCTCAAACGTCTCAAATCTGGATTGATGTCCAAATCGCTAAATTTAAAAAAAAAAAAACGTCGCGTAGAAGTGTGTGAAACTTTGTTGTCTAACTATCAGGACCACTTCAAAAGCATGACCACTGGATACGATACTTGGATTTAAGCATAAAACCCTGAAACCTCCGACCAGTCCAGCGAATATCGTGCAAAAGGTGAAGCTACCCTTAAAAGACCAGGACAAAGTCGATCAAACATCAAGGTCATGTTGTCAGTTTTCTTTGATTATCGTGGTACGATTTCCTGTGGATTCCTTTCGCAGGGCCAAACTGTCAATAAAAAATATTTGAGCGTTACGCGTTGCTATATGTCTGAAGTGGTCGCAATTATGGACGAACAACTCTTGGTTCCTTCATCTCCATAATGCAATATGACACCCTGTACTGGTTCTTTGAGACTTTCTTTTTAACTCGACTCATATCGTTCCGCAACCACCGTATTCAACTGATTTGGCGGGACAGCGTTTTGTCACGATTAAGGAGATAAAACGAAATCGAAAGAGGTATTTGAAAGATATATCGGAAAAAGACAGCGCTAAAATATTCAGCTTGAACTGGTATTATAGACTATGAATAAGATGCCTTCTAATGAGAAGACATTTGAAGTTCAAGCGACAAATGTCACAAGTCATTAAGTTTGATGGGTGCTCAACTGGAAGTAGCAGAAGCTATAAGGTCTGATCGGAGACTTAAAGCTGGTACCACGAGGAACAGCTAGCCCTTAGAGTTCGCTCCAATTTGCTCATGCGGAGTGGCACTCCGAGGAATATTGACGTGGTTGTGATTAAGGGGGTATTCTAGTCTAGAAATTTAAAAAAATCGATTTTTTTTATTTTTTTATATTTCCAAAGTTTAACTATTCAAGAATATGTGTACAAAAGGATTTTTCAAAATTCAAATTATTTTCGGAGATATAGGCATTTTTCCGACCCGGCATCCAAACTGGTTCGGCCGGAACGCGAAACTTTAAACGCGTTTTTCTCAAAACTGACTTTTTCGGAACGATACCCACGATTTCTCAGGTCATCTGGACCGATTTACTTGAAATTTTTAGAGTCTTCTTTATAAGCTTGTCTATGGTTGGAACTAGCACCATCCCAAATTTTTATTTTTATTATTTTTAAAAAATTCGAAATAGTCAGAAAAAGTGATCCAAAAAAAACTTTTTTTTTAGGCACTTTTCCGTAGTTCCGGCCATTGCGACATTGTTCTAGATTAATAATCTTTCTTTCTTTTTGGTTTCAGATAACTAGGAGGGTTGAAATCATGGGTATGGTCACGTGGAAATTTTTAGAGACTCCCCCCCCTCATAAGCTCATAATTTTTGAAATTCTTTACTTTTTTTAGTTTTTAATTTTTTTCTCTACTCTTCTAAAATTAACAAATAACTAATAAAAAAAAGGATGGTAAAAATATTAATTGCCTTTCATTTACGACACTTTAAAAATACCCCCTTAAGATCCGAATGCGGGAAGAACTGACATTTTGTTAGTTGAATGTGGAATTGCATTGTAATCGGGTGACGGACCCAAAGTACGGCAGAGGATGGCTCCAATTCACACGGTACTGAAAAATGCCTGCCATTTTTTTGATCACAATAGAATAACGATAACCTCCTAAACTTTATCTTATACTTAAAATGCACCTTACAACGTTTTAACGCTGAGACAGCTTCTGTCTTCTCAAGCAACTTCAAAATTGTGACATAACAAAACGACCAAAAATAATTTCGATTCATTATAATCTAGTTAAAAAAAAATAAATATAATTAAAATTATATTAAGAATATCTAGGACAATGAGCTATTTTCGCACAACCCATTAGCACACAGCCGAGTACTTTTTAAGTATGTTCGTGCATGTGACAAAACATGTGGTGGCCTATTTGGTAGAGTGCCAATGCCAGCTCCACTTGGCCGCCGGCGCCAATCGGATGTGCTGCACTGACTCGTGCCGCAGCAGCTGAGATGGGACACTCAAAAGCCGGACATTGGCTATACAAATGCCAGCAACAACAATAGTAACAATAACAACAGCAACAAGGTGCAAAAGCCAACAGAGCTGGACGCGCCGCCACTAGTCAATGTCACGTGGGCAATAATATTTGACATCCGCAAGTGAGTGCAATGCAGCGCCACAACCAAATGCAATGAGCATAAATTTAACACAAACTGACATTTTGCTGCATTTGCGCATGTTGCAAGCGTCTATTTATACACACACACACAATTACTTTTTTTATTAATTTTTATTTATTCATTTTGCTTTTTGTCTGCGTTTTGTGAGCCTTTTAATTACTGACAAACAAATAAAAGTAAGAATTAAAAATTGAAATGAAAAAACCGAAGCAAAAACATTTCAAGGCTCACTTCCTCTTGGCGCTTTATGCAAATGCCGGACAGTAACAACAACAACAACAACATTAAACATATGTATAGACGCACATAAAAGCACAGATTTTTTCACACAAAAAATGTGTATTTGTGTTGGTGTAAATTTGTATGGAAATGTTTGAATGTGTGTGTTTGCTTGTTTGTTGCACGTAGCATGCCTGCATTGGCAGTGTAACCGCCCATTTTAAGACACTCCTCTTTGCGCAAACAAAAAATGCTCCTTAAACGCTTATGCTGGCAGGACGAAGAGCACAGGAGATCGGTCGGTGGGCGAACGGTGCCTGCCATCGTCATCTGCATTTGCATCTTTAAGGACTGCTCACCCTCTTTGCAGCTGCTTTGTGCATGCCACACAGCCACATATTGCATAGGCACACACATACATACATACAATCATATGAAAGGCGCTGAAAGCGTGAGATTCTAAGCTTGTATGTGTGTGTGGTTGTGTGTGATGTTTGTGTTTTCAAATTTAAAATACCAAAGTTCGCCACCATTTTCTTGCCGCTTTTGCCACCGCCACAGCACCATTGCTGTCAATACACTGTTGTTATTATTGTTGTCGCTGCCATTACTCCAATTATGAACATTTTTATGAGCTCATCGGCCGCGCGTCCGCGCTTTTGCCGGCGGCGTTGCCACGTTTTTTCCCGCCAACATCGCTTCATTCGCAATTTCGCGTGTCACACACAATTACTTCAGCCCTGCAAGTGTGTGTGTGTGAGTGTGTATGTGATTTCTGTTTGTTGATTGTTGTTGTTATTAGAGCAATGAAGTGCCTTTCGAAGAACACACGCTCGCGTTCGGCAGTTTCACTCAGCGTGGGTGTACAAATATATGAGGGTGTGTGTGTACATGGAGCATGCAACGCGTTGTGGCACATAGGATTTGTAGATTTAGCTGCAGTGTCGCTGTTCGCTGTTTCACCACGTACACGCTCGCTGCTCGCCAACGACTTGAACGGCTTCACAACTCCTTCAACGTCTATTGCCATCTTGGGAACAATGGCGCTGCAGTGACAACGCCAATAATGGCCAGGCAGTCGCGTTGCCCGGCATTCATGCAGTCAACAGTCAGTCAACATAAAATTCGCCATGTTGCGTTGCATTGCGGCATTTGTGTGGCGGATATTGTTGGAATTTCATGTCCGTCATCGCTTTCATAGCTGCGGATGTATGTATGTAGACTCGCATGTGTATGTGTGTGCAGGAGGGTACTCAAATAAATATAAATGTGCATTAGTCTGTGTTATTTGTGTTATCCTGTCGGGGAATGAGGTAATTTCTAAGCGAACATCAAGTAGGTATGTTGTTGTCATCGTTAAGAGTATCCATTAGAATTCAACGGCAAGTAAAGTAAATAGGAGCTAAGAAAATTAAGGATTGAAACGAGTTACTTTAAGAAGTAGTCTTTAAAATGTACTTCAATAAGCGAAAGCTGATATGATCGAAGCTGCCTCTGCTGCTAACTGAATCTAAACAGCAGATGTGGGTTTGTTGCCTACCGGAACTCATATAAAGCATGGACAGGTGGTTTTCAAGAACAAATTTCTTACCAGAACCAACTCCACAACCTCCAGTGGCATTACATCGCACGATCTTGAAGGTCACGTCACATGCCCACGACTTGAGATAATACGCTCACCAAAAGTTTCCTAAATTGACTTCGTTGGCTGTATGACATGTAGCGTCGTCTGCTTGGAACCAAAAGTCATCCTTATTAATATCCTTCAACTCAGGCACAATAAGTCATTAATCATGACTTTATAGCATTTCCCATTGACTGTAACATCATTGCCGGCTGCATTTTTGAAGTAAAGTTTTCTTGTGAAAAACGTGTTCAGTGGCCATCTCGTTCAAGGCCTTTTCGCCGAACATACAACGCTCTTGATGATCGCTCGGCTGTAATTTTTGCACGAGTTGGATTTTGTAAGCCCGCAAACCAAGATCTCTCAGCAAAATTTTCCTCTAAGTGAATGAGCACAGCTACAATTGCTGCGAGCAATGACGGATGAACTAATTTGGGTCTTCTTCAATACTTTGTCGGCTTGGAGAAGCTGCAATCACAGCAGACATCCGAACGATTTCCTACTCGACTTGCACTCCCCCCTGCTCTCTAAGATCACTAAACCAGCAACTCGATATAAGGAAACTGTGGGACGATATTTCAAACTCCTTACGTACAGCTGCAACTGAAACCATTGGTATTCGGAAAACGCAAAAAAAAAAAAGCTGGTACGATGAGGATTATCGTATCAAGGTGGAGAGAAAACAGACTGTCTACCCTGCAACATTACAATCGACCACAACACGCCCAGGATGGGATAGATACCGAGAGTTGAAGATGGAAATGACACGTCTTTGCAGACAAAATGCATGAGACCGAAGAGCTTGACAAGCTGGCCGACAGGGGTACAGTTCGAAAATTCTACGAAAAGCTTCGGCGACTAACAAAAGGTTTCAAAATCGAAGCATACTATTGCAGAACCCCCAGAAGTGATCTAGTGACTGATGCCCAGGGCATACTGAAATTATCGAGAGAACACTTCTCCAGCCTGCTGAATGACAATGAAACCATAACACCAGGAGATAGCGAACACGATTCCGCATTCGATGACGATGGACCAGACTTCCATTGTTCGAATAAGTTCGAATAGAAATTACCCTTTTAAAGAACAACAAAGCGGCGGGGGCCGATAGATTGCCGGCCGAGCTATTTAAACACAGCGGCGAAGAATTGATAAGGCACATGCATCAGCTTTTTTGTGAATATGGCCAGACAAAAATATGCCCGACGATTGGAATTTAAGTGCTCAATCTACAAAAAGGGAGACCCCATAATCTGCGTCAACTACCGTAGGATAAACCTGCTCAACATCGCATATAAGGTTCTGTCGAGTGTACTGAGTGAAAGATTAAATCAGGCTGCAGGCCTGCAAAATCCACAACTAAACAGATATTCACAATGCGCCAAATCTTGGGGGGGAAAACGTAAAAAGAGGATCGACACATACCACTTCTTCCTCGATTTCAATGCTGCTTTGGACAGCACGAAAGGGAGCTGCCCTTATGCCGCTGTATGTATTTGGTATCCCCGCAAAACTAACACGGCGGATCGGGAAGAACCTCTCCGAGCCGTTCAATGCCAATCGAGGATTCAAACAAAACGACTTCCTATTGTGCGACTTCTTCAATCTACTGATGAAGAAAAGTAAAGGGGAATAGAGAATATACAATTTTCTACAAGGGTACTCGTACAAGAGTGTTCAACTGCTGGCGTACGCCGATGACATCGATATCATTGACCATAACAACAGCGTCGTTAGTTCTTTTTACTCCAGGTTAAACGAGGACAAGACCAAACATCTCCTGCCATCAAGCAAACCGTCGTCTGATTGGTCCATACCTCACTGCTAACAGTCATAACTTTGAAGCCGTAGATAATTTCGTCTATCTTGGAACCAGAAGTAACGCCAAGAACAAAGTCAGCCTTGAAATCTAAAGCAAAATAACTCTTGCCAACAAGTGCTGAGTAGCCAATTAAGAAATAAGGTCCTCTCTCGGCGAACAAAGACCAAATTCCACAAGTCCCTCATCATCCCCGTCCTGTTTTATGGTGCAGAGACTTTGACGATGACAACATCTGATAAGTCGGTATTAAGAGTTTTTGAGAGAAAGTTTTTACGTAAGATGTATAGTATTTTGCGCATTGACAACGAATTAAGAGACAGCGGCTACGCTAACTAGGTCATCTTGTCCGAATGGATAGTTCCAGCTCTGAAAGTATTCGACGCAGTACCCCCCCGGAAGAGGAAATAGTTTTAACACTTTGGGTAAAGTCAAGAGAAAATCTTCTAGAGCGGTATGGATCAAATTTTGGTGTAACTAAATAATCGATTGAACCCTTATGCAGTATTAATAAAATCGTGGCGACACTATGTGCCACCTAGGCACTACGAAAAAATACTTGTATATAAAAATCGCAGCAAAATGTGAACATTTAAAATTAATTGTCTGTGTTAATCGTAACAAAAAACAATTTCGTTTTTAAAAACAGAACCACACTCGATGAGATATGAGCAAGCAGTTGCCAGATTCAACGATATTACCAATTTACTTTTTTCGTTTATAAACAGACTTTAAAGTCATAAAACAACACAGATACATAAATATATACATATACACATATACGAGTGTAGATATGTACTATATTGATGTGCATGTTGGTCATAAAAATATGACATAGTCGAAAAGTTGAACGATAAATGACCACTACCCTCAAATAATCAAGATAAAGTCCCAATGGTCATTGTCAAATGACATTTCGTGCGTGTAGCCTAGGCATACAACATTGATTTGCTTTTATCTGCATTGTCCTTTAATGACTTCACTCAACTCATTCACCAGCCAAATGCAGTGCAAACTCCATTTGGTCACTACACCACTCCTCCCCACTCCGGCCGGCTGGGTAAATCTGAATGAGACGCAACGTTTGTCTCTGCATACGCAATTAGTCACGACGACCTGTGATACGGTCAGTTGTGATTTGTAGGTGCAACAGGACACTACCGCTCGCATTCACTCCGAGTGTTACGCTTGACGCGCTCAGCTTGTAACGAGGTTAACAAACGTCATACATACATACGTACGGACAGACGTCGGTGTAGTGACCGATTTCGATTGAGTTTAAGCGGAAATTTTGGCAATTATTCTTGACTACTATGTGCTTTCTTTGAAACCGACGTACCCGCTTACGTTTACGTCCATGTGAATTATGCGAGTGTGGGGATTTCTAAAACGAAAATGCCGCAAAAGAGTGTAAAAGACTGGGCAATAAAGGTGGTCGAAACGTTGACCATCTTTCGGCGTAGTTTAATTTTTCAAACGAAAGAGTTTTTTCAGAATTCCACCTTACATGGTGTACGGTACATAGCCGAGTCCGGACGTCCGGTGGGTGAAAAGTAGGTGAAAGTCAATCAAATTTGTGATAAGATTAATAGCGTGTAGGTGAACTAAAAGGAAGACATAAATCGTTTTTCTTGTAGATTTATGTGGTTTTGCTTTACAACAATCGGCGCTGTGACGGCATTGGTGATAATTATGAGTTTGTGGGAGAAATTTCAAACCAATCCAACCATCACAGGTGAGTATTTTTATACTAATGCAAGATTTTACTACCGAGTATAATAGGTTTGTTCACCTTCAAATTGCATGGAAACAGATTTTCGAGTATACTCAAGTAATGTCACAAAAGTACCGGATATTGTGGCCTTTTCACCTGACTTTAAACGGTTTATGTTGGTGAAAATGTGAGGAAATGAAACAAAGTGATTATTAAAGGCTTACTGAAAGAAAGTTAAATTGTACTTTTGAACATCATAGTTATCCCAGACTATAATAAATGAATTCTAAGAAGAAATATTTATACGAAGTCTAATTGGCATGGCTTTCGTTATTTGTGTAGTCGAGCAATAAACCTATTAAGAGGGGGGATCCGTTCTCACTAACAAATTCTTAATTTGTGAATTACTACAGTTACATAACTTTTATTATTATTTTGAATAACTTGATTTTATGGCGATTTGTCCTATCATCAATGTCAACATTCTCAGGGTACTAAGGAATTTGTGTGCCAAGATATCTCAATTTTACCGAAGTTATCGCACAGACAGACCGATATACGGACAAACAAACATCAGGAAGTGAATTTGCTTTGAAAATTCTAATTTTTTCATTAATTTCTAAAATTTTTTATAGTTTCTAAGATCCACTAGTTTTCATTCCACACATACATCACAAATTTTTTTCCAAATTCTATGGAGTGTCTTTTACGAGTTAAATATGGACTCTATACTACAGAGTGACACATCTCTACCTGAGCTGTCACAAGAATACGAGGGCTGCTATTTATATTTCTGGCCTAATAATGAAAATAGGAATATTTATCAACGAAAATGGTTTTATTGTTTTTTAAAATATTCTCCATCAAGATTTATACACTTTTGCATGCGCTCAAACCAATTTTCGAAGCACTTTTTCCACTCCGATTGAGACACCTCCAAAACATGGTTTTTGAATGCTTCAACAGCATCTTCTGGCGACGAAAATCGTTGACCACGCATTATTTTCTTGATGTGTGGGAATAAAAAGAAGTCATTGGGTGCCAAGTCAGGGCTGTACGGCGGATGACCCATCAATTCGACGTTTTGGCCGGTCAAAAAGGCGCTGGTTTGAGCCGACGTGTGAGAGCTCGCATTGTCATGGTGCACAATGATTCGTCTTCTCTTGTTCGTTTTTCGAATTTCTCCGAAGACTTCAGGCAAAAAAATGGTGGTGTACCACTCAGAATTGACCGTCCTACGTTGCTCAAGCGGAACAGTCGCCACATGACCAATTTTGCCAAAGAAACAGGCGACCATTTGCTTCGAAGTGCTTCTTCCACGAACAACTTTCGTTGGATTTGGCTCGTCTTGGAAGACCCATGCGGTCGATTGCTGTTTTGTTTCGGGCTCATACGCATAGATCCATGATTTGTCAAATGTGACGATCTTATAAACGTCTTTTGAAGCACCGCGATCGTCCCTCAACAATCGCGCCTTCAGTTCCGGTTTCTTCAACCTGGATAAAGAAGCGAAGCTAGTTGTGAACGAGGACAAAACGAAATATCTCCTGTCATTAATCAAACAGTCATCGCATTTGTGGATGACTTCCACTCTGCTGGAGAGATCAAGTGAAAAAGGACCTGGCTACACTTCGTATTTCGAATTGGTGCCAAATAGCGAAAAGAAACGACTGGCGCACTGTTGTTAAGTCCGCTATAAACGCGTAAGCGGTGTCTACGCCAGTAAAGAAGAAGAATACCCGGCAATAGCTGGTTAGTTTTTTGAATCTTCTTAATTTTGTAAATCTAGAGAAGACTCTTACTAGCCTGTTGCACGAGCAATCTCCTACTAAATCTTTGGCTCGCCTATCCAACTCTTTTCAAATCTTTTGGAATTCAGTATTTTCGATATTTATATTGCGGAAACCTGGACCCTATCGGTAAAACTCTATACCCAAGAAGGGATGAAGGTTCTGCAAGATCGGAGAAGCCGTCTTAAATAAGGCGGTAGCCTTTCATTGGAGCTATTTTGTTATACTGTGAAATTGGCTGATTGATATTATCTATGAAAGTAAGCTATGTATTAAATAGAATAAGACAGTCCGCTGGGACAAATTATCGATGACAGTTTTCCACTGTCACAATATTAATATCTACCCAACTCTTATGCCTTTTATAACATATTAATATTTATACCAAAATCTGGTATTATCATTATTTATATATTTCCCTTTTTTGGCAAACTTTTATATATTTATTTACAGGTTTGGACACTGATTTCCATAATCAAAATGTGGTCTTTCCCAGCACAATTGTCTGTCCGGAAATACCGTTCGACCATGACAAGGCATACGATTGGGCATACAGAACATTATCGTGAGTAGAAAGCAACTATGGAACTCGCTCAAAAAGTTTCCGTGATCAAAATGAATCTCATTTACAGAAATTATGACCATCCCACGGCAACTATGATCGCACCATTTCTGGAGCTTTTAACATCATTAAACTTCGACAACGTGAACGAAGCTTATGCGCTTTCGACATCCGTCTCGGCAAATATTTTGAAGGAAATTAACTTACGAGAAGCTGCATTTAAAGTAAGATTTAGTAGCCTACGAAATGCAAGGCTTTTAGATATACAACTTTTGATTTCGTTCCTGTTCAGGTTCACATCAGCTGCGAAGACACCTTAACGGAATGCAAGTACCGCGATGAGCCCATATCGTGTTGTACGCACTTCGATAGAGTTTACACAGAGCATGGCATTTGCTTCGCTTTCAACAGTCGCTTCAAATCAGATGCAAAAGAAGAGTAAGTTTTAGCGAAGAATGTGAGATATGCATATAAGATCCGTTATTTGCAATCATATGTCATGTAGTTCAATCGAATTATTTTCAAAATTAATACAGTTGTGATAGTGTGACCTAGATTCCGTTTCAGTGCAAAAAACTAAAGTGGTCAGTCTTAGATTCTATCATTCTTGGGTTTCAATTCGATGGAGAATATATATCTTTTATTAAAATTATAAAAATACCGTTATTTGCTATTTTTAAGACACACTTTTGGATTTTTTTATTAAATATTTATTTTCATTAATCTTGGAAATCTTAGTGTGAATGGAGCGGCGCCACATGATCTTTATGAGACGGATAAGAAATGGGCTTTGTATTTCGTGCCGAACGGAACAGCAAAGGTGAGTAGAAATACGAGTTTTTAGGGGTTTAAGTGACGAGTTACTGTAAACTAAGTTAAAACGAAACAAGTTTATGTATTTTTGTACATTAGAAGAATGCAGAAACTATTTCAAAAATTGCATAATTAACTGGGTAAAACTTAGTTGATGAGCACTACCGCTTCACAGTACTGTGAAGATATTTTTGATTTCGTTCAATAAAGTATCTATGAGGCAGCGCTGGGAGACAGTTATGCTCAGATCATTACAGATACCACATTTTATTGAAACTTGTTAAGTATAGGAACGGACCGACCAGACTTCGGACACAACTAACTTGAGACATGCACTGACCGCTATGGAGTCAAACCACCACCCTCTACAGACGACAAGCTCGAGTTGCCGAATCGTGAGTGATACTTGCGCAGCTTTGTTCTGGATACTGTAGCAGGTTAAACTCCTACTTATCCAGAATAGACCCCGACATATCAAATATATGTCCAGCATGCAACGAGTCCCTGCATGACTCTAACCACCTCTGTACATATCCAACCTACATATCTGACACCCCTCTACATATGGTCCGACCCCGTCGAAATACCACGTTTCCTGGTAATAGCAGTTATTTATGTTGGTCATCGCCAACCCTCTAAAAACTCGACCAGATTAAAAAAACATACTTCAGATTCGTAATAGATATCAATATCCTTATTTTTAAGAACGAAAAGAAGATACATTTGTCCAACCAGACTTTTAACACCACTGCTATGTAGGATATTTTTTCTGAAACCGTTTTTGCAGTCACCGGCTTGTAACTGAACCGTCTCTCAAGAACCCCAATAGTTAGTTCTTACAGTATATCGACGACATTCAACATTTTACCGCTCAAACCCCGCACGTGATGAGCTCAATACAGACACGCCATTCACAGTCACCTTCTTTGCCTTCTTCCCGGTAAATGGTGAGTTGGGAGTCAAACCAACCTGCAGTGGATGCTTAATTAGACTAAACTCATTCTTATTCAGAATTGGTATACCGACGGCTCGAAAACGTCGGAGGAAATGATGCAGGAGTCACAGAGAAATTTCCAAGCATATTCCAAGCAGAGGTCTTTGTTATAATTCGCTGCGTAGAGGCAAAGCTCCAACGCAACGAACACAGTCAATTGAACCTTAAAGCGATCTCTGTGTACGAGATCAAATCGGTACTGTTGCAGGAGTGTATAGAGTGGCTGAACAGTCGTATCAGATCGTAACCAAGTGCACCTTGTCGGGGTGCCGGTCACAAAGCTATAGCCGAGAATGCACTGGCTGATGAGTTCGCCCGCTCCGCAGTATCCACCAATATGGTTGGACCCAAATCTTTCATTGCGGTTGGTCCCCATACCATAAAGGAGCCGCAAGGATGAAGGAGTGGGCAGGGAGGGGTATTGGCAACAACTCCCCTCCCATGCCAGGTCACCCTGGGTGGTTACAACGTTAAAAGGTTTAAATATGTAATCAACCTCCCAAGGACAAACTTCGGCCACTTGTCGCTTTCTGCACTTGTCATTGTAAGCTCAAGGAGCCTAGCGTCTTCTGCAAATTGCTGGTTCCGCGATATGGAGCTTGAAACTCCAGAAAACTTGCTAATTGGCGCAAGATAAAATCCCTTGGATCCAAGTTTTCAATTAGGGATCACATCGCCTCAATAGCAAGTTGCAATATATTGGAATTTGTCAATATCCTGGGGCTAAGAGAGTCGTTGTAACTTAGCAGAGGACACAATAGACCTTAGATCGCAGTGCAATCCTCATTTATTTATCTAATCTACTTCATTTATGGTCTATCAAGGTTTTCATTTTTTCAAACGAGGAATATTTTGGCAGCGATTTCAATGCACAAATAGAGTGGGAGGATAATCAGAAGGTCGAAGCACGGATCTCCAAAAAGAACACGTATACCACAGATGACGCACGACAACTAACAATTGGGTAAGCATACCCCCTGCTTTCTAAATATTTCAAATTTATTGCTATGAGAAAATAAAAATTTTAAACTCAGTCAGCGGAAATGCATCTTCTACGACGAGGTCAAATTGCAATACTTCCCCGAGGGTTACACATTCTCCTCCTGCATGAAGGAGTGTCGCATGAAGCGCGCCATCAAGTTCTGCAAATGCAATCCACCATTCTATAAACCGATACGCAAGTGTTCCAACTATTAATGGGGTTTGAATTGAGTTCTAATTGGGAATTATTTTGCAGCGAGTGTGCCTACATGCGGCGTGTCTGATTTGTTGTGCTTGGAGAAGAATAAGGCAAACATCACGAATATACGGAATTGCATGCAATGTGAATTGAGTTGTTCGAAGACGGTTTTCAATATTGAGAAACTGATTAAAAAGTACGTACGCAAGCAAAAACAAATTCAATTACTCTTTTGTATATTTTGATTATACGAGGGCTGCTATATATATTTCTGGCCTAATAATGAAAATAGGCATATTTATCAACGAAAATGTTTCTTTTTTCGTTGGATTTGGCTCGTCTTGGAAGACCCACACGGTCGATTGCTGTTTTGTTTCGGGCTCATACACATAGATCCATGATTCGTCACCTGTGACGATCTTATAAACGTCTTTTGAAGCACCGCGATCGTATTTTTTCAGCATTTCTTTACACCAATCCACACAAGCCTTTTTTTGAGCGATTGTCAAATTGTTCGGGATCCAACGAGAACAAACCTTTTTTACGGCCAGGTGTTCATGCAATATCGAATGTATGCTGGTGGGAG
Organism: Bactrocera zonata; assembly: GCA_037783105.1. Lineage (NCBI taxonomy): Eukaryota > Metazoa > Arthropoda > Insecta > Diptera > Tephritidae > Bactrocera > Bactrocera zonata. The sequence goes on along the minus strand of JBAWJQ010005072.1, from coordinate 1,242,317 downwards.
AAATGCATAGGCATGCCTCTATCTGAAGGTATGTTACATGACGGTCTTGCATTATCAGTTCACGTACGGCATCGATGTTTTCTGGCACAACGGCTGTTTTTGGACGACCTTCACGGAATTCATCTTTGAGCGAGCGTCGGCCACGATTGAATTCGTTGTACTAGTTTTTCACAGTGCTATAGGATGGTGCTTCATAGCCATACAAAGATTTTAGTTCATCGATGCACTCTTGTCGTGATAATCCACGTCGAAAGTTGTAAAAAATGATCGCACGAAAATGTTCACGAGTTAATTCCATTTTTTGGCTGAGATGAATTTTTTAATTCCCTGTAAATAAAACAATTCACGATTAAATGACAAAACGTTCTGAGTGACGTTATGCTAAAAAATGTCAAACTTTCCAATGGAAATGTCAGATTGCACCTGGCAACACTTAGTGTTGCCTAGTCCAGAAATATATATAGCAACCTATGTACTTGTAAGACGTTAAATATTTCGTTTTTCAGCACCGAAAAGACCGATGATACGGGCGTTTTAGTGGAATTTCTTACGTGGCCTATTATACGCTATAAACGAGAGGTACTTTTCGGTTGGGTGGATCTATTGGTGTCCTTTGGTGGCATTGCAAGTTTATTTCTGGGTTTCTCGCTGCTATCTGGCGTGGAGATTATTTATTATTTCACATTAAGAGCCTGTTGCATGGTGTACAAAAATAGGGTAAGTCGAAAGCTAGCCTCGAGAAGCACTGCATTAATCAAGTTTACAACTTTAAATAACACAATATGTCATAATTATATGGAATTTCATTTAATTTTTTTTTTTTTAATTGCAGCAAGAATTATATGAAATCGAAGAGGAAATCAAAAGAAGACCGCCACCAGCAATCAATCTTTCACTGCGCATCATGTCCTATGTTTCAAAGCCTGCACCAGCCGGAGTAGATCCTAACTTGATGCGGAACAATTTGAATAGCAAACAAGTTAACGAAAAATCCATTACACTAAGTAAACGAAACAATTTTAATATGAATGTACCAGAAAAAATCAAAGAGCTCAACCGACGTCGCAAAGCCGATAAGGTAGTATATACAGACATATGTATGTATGTTTAAATAACTTAACGAAGTATATTTTAAATATCCAATAGGACTACACCGGATATTCAAAAGGACTATACAAATCTACAAAAATAATACCGCAATACAACGATTCGAACGGCGACTGGAAATATGGACAATATTTGCCTTAGTCATGAAAACATAAATGATTTAAAAGAAAATACATGCAGTTGATATCACGATATCAGAAAACGGATAAAAAAAATATGAATAATTAAAAAATAATGAATTAAGTACTCACACAAATTCAAATTGCACAAAATATTAGCAAAGTTTTAAAGTTTCATCATTGAAAAGGTCAACAAGTATATTTGGACATTATAATTTATGTAAACAGTTTGCCTTCGACATTATGCTTAACGTTTTTCCAAAAACTACACTAATAAAGTTTTATCACAGCACAGAAGAGATTATTTTAATAATTTTCATAACTTGCTGAAATTCATGCTAGCATCTGAATTGATTTGCCGCTACTTGCGTCTTCTTTTATAAACTGTAGCGTGCGACATCTGCAGGTAGCTCCAATTCAGCTGTTTTCGAATCCAATGCATAGATGTCGCATGAAGCGCTCCGCAAAGAAGAGACGCAAAAAGTAAAAACAACACAAATTAAAAAGTCGGTTGATGGAATGTGAATGAAACGGTAAAGCAAAAATTAGAGAAGCTGAAAAGTTCAAGAACTTGCTCTACTTGGATAAAAGTGAACGTTTAAATATATTTTTAGTGCGTTAAAAAGTGAAATATGCAGAAATTAGAATACGATTAATTAAACTGAACCAAAAACAATTGAACAATATTGTTCGGTTAACAAAGGGAGGTGGCTAATAGAGTGTGTTGCGCTTTGGCCTGCTGGCACTTATTTTTTTACCTGGCAAATTGTGAAACTTGGCAGTTCGCAAAGGCATTGCGATTATTGTTAATTAAAAAGTACATAAACCGAAAGCAGGTTAATTTCAATAAGATTCAGTGAAATATTGCAACGTGTATTGTGCAATTCCGCATAAAACAAAACGTGTGGTGTTCAGACAAGTGAAACAAAGTAAATATAAATATTAAGTAAAGAGGAGGCAAGCGGAGCGGAGATGCCCTTTTATGGACTCTATATACCCGGAAAGGAAGGTAAACAAAATTTTCACAGTTTTAATCGAAAATATGCTTATGTACATATGTACAATTGAGTTTCAAATATGCAAAAATAAAAGTATTTGGGGATGTCAACTCAAGAAACCAACTTTTACAATATCGCATTTGTTTCCATGCTAACGTCGAAGTATCTACATATATTTTTTTTAAAGTGTTGGCTAGCTCATTGAACTTTGATAATATCTATTCGCAAATAATTTGTACAATATTTTCTTTGTTTGTTGCAAAAGGTATGTACCTGCACAGCTAACCGGCTTTCAGATGCAGTGGCAGGTTTTTGAGAAGGCATACGTCTTTGTACATGTTTATAGCTATATTTATTTATGTATGTATGTCAAAGTATCGCCGTGCATGTATGCACCGAATTTTGTTTACATTTTCTCATGTCTAATATAATTAGTATTATGTTAATTATTTATTTCATCTAATTAGCCTTATTTACATGGCAATTGTGATACTACTTAAAGTAATATAATATTTATAAAAACTCAATTATTGATTTTATATGTATACCAATAGTTAATAATAAAGTTTAAAGAGTTAAATCAAAAACAGTATTGTTCAATTTATCCATATTCTGTATTATCGAAAACAGCTGCAATAAATATCGTGTCTTTATCTAGTAAATAACATATGTATGTATAAATATTTTAATATGCATATGTACATATGTACATATATATATATATAAATACACTCTTCCTACGACTGCAAATAAAATTGCATTATCTGTTTTTATTTATAACAAGTATCCACCTATGCATGTTAACACCCTGGTATAAACATGTTTGCTATCAGTATACTTCTCAATTATCTATACATATAATAAGATGCGTTAATTTGTAATTTACATTTGTAATTTTGCCTGTGTTACACATTGTGATTATTGTTCTAGAGCTATTTTCTAATTGCTATTCATTTGAGTAAGCTTTGTGTTGTATTTGTTGTCTAAAACGGGTGTGCTCAATAACATCGACATCACGATGACGTGATGATTAGCGATTTGATGACGAAGAGGCGTGCCATTTCAATTAAAATAAAGTACAAATAAGTCATAAAAGTTTATAGAAACTGTGTTACAGTTGTAAGCACATCTATTTACATAAAATGTTGTGGCTATTGTTTGCATTTGTAGAAATATTTTTTTTATTTCTCATTTGTACAAATGTAAAAATCTAAATTGATGGCCGTTTTTCTCATGGCACAGTCAATAACAATAAAGTACATAATACATACATATATACAGCTCATTTAAGTTCACATTTAAACACACCGAAGGTCTAATATACCTACATATGCAAATAAGTTTAAAAATACTCATATAGTTTGTAGGGCGTTTGTACGTCAGTTTCTACAATATTGTAGCATAATTACTAACAAACTGTCGAAACTTACTCTTTGGATTTAGTACGCATGTTCCTAAAATCAAAAACAACAATCCAACTTCCCAAAAGCCTCTCTCACACATTGACGTATTGCGTATTAACTGACGCGGCTTTGGCTTCTGCCATCAACCATATGTTTGTTTCCAATGTTTTTGTTTTGATTTAGATTTTTATTTATCATATCGCATTATTGTTTTGCACCTGTTTTCTTTGTTTGATTTCGCTACCACTATTCACTCGCACTTTTTAATTATCGCCTTTACAACACACTCTGCTTGCTATATTAAGCGAGCTCGCGACCGCAGCGAATTTTTGAAAATTTGCCAACAATTTGTGATGTGGTAAGAAAACACGCGATTTCGGCGTTGTATACCATTAAAAAGAAAAAGGAAACGATTAACGGTTGTCTGACATGATCCCAACACAATTTACAGTTTTAATTGTTGTCATGCGAATATAATGACCCATTAACCATGTGCATCAATCTTTGTCTCTTTATAGCTGATATTCCACATGTGTATTGTAACAAGAGCGAAGCGCTGGATGTGCTGAAACTGCACAAGGAGGCACGTTTACGTGAATTCAATAATGAAAATGATGCTAACAAATTTGCCAACACTGGACATGAAGTGGTGGCGCCACCGCGTCACGCCGATGGCAAATGTATGTATTGCGGAAACAACAAGTTTAAAGAAATATTTTGATATTTTAATAATAATTTTTTTATTATAACAGCATCCATTGCAATGGAAAAGGCGGCATTTCGTGGGCCAACCAAACAGGAACTTATTGAATTTCGAAAAATCATTGAGTCCGGCGATTATGAGCGTGTCAAAACCATGATTTGGGATAATCCGCGTTATTTGGTCAGCGCTGGTGATACACCCACCACACTAAAGGAGGGCTATCGTTATAATGCTATGCACATTTGTGCAATATCCGGCAAACCGCGCATTGCTGAGTTGATTTTGAAAACCGTAAGCGATACAAAATTTGTGGATTTGCTTACGGGAAAGAAAAACGACGAAAAAATGTGCAAGGAATTGTGTGTGAATTTATTGGATTACTATTTGAATATACCGGAAAAGGGGCGTAGTGAGACACCACTACATTTCGCAGCGAAGACCGGTGCATTTGAAATGGTGGAGCTGTTGACTACTTTCCCGGAGTGCAAAATGACACCTAACTCGGAGGGCTTATACCCCAAAGATGTATGTAGTACAATTATAGCATGTGTAATATAAAAATAATGCATTTTTCCGCAGATCATATGTTCACGGGTGCCAAATGCTACGCCAGAATTAAAAAAGAAGATTGAAGTATTGCTCGAGGAACGTTTTTACGTGCCCGTTTTACGCTCCGTGGACAATGCGGTACCGCCGAAAATTGGACAACCCTTTTCTGCCAGCAATCCACCGGTAAAAGCAGACATTATTTTTTTAATATTATTTAATTTTTAATTTTTTTATATTTAATTTTTATTTTAATTTTTTTTAACTTTTTTTCTAATTTTTTTTTGTAACTTTTTTTTTAATTTTTTTTTACTTTTTTTTTACTTTTTTTTACTTTTTTTTTACTTTTTTTTTAATTTTTTTAACTTTTTTTTTTAATTTTCTTTAACTTTTTTTTAAATTTTTTTAAACTTTTAAAAAAATTTTTTTTTTTTTGTTTTTTGTTTTTTGTTTTTGGAAAATTGTTGAAATTATTAATATTTACGAGTTTTTTAATTCTTCTTGCTTTTGCTTTTCAATTTACAACCAGAACCTCAACTGTGATCCACTGAGCCCTGAGGTTAAAATAGAAGCTTTAGCCGGTCCAATGAATAAGGACCAGGCCAATGTAAGGTTTACATTATATTATTGTTTATATACCAAAGACTTATGCTTCTTGTTGTTTAGCAATTCTGCCGTCGTTGGAAAACGCCACCACGCCTCGGTAGCAATGCTGGTTTATCGCCGGTTACTTATAATTTGTTCATTTCGCCCGTTAAAGCGCGCTGCGCTAATGGTACGCCTTCTAAGACATCACTCGCAAACATCAGTAACGGCAGTCCTACGCTTAGCACACCGCTCGCAAAAGCCAATCGCCGCGCCTTATTCAATTCCACGCCACGTCGTGTGAGTTGTGAGGTAGCCACTGAAAATGGCGTCGCCAATGACACATCTTCGATAGCTGATAAACAGAATGGCAATCATAAGAATCAGGAGGAAAGTGTCGAAACAAAAAATACTACCTCGAATTCAACAACAACAACAACAATCGAACAAGAAAAGAACAATAATAGCCGTGAACAATTAACCTCGCAGAGCACGGACTTAAATATTTTAAAGAATTTAACATCGCAAAATACACCAGTGTTACAAATGAAACGTGAACTATTCTTCACCTACCGCGATCCTAATCCTAGTACACCAGTGGAACGCAAAACGCCCGACCAACCCGCTAATACCTCTATGCCCGACGAGCTGGATATTAGCGCCATTGGCGAAAATAATGAAAATCAGCCGTTGGAACAGCCGCACCAGCAGCAAGCAATCAAACTAAAAGGCAGCATGCTGAAGACGGCGCTATGCCGCAAGATGCCGCTTATGAAGGATAATTTCAACACTTATCGTGATAAAAGTACGGCTTCCACACCAGACTCGGACTGTTGTAATGATTCGATGCGCGGCTTGTTGTTGAACGAGCCCGAACATTATGACAGTCCGGGTTTCAAAGAGCGCCACATCAAAATCACAGATACCGAAAAGGGTTTGGAATTAATTGGACGCGAATTAGCCAAGGAACAGAATGTCGAATGGCGTGAGTATTGGGACTTCTTGAACTCATTCATCAACATCGCTTCCGAGGATGGCTTGAACAAACTCGAAAACTACTTCGGCCAGCGACTCAAAGACGAGGAGATGACAAAGAAAACGGCGCAAGCAATGGCAAAATCGGCTGTAATTTTAGACAGCGTTTGCAATGCCCTCGATAAGTTGCATTTTCCGGAAAATGGCAGTTTACATGATTTGCGTAATGGTTTCAATAATGATCGAACGCGCTACGCCAACATGACTGGCAGCGGTGAGGTCGCCACAACGGCGCCACAGTCCACAACGCCCTACACATGTGTTGAGAAATCGGTGCAAGTGTTCGCCAAGCGCATGACAAAGACCATTATACACAACATGGATAACATGGTGTCCATCAATGACACACTTCTGTCTGAATTGAAAAGACTGAAATCGTTAATATGTAGTTTTAAGGAGGATACACGATTCCTAAATGTCAATTTCTCCAAAGTACATTCGAGAATTGGCAATTTAATTTCCATCTATTTGGCGAACTCACAAGAGGTCACGCCAGCAATGAAAGTAAAAGTGAGTAGAAACTCTTAGCATAATAAATACCAACAATAATCAATAATGAATATCTCTTTCGACAGCTTCAGGGTATTATCAAACACATGCTTGCGCCCGGCGAGCGGCGTGAACACATCGAATGTGTTTGTTGGCGAATACTTAATATGTTGGAGTCTCCAAGTAAGTGTCTTTTCCAAGTGTAAAACAAATATTTACACCAAAAAATTGTCTACAATTATCCACAATTACTTTCAGCTGCTCAAATACTGCCCGAACAGCTTAAAACCGAGGAGATGTGTTCGCACGAGTGGGAGAAGGAGCGTGAATGCGAGTGCCAATGGGAGACGAATCTCAGTCGCAAAACAAGTCGACGAAATCGTATGGAGGCGCGTTATCGCAGTCATCAACAAGCTAGACAACATCATCAACAACAACAACAAGATACACAGAAATCACAACAAACGAATGCCGATAATGGCATTGAATGGCGTGATCCTTTGCCATGCACTGACGCAGAGACCGTCTCACTTAACGCTAATAATGCCAAAGAACAGTGGCGCGATCCTGTCGATTACAATGAAGACGGCGAGCGGTGGCGCGATGTTAATATACGCGACGAGTCGCCAGACAACGATGTTTTTTGGGTAATTATAAATATTTTTCTTATTTTGGTTTTAAGCGTAAGAAAGTTCTACTAGGAAACTAAAATATTAGTAAATGATGTATATATATATATATTTTTTTTTTTTAATAAATTTTATATAGTTAACCTAACCCTGTTATTAGTTTGTTAATGCGCATTTGTATTATTTTTCAGTCCGATTTTGGTGATACTGATTCCGACAATGAAGAGGAAGTATGGGCTACGCCACCCGAAAGTCCATCTCACTGGAGTCTATTGGATGAACCTGTGGTGGAGGCATTCAATATGTTTATTTATGGGTAAGTAATAAATTAGGCCAACAGGGATAATGCTCGAAAATTCTACGAAAAGATGCGGCATCTAACAGAAAGTTTCAAGACCGGAGCATACTCTTGTAGAGCCCCCGAAGGTGATCCAGCGACTGATGCCCAGAGCATATTAAAATTATGAAGAGAACACTTCTCCAGCCTGCTCAATGGCAGTGAAAATATAACGCCAGAGAAGGCGAATCCGATACCCTAATCGATGACGATGCAGCAGACGGTCCATTGCCCGATCATGAAGAAGTTCGAATAGCAATTAGGATCGACACACACCATCTATTCGTCGATTTTAAAGCTGCTTTTGACAGCACGAAAGGAAGCTGCTTTTATGCTGCGATGTCTGAATTTGGTATTCCCGCAAAACTAATAGGGCTGTGTAAACTGACGTTGAGCAATACCAAAAGCTCCGTCAGAAACAGAAAGGGCCTCTCCAAGCAGTTCGATACTAAACGAGGTTTCAGACAAGGCGATTCCCTAACGTGCGACTTTTTCAATCTGCTCTTGGAGAAAATAATTCGAGCTGCAGCACTAAATAGGGAAGAAGGTACTATCTTCTATAAGAGTGTACAACTGCTGGCGTACCGATGACATCAATATCATTGACCTCAACACACGCGCCGTTATTTCTTCCTTCTCCAGAATGGATAAGGAAGCGAAGCAAATGCGTCTGGTAATGAACGATTGCAAGACGAAATATCTCCTGTCATCAAACAAACAGTCGTCGCATTCGCGACTAGACTCCCACATCACTGTTGACAGTCATAACTTCGAAGTCGTAGATAATTTCGTCTATCTTGGAACCATTAACACAACTTGGTGCTTCTTCGAACTAAATAGACAATTGAGAAGTAAATTTCTCTCTCGACGAACAAACACCAAACTCTACAAGTCCCTCATCATTCACGTCCTACTATATGGTACGGAGGCATGAATGACGTGAAAGTTATTATAGGTTAAGGGAACGTTTTTTTTTCTTGTTTTTGACTATCTGCCTCATGATTGTATGCTATAATCATTATTATATATTATGTGCATTATTTTAAGTCAAAAAGATTAAATTTAACACGGGAAAATTTTCGCTAATGTTTTACAAAATATTTTTGTTTTTTTCTTATAGAAATGAGCCAACGAAACGAGATGTTGATGTACTGAATGCCATCATGCATATCGATATCGATACCACAAAATATGCCAATATTCACTCGTGGAAAACGGCTATGCTACGCTTCCCGAAAGAGGAAATGGATGCGTAAGTGATATTTCTATATAAAAAATGCACATTATAACGTTATAAAATAATATACAAATTGGCGTTAATATACCAGGAAATGAGAGCAGTTGTATGTATGTGTGAAAGAAGTTTGTTAGTCCCAGTTTTATTAAAAAAAAAACATGCAAGATGAGAATTGGTTAAATGTTTGGAATTTTGTTTTTACTTGTGTTGTCGTCTTTGTGCTGTGGTATGTATTTGTGTGTGTTCTATGTACTATATAACTTTGCAAACTATTTACATATATAACAATAGCGTACTCTATGCACTTTACAGTTTTCCATCGCTAGCCATTGTAAAGAAGTCGCACTCGTTTACGTCAACGCGTACACCGACCCGCAAGGAATTTCCACTAACGCCGTTTGCACAACGGCAGTCCATATCGAAAAGTGTTACCAGCACACCACTCACAGCCAAGTTGACGGGAAGATCGGCATTTCCAACACAAACACAACAGCATACAACAGCAACAACAACTATCAACAATCAACAGCGTGCACTGCCAACAACAGCGAAGCGGTTCTTTGCGCGTCAAACGCTCGCCAACCTCCTGGCACCATTCCACGCCAACAACACACACTAACAACTGCTGTTAAAGACGACCTCTGGAGTTTGTTTTCCAATGACACATTCAAAGCTCACATTAATTTCGTTTTACACTCGCTCAGTGTGTTCGTTTCGGCTAATCACTCTAATATTTGTACATTTATATCGAAATTTTGGCTGTTTTCAAATTGATTTTCGAATTTACTAGCTGCGGCATCTTCATGCGCATTTTGTAAGCATAGAAATGCATTTCGCGTTGGCTTATTTTATTATTATTATTAATTTTGTATACGTTTTTTTATTTTATTTTTTTTTTCATTGGAATGTTCTTTTGCAGTTACTTCAATTAGTTACAAAAACAAAAAATGTTATGTGTATGAATTTAAAAAAAAAAATCTAAAAACGAAATTTTATCCTTAATTACATAATTATCATATAATTACACTTACTATGCTGTATTTGATTCGAACCGTGTTGCCACATGATTTTATAGTATTACACTGTTTAAATATTTAGCTGCCCATTTATACTTGTCCCTGAGAAACTTAATGAACGTTACGCAGTTAAAGGCTGATTTTTTAACTTATATACTATACATACATACATATATGAATACATTATTATTATACAATTGAATTTAATGCAGTGTCAACTAATGGCTAATCAAATATTGTTGCGTAAACTACTTTGTCCTTTAATTGCAATTCCGTCAATACAATGTATATGTGTGTGTGCAAGCATCGCATGTTGCGCTTGATAATAATTATTTGAAGCATTAAAATACTTAATAAAAATGTGTTTCTGTATACAAACCTATTTAAATACATTAAAATTCTGTTTATGCATACAAAGTTATGTCTTTTGTAATAATCGAAACTACAATATTCTGATAATTCAAATGAAATATTTTTTTAATAATAAATATGTGCTCAAGCGATGCTGAATAATTAAAATAATCAAGTTGTTATTTATGAAATGTGAATGAAAAGGAAAATGCTCTGTGTAGCTTCTTCATAAACGTGGATTGGTTTCCACTTTAGTCGGATCTACGTAACCGGAACGGACCCGGATTTATATCCGGCCAAGGACTGTCAACTCGGCATAACTCTGCCGCTAGAACAATAGCAACAGCATTGGTAACGTATCCAGTAACATGGAATCTGGGAAACCCTTATGGTGGTATTCTAGTCTAAAAAAATTGATTTTTTCTATTTTGCAGTTTAACTGTTCAAGAATATGTCTACAAGCAGATTTTTCAAAATTCAAAGTATTTTCGGAGATATAGGTATTTGGTAAACCTAGCCATCAAACTAATCCGGCCGGAACTGAAATTGTAGACGAGTTTTTCTAGGAAATGTCTTTCAAAATGATACCCACGACTTTTTAGGCTCTACTGAACCGATTTACATGAAGTTTTTGCAGTCCTCTACAGACTTGTCTATATCTGGAACTATCCATATGGACAAATTTTAATTTTTACTAGTTTTAAAAAATTCGAAGGAGTCAAAAATGGTGTTTTCACAGTCGGTGAGAAAAATTTTTCGTAATGAGCTGGACCTATCGTCTTGAAATTTTACTCGAACTTCCTAGATGCATGTGTTTGTTACGAAATAATCGAAAGCATAAGATAGTTGATAATAATTTCCTTATGCTAAGCCACCCTGAAGCGTAAATTTTTCACAAAAAACTACTTTATTTTTGGAACTCGCCATTTTGACTGGTACTCGATCATTATCTGCGTGCATCTGTTGTAGTCGAAGTCACTCTATAATCGAATTCAGTCTTGCTCAGACTTAATACCACCTAAAAACTATTTCTCCGAACTTTCTCGCTTCTTCTCTACCGCTCCTCCAACACTTTCCCATTAAATCGGCTCTCACCCGGTTAACAAAGTGCATGGAAGAGTACAGACTGGATTATCTTCGTTGATGACGCGAAAATTCCGGTAGTCAACAACCACGAAATACTGGGGGCTACATTTGAAAGTCTGTTCACCGCTGGAGCTGCTGCAAGACACTCACAGTCGGCGGGATTTTCGAACAAAATAAAAAGCTGGAACCAAATTCACAAATCACAAATTTTCGGCGAAACTACCCGTACAAAAGTTTGCTGGAAGCGGAACCGCCTCTAAAGAAGCGGAATCTGTCGACTTCGGACATATTATATAAATGGAAGATATACAATATACAAGTAGTACTCTATAAATAAACTCATAAAAGCCCCAAAGCTATCTGACTACTAATGAAACTGACGTATAATAGTCATACACAGTCTAGACAGTTAATAAGTGTTTTTGAAACCGTGAAACCCTAACCTTATTCATAAAACCTCACAAACCTTCACTGCCACTTCACCTAACACCTCAAACTCGCTCATCTAACATCTAATTAACTGTGGTTTAGTTCGCACCATGCCCCTTCTGTTTGATAATGCCGATGAATTGTGTGGCACGTCATAATCATAGAATCACTGAAAACTCGTTCCAGAAAAGTCTACATTATGACGAACACAAGTGGTCCAAATCATTAAAGGTCGTGAACCAACCAAATCTTGGGTCTTTCAAGTCGTGAATTCACCTCTGTTAATATTGGTGTTTACATACAGTAACTTAAAATATTCTTCTCGGCCAATTTTCAGCTTCATCAATAAGCAATGTTTATTGGTGATATGGTGAATTTAATCCAAGAAGAATTTGGTGGTAGAGGCCCAAAATCAGCTTCTGTGTTGCTCTGCGCAAAATATTGGCTGTCAAAAAAGTCTTGCGGTATTTTTGTTAGTTGGCGCTGAAAGCGCGTAGTTCTAGTTTTATTCGTCGCATCGGGTCCGCATCGGTACCTCTTTGGAAAGCTCATTTCACGCGCTAACACGTGTTTGATTGATTGTCGCTTCTTTTAAGTCGTTCGTGAGTTATAGCGTCGCAAACATGGAGCAAAATAAAGAGAAAATACGGTATATTTTACAGTACTACTACGATAAAGGCAAAAATGCATCCCAAGCCGCAAATAAAATTTGTGCAGTTTATGGACCCGATACAGTTTCCATTTTCACCGCACAACGATGGTTTCAACGTTTTCGTTCTGGTGTAGAGGTGGTCGAAGATGCGCCACGTTCCGGAAGGCCTGTCGTCGAAAATTGCGATAAAATCGCTGAATTGGTCGAAAGAGACCGGCATAGTAGTCATCAAACCGTTATAAACCATTTGAAGAAGCTTGGAGTCACTAAGAAGCTCGATGTATGGTGTTTTTTTGACAACCCATTATAAATTAATTTTATTAATTAATTTTTAAAAAAGTCGAAATCATTAACGAAAAGTTTAATATAAGGCTAACTTATTGATTGATGTTTCACAAACAATAGGTATAAACCAAATTAACTGACATAATATAATTAAGACAAGGCAGAAAAAAGATATTCCACCTTAGTGGAAAATGTATTAAATTCCACTGAATGCTTTCTTGATACTTATGTTAGCTACACTGTAAAGCAAACAACTCTTAAGCCCTATCAAGTGTTATTTTTTCAAAATTCTCTCTCTAAAAATAAAAAAATTAAATTTAAAGCATCTCCAGAAATTTGTGAGTTTTGATTATCGTACTTTAACCGTAAATCGAAATAGTTGCTAAATGTTGTTTAATGAAAACAAAATAACAGTTACGTAATACACACCAATGCTTATGCCATTTTCGGTAAGCTTAGACTCTTAGCCGGAAGTGTTGGTGCTAATTTGCTTAAAAAACTTAAGTAATTAAGACAAGACTGGAGGGATGCTATGCTTAATATAAACAAACGTATAAATTTGTATATATGTATATATAAATATATGTATGTAGTTATGTAGTCTTGTATATATGATATAAACACATTTGACCTTAATCTTGGAAAACAACTTGGGTTAAATTAGTTGCACATACTTATATGATTAGTTTTGTGCTGGGAAACATTTTAATTGCTGTATTTAATGGTTCATCAGCTTAAATACTTGCAGAGTAAAACCTCAGAATGAAATATATGATAGATACTACTGTGGGCAAAAAATAGTAAGATTTTAATTTGAATTTCGCGCGAAAATCCATTAGAAATATTTTTTTCTAGATTGGTATGATTGTAAGTGACATCTCTGCCAAATGCCACAACAATCATCATTAGTGTTTAGTTTACGCTTGTCTTTTTGAAATACATAAATTTCATTCGGCGATTTTAACGATAAGTGAAATTATTCAACAAAGAAGTTCAATAGTTTTAATAATCGGTGCAAAATCTAATTTGAGAAATGTGGGGACTATTTTCAAGACGACAACGACAAACAAAAATTCCCGTTATTATTTGAATACATGAAATATTTCATAGCGTACAATTTCTGCAATAAAATTGGTTTTATTTTCTCATCATCTACTGATTGATGGCAAAAAATTTTCAAAAATTATTTTTTAATAATCGTTTAGTATCTACATAAATATGTCTAATTATACTTATGGCAATATCATGCACTTAGAAAATTTAATTTACGATCCCAAAGCACATAATGTAGGCAATTTAAAAAGACCTTTTATTTAAAGATGGCTCTAGTTTGAAAATTTAAAAAATCGGAAATTTTTGCTTTAATATATCTTATCATATATGTATGTATATATACAAATATAACTCCAACACGGATTTTTAAAACTTCAAATTATTTTTAAAGATATGTCCGTTTTGGTCATGGCAACTCGGTGGGGTTAGTCTTAGCTTAAAACTTTGAAAGGTTAGGTGCGTTTCAAAATTGAATTAAATTTTTTTTGTCATTTAAAATATTAATAGTAAATAGTGCTTAAAGTATTCTAATAAAACTCAAATCGATCCGTGTAAATTTCTAAGAGATAAAGCCTTCGGCAGTGCCGTCATCAGGTCACGGTTTCTCGAAAGGTATTAAACGATTTTGTTCAAAATTTATACCCATCTTTGAAATAAATAATCTAGCTGTTGATCGAAGGATATTTTTTTTTTTTTTTTTTTGATAAAAACGAAATTTTTCGATCCGATACATGTTAAAAAATTTAACAAAAATATGTTTTTTGTTCAAAGTCTGTCAAAAATTCTTACTTTACTCAATAAAAAAATTTATCCTTGTAATACGAAATATTTTTCATTTTAGATGAATCAATATTAAGTAATGTTGTCCGCGGCAATTTTGAACGCTATGAAACCTGAAGTTACAATGGCTGAGTTTTCGGCACTTTTAAATACAACTTCACGCAATATTGCGTAACTCGGTATCTTTGATACGCTGAATTGTTTAAATAAAATGTGTGATTGTATATATTGAAAAAAATAGTAAAAAAAAAATACTCTTTTTGAATCGCTGAAACCCACCTAACCTCTTAAATGGTTTTTTTCAAGATATCCTAGTTCTAATCAGCTGACATACCTCAACATTGAAATGATTAAATTATCTTTCTATCATATGAATGAACATAATCTTATTACTAATTAGTAATACTTTGAAAAATTTCGTGAAACAACTAACCTTTCATTTTTGAGTTGCCGCCACTTTACGATTTTTTCTTGCGTGCTGTAGATATAAAAATAAAAATTATTATACGTGAATTTACAATAAAGAAATCATTTACCTTTACATCAATTACCAAAGACCGCTCCAAATTCGGGCTTCTAGATCAGGATGCATCCTTAAAAACATTAGGTATCATGTTTTATTTGGATACTAAGGAAGAACAACACTAATAAATACTATTTACTATTTTGGCTTCCAAACTGTCAAAATAAATCATTCTCAACAATCATTTGAAAAGGATTATTGAACAGTTTTGAAGCATACTTTATGGGGGTATCTGGTCTAGGATTTTAAAAAAATCGATTTTTTTTTTTGATAGTTAGACTTTCAAAAATATGATTTTTCAAAATTCGACTTATTGTCGGAGATACAGCCGATTTTGTGACGTAGCGTCCGTGTTCACTAGAATTGTCTACTGAACTCTAAACGCGTTTTTCTCGAAACTGACTTTTTCGGAACGATACCCACGATTTCTCAAGTTCTACTGAACCGATTTACTTGAAATTTTTATAGAGTCTTCTTTATAGGCTTGTCTATGGTTGGAACTAGCCCCATCCCCAAATTTTTATTTTTATTATTTAAAAAAAAAATCGAAATAGTCAGAAAAAGTGATCCAAAAAAACTTTTTTTTTAGGCAGTCGCCATTTTGTGAAAAAAAATTTTTACCACTATTCCGTAGTTCCGGCCATTGCGACATTATTCTAGATTAATAATCTTTTTTTCTTTTTGGTTTCAGATAACTAGGAGGGTTGACATCATGGGTATGGTCACGTGGAAATTTTTAGAGACCCCCCACTTCGTCAGCTCATAATTTTTGAAATTTTTTAGTTTTTTTAGTTTTTAATTTTTTTCTGTACTCTTCTAAAATTAACAAATAACTAATAAATAAAATGGATAGTAAAAATATAAATTGGCTTTTTTTTACGACACTTTAAAAATTACCTGAAATTCATGCTTCTAGACCAGAATACCGATTACATAATATAAATAAAAACATTAACCGGATACACTCCACAAAAGCTCTTTGCAATTGGCTACTTAACAGCGAAAAAGCTCACCAAAGCAAAGCAATAAGGAGCAGCAGCGTTGCGTACGCAGCTTAAAAATTTATAGGTAGACACCTGAAAGGACTCTCATATAAAAATTAATGAGGTAACACTTACCTTATATTATATTAGAAAACGCTGCACATTCAATGTTGTCGTCGACTTTTTCTTTATTTTCCACAAAGAACTTTCAAGTCTTTTCTTTATGCCAAGACACAGCGACCACTGACTAAACTTACACACTTTCCTAACCTAAATCTTCCTAAAATCTATAATTTTACATTTTCCTAACAAACCTATAAGCAAACACTGCACTCACATTTACTTCACTTAACTACACACTCCCGATTACTTAACTTTCGATTTTAAAGCAAAAACTTTTATATTTTTCACTATTTCTCAGCAATAACGAAATTTTATCTGACGCGCACGGAATTTTCTACGGAACTGACTTAATGGCGGCGGATCATAGCAAAGCGAAGTATTGCACTTCCCATGGGAAACTGGAATTTTACCGTTCACTAACAGGAGTGAATTATTTTACAGCCTTCAGTGAGAGTTTAGACATAAAAAATAGGTGGCGCTGGAGTTTAATTATAATCAAAATAACTTTAAAAAACGATTTATCAAGTTTTGGTTATATTTGTTTATATTTTGAAAAAAAAATAGACTTACGATTTTGAAAAATTACCTCACCAAACGATAACAGGATCAAATTAGCAATTTTCGTAATATGTGTCCGTTCATGCAATGAAATGGGATCAATCTCAAAAATATCTCCGCTAGGTGGCACCCAGCATAATAATTATCACAAATAGTCGCTGTATATGGAAATTTTGACTAGGCTGAACCTAGCAGGTTCTTACAGGAAGTCACGACTATCGAAATTAAAATATGTTGAAAGAATTGCTACGAAACCCGTCAGCTCACAAGAACTTAATGTAGGAAGTACGTATACATGACTTTCGTTTAGAATTCGAAATTTCTGGCAGCGCTATTGGTTAATTAAACGGTTACTTAACCGATATCTTTTCAGAAAGAATGGTGAATTTGCGCTTAAGAAACTTAAAAAAACTTAAACCCAAAAACCGATAGCTTTTCGGTAATTTGCCAATAGGTCCTTAAGAAACTCATAGACTCTAACATAAATCTCTTACAGAATCGTTGTTAGGTAAGACTAGCAATATGTTGGGCTACTTACATATAAATTGTAGACTATCAAGGGAAAGTTGCGGTAATAATTGAAAAAATATTGTTCTAAAGTGTGCCATAATCAAATTAACACGAAAAATTTTTTTTGGCTTCATTTGGCTCCGTATCGAAATATATGTATTTTGTCATGAGCAAGGGATTAATGCTTGAACAATCTTATTTCGCTAGATGGCGCTAAAGTAAAATTGTTACCTAATGTTGTGCTCTTTATTTATTAGAGGTTCAAAAGAATTGCACTTAGAACCACATCATAGAAATTTTCTACCTCGAGCCTATTTTTCTAGACACTTAAACCCTTTAAGGGCTTTACCATTATAAACTTGTTTCTAGAGACATGTCTCAAGACCTGTAATTAAGTAATAAAATAATATTGCTGGCAAGACTGGCAACTACAGCAATAAATCACTACCTAAATATGTAACTATTTTCCAAAATATCCGTGTTAAACCCCAATTTCGCCTATTTGCTATTAATGTTCCTCATTTAATCATATTGTGTACATATATTTAAATATATAAAATAATAAAATATATTTATAAATATAAATTTTCCATAATTTCAAACTTAGAAAAATAGTTATTTTAGCACTTCACTGTGAATAGCATACGTCAAACAATTTGACAATAAATACAGCTCTGCGCATTGGAAGCCTTCCGGCGCCATTTTTCAGTTCTAAGCAGTTCCGAAACTATTTCCGCGCGTCGTGTATTAAAATCCGTGAATATTGTGAAAATCCTAAAGCATATTAGTAAAAGTTTTAATTTTGTTGTAAATTTAAGTGTTAGTGCTAGTGTTAGTGTTGTAATTAAGTGAAATGAAATTAGTTATGGCATTTTTCACTCGGTTTTTCGCGAATCAATTAAAGTGCGTTCGTGTCGTCGCGATAAAACGTATGCGCGAGAGGTTAACTAGCGAAAATTTCTTAAATATGTGTGTTAAAGCGTTGTTAACCTTTTCATAAAGCAATTTATGCATAACTCAAACTCACAGTAAGGTAAGTTTTTAAAAAGAATTATTACATTACTTTTTACTTACAAATTACAGCAAAAGCAAGTAAAAGGAGCGTCAGTTGGAATCTACATACATATGTATTGCGGCAGGCTCCGGTACTTTGTTGTTGCCTATTGCACAAAAGTATGTTGTTGTTGGTTTATGTTGATTTAATGTGAAGCTTTCAAAAGCTTTTGTTAGCAATTTAATTGAAACTTCCACATCCTACAGGAATAATGTGTGTAGAAATAAATATCTGCATACTTTTAGGCTGTTATTGTGTATGCCATTCTTGCCTGCTAGCATTGCACTTTCTTTACCATTCTCTGTTAGATATGTGTGGTATTTCAAAAACAACAGTTTGAGAGCCAACGTGATTTAATTGAGTTTAAATTGATATAAGCGGTTAAATGAATAATATGTATTCAGAAACTTAAGAGAGATCGTCTTAGTCTGACTCTTTGAAAAATCACTGATTTTCGCGATTTTTTTTTTTAATATTGAAAGTAAAGTCGGTCATAACGAATACAAAATGTTTTTTTATGTTTATTTATTGGGTGTTTAGGTTAAATAAATTGTTGAAATGTCACTTAATAAAAAAAAGTCCTATACGATGTCCATGATTGCGGCCGTAATTTTAATCTAAAACACAAATTTATAATTTAAAGATATTAATTTGTAGGAAAGTCGCTATCGCGCTATGGAAACTTTTTTTGAAATTTGACAAAATGGCAACGGTTTGAACAAAAAATATCGAATTTGGCCCTTTTTTCGATAGTTTTCCGTAGAAAAAAGTATAAACATTTCAGGAATACAAAAAAGCTTCCATAGCGCCACGTGAATGACGTTAAAAATGTTCTTTCCCAATTGGAACTACTAGATATCTTAAAAACTTTTCCTTTGAGATTGAAAACTGTTTTGAAAAATACCATTCTGAGAAATACGAGTTTAAAGGTTCTTTCGCTCCGTTCCCCACTGTGTTCTCTTTCTACAAAAAACGTTATAGTGACCGTAATAGTTTGAGCTTCGATTTCAAAATTTTAAATAATGTTTATTATAGTATATAGTATTCGATAGTGCAACAAAAAAATCGATTTTTCGAAAATTTCGATTCCTTACATTCATAACAGGGGTTAGATATATTAGAGACCTAACAATAACTTAGAGACTTCATATTTGTAATAAAAATAACATTCATAAATAATAACAGAAAAATCTGAAACCACTTGTAACCTGAAAGTAGCCAATAATATTGGATAGTCGAAAAAGTCCTTTCGTATTTCTAATCAAATTTTAACTTATTTTTATTATATTAATAATAATAAATAAATAAGCCAATATGTACCATTTTGGTCGACCACTTTTTGTCATTTTTCCGCTAGAGCCATTATTCCATCAGTGTAAAACTTTCATAAGTGTAAATCGAAATTCGGAAATTTTCGGAACGGAAGCGAGCGAACAATTGTTGTGCTGCCGAAACTGACACAGCATCGTCTCCGCAAACTTTCAGTGGTGGCATCCGTGGAATTATCCCCTTTTTTATACAAAAATTTCAAAATATAGCGAATTTCCTCATTATTTTTAGTAACTTTTGAAAAGTAACTTTTTTCAACTTCCCTGAATTTAATTTTTCTTTTTTGTTAAATTAAGCTTAAAATCTCACCTGGCCAACGTTATATGATATGATACAATGTGATTGGTAGCACTGGAGATATACGACTGCAACGACATCCAATGAAAAAATACGAAAAGATTTTTTCGACTACCAATACACATATATATTTTTTTTTAATTCCCCAACAAAGTGAATTTTTTACTTGCTAAGCTATGCAGTCTCAACAAAGATAGGAGAATATAAGAAAGAACATTAAATAAAACAACAAAATTAACACAAAAAGCTGAAAGCACCTGAAACCTGAAAACAGTCAATAACAATTTAAAATAGAGCACATAAACAAAATTAGTTAATAAATAGGAAAACTCAAGTTTCACCAGAAACTAAATAAATTACTATCAGATGCGCTTAAGCTGAATAATAATTCATGAGTTGTCTATTCTTTATGATCTATGAAATGCTGTAGAATCTTTCAAGTGCTCAAGGTCACTGTGACGTGTTATAAAATATAAAACAAACGAATTCTTTTAGTTTCATTTTTATTTTTTTATTTGTATTGGCAAAACTTGCATATGAGCTTTAAAGTTATATACATTAATATATATGCACATACATTTTCGAGGTCGTAAAACGCTTAATACTACGATAAACAGGAATGATCCTGAGTCATAACTGCGTTATATTAAATGCATACAGTCGGTACTTATTTATCACCACTTCCTGTATCAACTAACTTATAGAACGGGTAAATACATGTTGCTTGGTTTACTAGGGATAATTTCATTATCATAGTCTGGACGTGGTTTCTGATAGGCATAACCTTTCCCACTCACGCCATTGCTCACTTCATGCTTTTCATAGTTATAACCACCGGTTTCGTTGTCTTTATCCCCACTGTATACGGATGCCGTTGTTACTTCCGCTTCCGGCTTATCTGTTCGGTCAATATCACCGTCAGTGCTTCCGTTATCTTCAATGCGCTCAGTGGTAAAGGTGACAGGTTCGGCAACTTTTTCGGTTGTTGTGACAATCGCTGGCGTTTGTGCAACTACTGTTGGCTTATCTTCGATGACAGTGCCGATTGTAGAGCTCAAAACCGTCTCTGAGGTGGAGTCAACTTCGGTGGAATATTTTTCGGTTGTTGGTGTTATGGTTGATTTAACAGTGCTGCTCACAAGAGACTCTGTGCTGGTGGCAAGATTACTTGTAACTTTCTCTGTTGTTTCAGTGACCTCGGGTTGTTCTGCAACTAATGTAGGCCCATCGCTGGTAACACCCGCCATAATATCAATAATCGATTTCGAAGTGGAGCTGCTGTATGCCAAACTACTTTCTGTGGTTGAAATGCTTGAAACTTCTGCATTTGGTTTTGTTGTAGAGCTACTCAAAGCTTCTGTTGTTGAACTAACGTACGAGTTTTCTGTAGTTGTTGTGGTTGTTGAGTCGCGGCTATTATCTATGGTGTTGCCAGTTGTTGATTTGGGAGTATTTGTTGTAGACTGTGGCGTAAAACCTATATTTGCTTCTTCGGTGGTTGTTCTTGGTCTGGCCGTTGTCGTGCCTGCATTGAATTTAAAACCAAGTCCAAAACTGCCACCAAACTTTCCACTAGCAGCGAGTTTGCCACCGCTACCAATATTGCCACCGGCGCCAATACTACCACCAGCACCAGCGCCACCGCTAAAACTCGATAGCAAACTATTTATAAAATTCAGTTTGTGGCTTATAAGATTCATAGGCAATTGAAAAAGACCACCGAATCCAGAAGATGTTGATGAGGAGGAATATGATGTTGAGCTTGAAGATGAAGTACTGTCAGTGGATGGTGCTGGAAGAAAAGTATAGGTCTGTTAGGAGTTACTGAGTTTTAAAAAGTAAGAACTAAGATGGTAACGAATGCGAAAAAAGCCGAAGTATTGATGGTTTTCTAAAGAAGGTCCGTAACAAAGTATGAAAATCATTTACTGAAATTCATCTACGTCTTGCATGTGATATCTCTATTTGAAAGATCAGTAAGACTGCACCTTATGTGAAATTAATCCTTTGAGTGATCAAAATATAAAGTAATTCCTCAGTTAATGTGAGAGTTTTTAAAGGGTTCATTTAGGTAACAGATTACCCTTAATAAATAAGACTGTTCATTTTGATCGTATTTTATTCATTTGTCTGAGATCTTAACTATTCATAGGACTCCGCAGAATTTTTCTAAAGACATCATGATGTCCATACACAAATATTCAATAAAAGGGCAGCCGTTTGTTTGTCTAACAGGTACCGCCCCTGATAGGCAATGGCAGAGTTCCGAGTGCATTTTGGTTATTCTCATAAAATCGATGGTTAGGTGCCTTGAACCCATCAAAAATCTACATATGTGCTGTTTTCCTACCTTTTTGTCATATCAAGAAGGAAGTATCAGGATAATTCTACCTCGCCTTCCTCCAAATAGATTTTTCCTGTTAGTTTTTTAAGCTTATGGACATCGATTGTTAGAGAGAAAGGTCAACCTCGAATACACCATTTGTTTGTCTAACAGGTACTGCCCTTGCCTGGCAAAGCTCCGAGTGTATTTTTGTTAATAAAAGAAAATTTCAAAATACCCATGTTTAGGTGCCTTGAACCCATCAAAAATATGTTTAAGTGCTCTTTTCCTATTTTTGGCATGTCAAGAAGAAAGTTTCAAATTGATTCTACTCGCTTCCTTCAAACAGTTTCTAGAAGTGGTATCCCGTAAGTTTTTTAGTAATTAGAAGATGAAAGGTGAACCTCGGTGAAGGCGAAAAACTCATCCGATCGACGTACTTCGTGGCACACAAAACTTACGACTATAAAAACAGAACATAGAAAATTCTGCGTGGATGTGGTAATCTTGTAAGATTTCCATAGGCATTGGATTGATTCGAAGACTTATGATATCACTGTGCACATAACTCGAATGAACGAGGCCCGATAAAAGAAATTACATCAAAAAAGCGACAGCTGAAAGGCTACATATCAAATCACCAAAGCCGTGAAAAGGCTTATCATTGAACCCTCAAAAGTATAGTATAAAATTTGAACGACTCTGGGTTGCAAAACTGACTCTCTACTATGAACGGGTTCTCGAACAATTTCTGGAACTATTGTTCACCAATTTTCGCTTTCAAAAATCGACCACAGGTTTGTGAATACCACTTTCATTCATTTCTATTAAAACTTTCATCTTCATATTTGTCTACATATATATTTACAGCCATACATACCTCTCGTTGTTAAAACGAAGAAATTCGGGGGCAAGAAAAGAAATGGCTTCGCTTCAGCCTGTTGCCAAAGGACCGCTGTAGTGCCGAATAATAGAAGCAGTATTGCAAGTTTTGACATATTTATTTTTCAAATTTAAGAACGTAAATTATTCAATCGAACAATTCTACTTCCGCCACTATTTCACTACTTCACTTGCGACTGCCTGCACAATTTGCCAAACAATTTCGTACTAATATCGAGGTTTTGGTAAATTAGCAACTTAAACCGCGACCAAACCGCGAAGTTAGAGCAAAATTGTATAACAAAAGTGAGAAATATCTTAGCAGGTGTTTATGGCTGTATGTGTGTGTGTGTGTTAAGGTGTTTTAGTGCGAATGAATGACCGTAAGCCGCAGAGTTGAGCGAAACCAATGGATATTTGCATAGCTAGCACTATTCTTACCACATCTCTTTCATCTCCTTTGCTTAGAGATTTAAGATTTTTATGTTTATCATACCTTTTGTCACCTCTGCAGGTATGCGTGTTGGTACACAGATTTGTGTGTAGCTGTGTGTGATTTGTGAATTCTCAAACAACGCGATGAGCCATGTTAAGCGTTTTTCATTTTTGCATAGACCTTCTAGACTAATTATGGTTATTAATAAAGCACCTCGCCAAAGTTGTAGTATTTTTAATTTATTCATAAATGATAAAATAAACAAACCTCAACTCGTAATAAGTTTATTCCTCTCACGATGTCTTACAGTGTTAGTAGCGAGTGCATGCCTGATGAGGCGACAATTTCAGACTTCAATTGCGCACCTTTAACCCGCGCTTAGGTAAAATTCATAAGAAATGCTTTCTTATCGCTAATGGTGGTTAATGACTGCTTCTTTTGTAAAAAAAATAATTTTATGGGGTTACCATATAGCTTTTAACTCTAATAGAGGTTTGACCAAATTTTTTCGGTTTGTGACAGTGCTTTGATTTTATACGACAATGACTAATACAATAAATTTTTACGAAAAGCTTTTTTGCGCAAAAATATTCAATGGTGTTGACCATTGTCTGTTTGAACGAAGTCATATAACAAATCCGTGTTCTACGGAAGAGAAGGCGATTTCTCTAACCACTTTTATATTTCGGTAAATTTTTTCTCAAATTCTTCATATTAAGCTTAATTAACATTTTTCATCAGTAGATATAGAGTAGAGGTTAACTCATAAACGAATTATTTTATATCAAATCTTTTTTGAAGTAGGTGACCATAAACTAGTTACTTCTATATACAAAAATTTAAACAGGTTTACCCAGACTAGTTTAATTAAATCTTGGAACCAGTATTAACACCAACAACAATGCCACCGGTGAAATCCAACGAAGAATAACTCTCGTCAACAGGTGCTACTTCGGACTGAGTAGAAAATCGACGACCAAAGACCAAACTCTACAAGTCCCTCATCATCCACGTCCTGATATGGTGCAGAGGCATGGACGATAACAGCATCTAATGAGTGACGTTATGAGTTTTTGAGAGACAGGTTTTGCGGAAGATTTATAGTTCTTTGCGCATTGGTAGCGGCGAATATCGCATTCGATGGGATAACGAGCTGTACGAGATATGTGAGGACATTGATATAGTTCAGCAAATCAAGAGACAGCGGCTACGCTGGCTATGTCATGCCGAATGGATGAAAATACTCCAGCTTTAGAGCAGAGGAGGAGGAGGAGGAACACCGAATGCGACGGCTCGCCATCTAGACTATACTATGGATTAATTTTTTTCCAACCTTCACCGAATACAGAGTAAGATCAATGTGATAATTGATTTCATAGCTTAACAGCAGCAACACAATAGTAAAACAGCTGCTGCAAAAGAAAGCTTAGCCTTCACCCAACTCTTGTATCAGTCCATACGTCTATTTTGTTGACAAAACTACCAAATTTATATCTGTGGACTACCGTAGAAACTGTATTGTACCGAAATTTTTAAAAATCCAATTCTGTTAGGCTTAATGAAATTTTATGGAAACAGTCGAAAAACGAAGCTTAACTAAGGATCTATGGCGCTACCAACTTCAATCTCAGCAATTTTCGTCTAAGAGATGTATGGCACGTAGCTCAATCTAGTCACAGTTAAATAAATCGTTTGATGTCGTTATATTCCGACACAAATTATAAAATATCTTTTGGGGGGTGGCGTTTTTTCGGACCTCTTAACGAAAGTCGAACTTAATATGCATTTATTTTAAAGCGAAGACCATTGAAATTAAATTTTCTTTGGCTTTCTTTTCATCACTTGAGTCCAGCTGCACAGCAGGATTGTATTTTAATACAGGGCGTCACCAAGATTTGATGGGTCTGATAGACTATTACAAAATAAACGGTAAATCTCTCATATCGACAGCATAATTTTTACATCATTTAACTAATCATTTGATGGCAAATTCATACATAGCAACCTTAAGTATAAGTAATTAGCTGTTTATAAAGTTTTTATTATTTTTCACTTCTTGAAGGCACAATTAGTGCTAACTACCCATTTACAGCCAAAACGAGCAAACATAAACAATATTCAACAAAACAAAAAGGTTCCGATCTTCAAGCTAAGCTTGGTTTTTTTGCTTCACCTTTACATACTCTCTCAAAAAACAAACTAAAACCAAATAGATAAACATGTAAACACTCTTTAACTTAACATATACATATACATATTCATATATTGCATAACTGTAGTCATCTGAACAATGTTAGCAGCGACATTGAACTTGGCATTACTTGGCCACCAGCAAAGTACAGCCTTTGGCAAAGCCATGGAAGCGAAAGCGTACGAACTTGAAGTCTTTTGTTTTTCGACAAACAGTGAGTCGAATTTGCATATTTAAGCTCTAACATTGAAATTATGTTATTTAACAGCAGCGAACGAGCTTTATGTATGCACATTTTTAATCCGAGCTTTTCTTTGTTTGTTTACTCTCTCTAACTGCTTTATTTGGATCACTGTTCAGTTCAAACTGTTGGGGAAGATATCGGCCAATTTCATACATTTAACATTAAATTATGAAGAACTTGCATAAAGACAATCGAATTTAACCAATTTTTAGTAGTCCAAAGCTGTTTATAACAGTCCACAATTTTATCCCCATAAAATGCGCAAATAAATATAATATTATTAAAACAATTAACATTGATGATGATCAAATGTTTACTGAAGTCCGAAAGTAAATTTACTAGTTAGTACATTTTTGCAATACATAAAATTATTTAAGGCCTTTCAACTAGACTTTTGATTATTTTAATTCTGAAACTTTTGACTAACCTTATATCGATATTGATATTACCTACACATTTCAATTGACAAATCGGATGGTTGAGCCTGATCGAAAGGAAGCGGTTAGGCCAGCCAAGAGCTCTCGCAAAAGTTCTAATTTAGACAATCTGGGAGTAATGAAAAAGTAGTCCAATTTTTGAACCTCAAAACGGTCTGGACTATCCTTATATTGCATAATATTGGCCAGTTAGTACTTATGTTTTTATATTTCTGTACATTTTACGCAAATGGTGGATCTGTAACAAAAACATAGTTATTGCTAAACTGGTCGATATCGGAATATCATGTAGCTGTCATACAAAGTAAACAATCTACATCAAGTTCTTTTATGGGATACTTTTACATTTGATAGGATATCTTCAGAAAATTCTGCATGAATAATTATTCAACAGAGATTCAACAATTTTTGAACAAATTGCCAAGATCGGATTTAATAGCATATAGCTGACCGATCAAAATCAGATAATGACATTTATAAGTCATATTTTTCCTTATCTAGTAACCTTAATTCTACTAGAAGGGTTCTTGTATCAAACCATGATATATCAAAGAACTACCAAAACGTTTTCGTTGGATGCAAACCGTTGACCTTTCACATTTTCAGTTTTCTTCAAAATACTATTATTAAAGGTGATCCATTGTCCGCATAGACTCTAGACTTTACATATTCTCACAGGAAAAAATCTAACAGTGTGATATAACACGATTTTGGAGACCAATCAATCGGTCCAATACATTCTTTACAGAACGTAAATTTTTGTAATAAAGTTGAACGATTTGTAATGTTGTTCAGGCGTAAGTCTTTCCATAATGAAATGTCAAACAATACTGAACAAAAATTACATGACATCTGTCAAAAAGAGCTTTTGAAATAAGTACCTCTTCTTGGATCACCCGTTACAAGTTATTGATGTGTATTTTTCCATCTCAACGTACTAAGAGACGAGCATTATTTGAGTGTGGATCTTGGGAAGGTTGCCACGCAAGCCACCAATGAAATTGGTGAAGTTTACGGAGACGATGCTGTATCAGTTCGTGTAGCACAACAAAGACTCGCTCGCTTCCGTTCTGGAAATTTCGATGTGAAAAATGCACCTGGCTCTGGTCGACCTATCGTTGAAATAGTCGATGAAATTATGGAAAAAATTGACCAGGACCAACACATAAGTAGCCATGTTATCGCTAAGGAACTTTGCATTCATCACCAAACGGTTTTGAACCATTTAAAAAGGCTGGCCACAAAAAGAAGTTCGATGTTTGGGTACCACATGAACTGTCTCTGAAAATTTTAATGGACCGAATTAACGTCTGCGATTCGTTGCTGAAACGAAATGAAATCGGACCATTTCTGAAGCGAATGATAACTGGAGACGAAAATACGACAATAATGTGAGAAAAGGATCATGACCCTAGCGTGGTGAAGCTTAACAAATGGTCGCAAAGCCAGAATTGACGCTTCAAAAGGTTATGCTGAGTGTTTGGTGGGATTGGAAGGAAATCATCCACTGTGAGCTGCTCCAGACTGGTCGAACGATTGATTATACATTTTACTGTCAAAAATTGATGAGATTGAAGCAAGCAATCGAAAAAAACGGTCAGAACTGATCAACAGAAAGGGCTTCGTCTTCCATCAGGACAATGCTAGACCACACGCATCTTTGATGACTAGGAGAGCTTGGCTGGGAAGTTTTGATGCATTCACCATATAGCCAACGGACTATCATTTGTTTCAGTCAGTGCAGAACTCCCTTAATGGAGTAAAGTTGGCATCAAGAGAAGCCTATGAAAATTACTTGTCGCAGCTTTTCGCCGAGAAACCAGAAAAGTTTTACACCGGTGGAATAATGTCTCTAGTAGAAAAATAGCAAAAAGTGGTCGCCCAAAATAGTACATATTTGATTCATTAAAGTTCATTATAAATATAAAAATAATTAGTTGAAGTTTGATTAGAAATACTTTTTTTATTACCCAGTATTATCAACATCCTTAACAAGAGCTGAAAGCGATAAAATCAATCTCAACTCGTCGAAATTGATTTGTAGACTTCTTAAGCATTTGTTTGCACTTTTGCATCAGCATATTATGACATATTTATAATTTAATATAAATATGTAATCTCCCATATGGATTTGTGATCACAAGTTATACTTGAGTGTCTTAGCATTGATCGGGGCATTGCTTTGGCTCTGTGCAATTGTGGTTAATTCACAACTAAGTTGTTGGCCAATGGTCAATGCAATTGACATAATCCATGTTAGGCACAAAAACGAAATACACACAACTAAATATAACTGCAAATTGAAATTAAATATTTTTATTGTCTCGTTATAAGACTTTAACAGCAATAGGTCAATTTGTTGTGAATAATTGTGATATTTGCATACTTGCACAAGTGCAAAATAATACCAGCAGATACAATAAAAACAGATTTTAAAGAAAACATCGCAGACTTTGGCCATAAACGGTCATCTGCGATGTTTCACTTCGATGTCTATTGATTTTTTATCCTATTTATAATTATGTTATTTTAAGTATTTTGTTCTAAGTATGTGTGTGTGCACTTTGTCGGCACAATTATATACGTCATGTAAAGATCGACATTTTTTTGTTAATTAGTTTTTGTCTAAACATTCCCCTATTTTTTTGGATGCTTCATAAATTTTTATTGTCTTAATGCAATAATGATGAGAAGTTTGCCTTCAAACATATTCTTCAAATAGTGAAGCCTTACTTTTTTGTGGAATTCGCTTATTGCAAAATTAAGATCTTCCATTTTGAGTGGTCTTAATTTCGTATTAACACCGAAACCAATTTCAACTGTGAAATCCTACTTAGGAACACTTTTAACAACGAGTAGGCTTAGTGAGCAGTTAGAAGCATCTCGCTAGTTGAACGTTTAACGGGTGGTCCAAGTAGAGGTGCGTTTGTCAATAGAACACGTCCAGCGCGCAGTGAGGAAAATATTGGATATGGGCTTTTGGAAAGTTCCAAGAAGATCCGATGTTTTCGAGCCAAATTTTATTCAGTGATGAGGCCATTTATGGCGCAATGGGAACATAAACCAGAAAAATTACCGCATTTGGGACGAAAGGCAACCTGAAGAGATTCAAGAGCTGCCACTTCATCCAAAAAAATAACGGTTTGATGAGGTTTGTGGTCCGGTGAAATCATCGGTATATACTCGTATTATATTTCATCAAAAATTATGTGGGTAACCGTCAATAGCGACCGTTATCGCGACATGATAACCGACTGTTTGTTGCATGAAATTGAAGCTCGTGATCCCGACAACATTTAATTTCAACAAGACGGCGTCACTTACCACACATCTCATCAATCAATGGAATTATTTGGTGAGAAGAAATTTCAAGTTTGGCCACCAAATTCGTGTGATATCACACCGTTAGACTCTTTGCTATGGGAATATCTAAAGTGCAAAGTCTATGCGGACAATCCCGCTTCAATTCAAGTCTTGGAGCAAAACATCAAACTTCTGGTGCCGAAACCTTCAGAATGTAGGAAAAGATCTTCGGTGATAATTCTTTGTCACGATCAAGTGTTTAAATTATTCAAAGAGGATCAAGAACGCGTTGACGATCAACATCAACTGATGATCAACACCTCAATATAATAAAGGAATTGGTGCTTGTTAAACCACGATTAACAGTCAGAGATCTTACTGGTATTATTGGTAAATTGGAAGGATCAGTAGATTTTAAAACATCATTTGGGCCTAAGAATAGTGAAAGTACAATTGGCTCCAAAACTACTAAATTTTTTCACAGACAGTGTCGCGTTGATGTCTGCGGAACAATGTTTTCCAACTACCAGAATGTCATGGAACGTTTTATTACTGGCGATGAGTCTTGGATCTATGCTAACGACTCGTAAACAGACGATTAAAATGATCGAATATCATGGCAAAGGCGAAGCCTAATTATAACCTATACTGGCCACTGCAGACTAGAAGAAAATATGGTGGACTAAGAAAATGTACTTTATCTGACTCTGTGGCAGAGACACCAGCTCATTTTATTCTTGAGAGTGACGAGATTGCAATAAGAAAGTATTTGGACCTCTGCATCGACTAATAGAGGACACAAACTCTGTTGTAGAATTTCGAAACTATAAAGAACACAATTTGTATCTAGCCCAGCGCCAGCCCAGTTTATTGGCGCCGAAAAAAAGAACTGATATTAATATTTTATTATACATACATGCATACATATATTCATGGATATCTGAAGGATAGAGTTATTATTAGCAAAAAAGTGTTACAAACGAAATGCGTAAGAATTCTTTTCAATAAATTTCTTATTCCATGCCGTAGTCAATAATCATAATGCTACGCTATAGACAGATATTAATCAGTCCATGCACGTTGGCGAACACTAGAAATTTTGGAAGCTTATTAATGAATTTCTTTATTAATCTATGCCAACTTTACGCCGATGTGCGCATATTTTTGCCTGACACGAGCGCCGATTGATTTGTTTGACTTGGCCAATCGACGTGCTTAACATACGCGGCTTCTACATACATATTCATAAATACAATCAAACAAGTAAGGTGTGTTTAAACACGAACGGAACCGATTATTGCATAACATTGGCTGTTGTCGTAGCGACAGAAATCTGCCGAGTTGACAGACCTTGGCCGGATAAAAATCCGGGTCCGTTCCGGTTACGTAGACTCAACTATCGTTGGAACGGCATTCAAAAACGATGCAGTCGCTTGGCTTGTAACAAAGTTGAACAATCCATCAATATTGGCTTCTGAAATAAATAAGTTTCTTGTATTTTTGAAAAAATACCGTTATATGGAGGGATAACTTGGTTCCATATAACTTTTGGTATATAATATACGGGTTTGAGATCACAAGATAAAAGTTATTATGTTTACCAACGACCAAACTGGTTTTCCAAAAGTTCAAAAAAAAAACCGTTGCGCAACATGGCTTCTGGGTACAAAAATTATATTTGTAAGTGTCTATTATAAATATATTGTATAATTCATGCGGAAAAGTATGCGTTCTACGGTTATTGTGCTGAATAAGGGGCCAGAGTTGCGTTGTGACACTTTTATATGGATATGCGGAAGCCAATAGGGAGTTTTTCAAATATTGACATAAATCCATACACATACACATATACGCGAGTATTTAGCTGTAGCGCGCCAGGAAAATAACATAGCGTTGATTTCCATTACCTTTCCGTTTTGTAAAATCTATACGTAATGCTTAAGGAACACAGTTTTATGTGAGATGTGATGCTGCATTGCTAAATATTTATTTCTATGTTCGTAAAGGGCACGTATGGGCTAGTGAGGTTCGCCCGGAAATACAGAAATGGATGGCACTTAAGAATCTGTCTGAAGTAGTAGAGTCTGTATCTTAACATAATAACATGTTAACATGGTAGATATAGAAAGAACATTTAATTGAATTGCGCTTCTGTCGGCATATTCGTTATATAGGTCGAGGGATGATACACCCCTGTTAATACAAAGAAAGAAGACTAAAACTTTCTGTCAAAGTTACCACTTTTGCTGTCAAATATTTACCAATGCCTCATTGATAAATTGAGAATAAAATAAGTTAATGAGCAAGGAACCGCGGTAGTATCTTTTTGTTGATATTTCGACTATTACTGAACTTTACTTGAAGGATAGCGTGAGTCAAATTTAGTTAAGATAAGTCCAGCGGTTCATAAGGCATACAATATCAATGGTTACGGAACTTTAACTTTATCTTAAAGCAATACCCTTAATTAGTAAAGTTTTGGGACACATATATAGGGTTATATATTGTATATATATATATGATGAGGATGACGAGAAAAGTTGAACTTTGGGTGACTGTCAAGCTGTATCTCCAGTAAAAATTGACGTATCGTGATGGAACTTGGTATTTTGACCGAAAATTGTCCAAATCCATAAAAAACTAGTCAAGCTCCTAGCTACCGAATATGTGAACCCAAGTATCTATAGCTGACTTTTGATCGAAAATATCCGTCAATGTGTGAGATATACAATTGAAATTCAGAGAGAAACCTGACAATAGTATTTTTCTGTATCAAAATTGTGTTAAAACGGGTCAATACTTCCCTGAGCCTCCATATAACTAAAATAAAGATTTTCGAACTTCCAGGTGACTTTATGCTGGATATATCTTCCAATATTTGAATTATCTCAATGAAAATTACAGAACATGTTTCAATTATAACAGTATATCTTTGTGCCTTAAATAGATACAATTAGGTGAAAACTTGACCTAGTCCCCATATAACTATTACCAGGATTTTCGAAGGCTGACTTTGCTCCATATAATTGGTGATTGTATGTGACCCGCCCAGGGAAGATTTTCTTAGAATTCATCATATAAATAGTATGTAGTTCTGGCAAAAATTGATAAAATCTGGTCGATACTACTCCAACTCCCATATGCTACGTACAATGATTTTCAGTTTTCTGACAAATCTTACGCCGTATTTGCCGATCAGTGCATGAGTTATACGTATATGTCATATATATGTACTTGTATATATATATATATAATTGCTTGGATTCCGATCCTCTGGTTGATGTTTTACATCTTAATGTATTTCCCTGGCGTTGATTCTTGCAAGTTTCAAGAGTATAAAATGTTCGGTTGCAGCCGAACTTAGCCCTTTCTTACTTGTTGGTAATAAAAAGTTTAAATGTATGATTCAAAAACCAAAAAACCATATAAATTTCAAAAATAGCCAGATGTAAATATTCTTAAATTTGATGTTTTCTTTCAAACTCGCACTCAAGCTTCAGTTTTCCCCCTAAAAAAAGGATCCAACGTAAAAAGGTCTTCATTTTCAATTTAAACCGGTATTACCGATAGACTCAATTTTCACTATTTTGTGGTATTACCATTTAAAACTCTCTGCCAATGGGGTTGACCAGAGGATCAAATAATTTAAACATTACTATGCCTATTTAGGAAAAATATTAATAGATAATGGAAAATGGGTAAAAAATATTATACTACTGTGCCCAAAAAATAAGGTAACACTGTATTTATTTTGAAAATTCTTTATTTATTCTTCCAAATCAATTTCATCCTCTTCAAAGTAATCCCCTCCCCATGCAATGCACTTGTGCCAACGGATTTTCCAATTTTCGAAACACTGGTTGTAGTCTTTCCGGGATGGCCTTCAGTTCCGTCTTCGCTGCGGCTTGAATCTCCTTTATCGTATAAAAACGGTGCCCCCGGAGCGGTCTTTTGAGCGGTGATCAGCCAGAAGTCGCACGGCGCCAGATTAGGTGAGTACGGTGGTTGCGGAACGATATGGGTTGAGTTTTTGGCGAAATGATCACGAATTACGAGGGCAGTATGAGATGGTGCATTATCGTGGAGAATTGTCTTTCCACAATTCCGGCCTTTTTAAGCGGATAGCGTTACGCAAACGACGCATAACGTTCAAATAATATACCTTGTTGACTGTTTGACTGGTTGGAAGGAATTCATAATGCACAACACCATGATAATCGAAGAAAACAGTCAACATGACCTTGATATTTGAGCGACTTTGACGCGATTTTTTTGGTCTCGGCTCTCTTTTGGCACGATATTCGCTCGATTGATCGGTTGTTTCGGGGTCGTAAGCATAGATCCAAGTCTCATCGCCAGTTATAATGCATTTCATGACACCCTGGTAGTCGGAAAGCATCGTTTCACACACTTCAACGCGCCGCCTTTTTCCAAAAAATTCAATGTTTTCGGTACCAGTCGAGATTTGACGCGCTTTAGGCCCAAAACATCCTTCAAAATGGTATTGGCTGAGCCTTTCGATATGCCAACTTCATCAACAAGGTCTCTAATTGCTAATCGACGGTTTTTCAACACCAAATCTTTGATTTGTTGAACTTGAGCTTCGTCGGTTGAGGTTGATGGTAGTCCTGAACGCTCTTCGTCTTCGACACGTTCACGGCCGGCTTGGAACTCACTATACCACTTGTAAACATTTTTTTTAGACATAGCCTTATCACCAAAGGCTTTCTGCACCATCTTCAACGTATCCGCAGCAGAAAATTGATTCTGTAAACAAAATTTAATGAAATTCTTTGCTCAGCAAATTTCGACATCGCAAAAAACGAAAAACTCACTTTTAGCAGCTCACAAAACGACACGTATCTCAAACACTAATGAATATTTTGACATGAAATTTGACTTAAATGTGACTGACAGTACTACCAACTTAAAAAAAATAATTCTCCAAATCCTTCGACTCGCGCAGTTTAAATTCAAATGTCTACCTTATTTTTTGGGCACAGTTTTAATCAGTTATTTTATCCAAATACATCAAAAGTCCTTGCAAAGGCTTTAAAACAGCAAGACATGCAAAAGGAGTAACTGCCCCAGGTAGATTCATTTCACTCTACGCTGGAACTCTCTTTGACTGACTGAGGGAGACCGAATTGAAATGTTCTGTGAAACTAGGTTTCAGCTGAAAATACCGACCAGACCGCAACTTCGGAAATCCAGAATCTCAGAACATTTTGTAAAAAAAATTGTTTTTTTGCCATTCCAGCTACCCAAAGTCTTTTAAGTTGAAGCATTAAATAGAATATAGTCCGGCCACTTTCGTATTTTCTGAAGGTGGTATTTTAGGGTTAAATGCCCTGAGATAACCCCTACAATATTACTAAGTTCCCTTTTGCATAGAAGTAGGAATGTTTTCTGTCTCTATACCATCAACAGCAAATCAATTGTGTTTGCAGCAGCCCGCTAGCCGGCTCACTCGTCTGCTTTTTCGTTTACTTCTATTCCTATATGACCCAGATGATATGCACAGAATTTCATGAATTTCAGAATTGTGTATGGATTACTACAGAAGAAGCCCGCTCATATTTTTGTTAGTACTTCAGCCTTTGTTCCATTGATGGATACATAGATTTAGCCATTGAAACTGTCGATTACAGAACCATTCTTGGGGAAGTAGCAATAATTCATTGATCCAGATGACCCAAAGAAAGGGGGATTGATGTTCTTATTAATGTCAAAAGAACCGATTTCAGTGCAGAAGTACTAGCTTTGTTGAATAGAATTTTCTACATTAATAAACAACAAATTAACTAAAGAAAAATAAGTTTTATTTCACATAATCGTTATATTCATATTTATACAAATACAATCGTAAATTAATTCGTATATTTGTAATTGTAGCTTTCTAGAGATTAAATCTTTGTATAGCACATAAATTCTCAGCTCAACTTAGGTACCAACTTATGTACTAAATATTTGTATGCATGTATGTGTAGCTTAGTGACGGTGTCTGTAACCGTATGAGTAACCAGCCGATTGGGCAGCCGTCGTAGTTGCCTCGGGCTCTGATGGGGCTGCAGCTGTGGTGGCAGCAGGCGTGGCGGGCGCAGCTGGAGCTGCTGGAGCGACGCCACCTTTCACAAAAATGGGTATACGAATGGTTTTCGTAATGTAAGTTGGCCGTGGAAGAGCGGCGCTAGCGCTGCTAACCGTGTTCAAAACGTTCCTTAACAAACTCTGCTTCAGATTTGTCTTGGCCTGTACCAAACCACCAACCACTTGCGTAACCGTTTGGATCTTAGCTGTCACGGCATTGGTTAGACCCTGAATGAGCGCGTTAGGGTCCAAGGCGGGTGCTGCAGGGGCTGCAGAACTGGCCGGGGCGGCACCAACACCTAAAAGAGAGAGGGAAAGAGAGTTTGAAAGAAGAAAGTGAGAGGTGTTAGATTTAAATATTGATATACATGGAGTATGTTGCTCTTTTGCTAAACTGTGATAATTCGAAAACGGAAACTAATAACTTCATTATTCTGGGAATTTCAAAATTTTTGGTTTTTCACAATATTTGCAAACATAATATTTTTATTAAGAATCACTAATTTTTTTTACAAAATAAAAACCTGCAAGATATTGCTGTTTGTTCCTAAATGATGATCAATTCGAAGGATTCATAATTTTAATTTTTTTATATTATCGATTTTCTAAAATAATTAAAAATTTATTCTTATTTTTACATTTTTTAATTTGAAAAATAATTTCTAATTTTATTACTTATATTTTTTTATTATATTATTTATAATTATTTTATTTTTTTTAATAAAAATATTTTTTATTTTTAATTTATTTTTTTATATTTGTATATAAAAAAAAAATAAAATTTTAGAAAATACAAAAAAATATAATAGATATTGCAAAATTTTTCAACTTTTTAATTTTTATTGTAATTTGAGAAATATTTATTAAATCTAATACGTATATTTGTTTAATATTTTTTTTGCAATATTTGTTATATTTTTTATTATTTTTAGATAACGAAATAAATCGTTGGAATACAATAAAAATATTTTTATGAGATACAAAAATTAAAAAGTTGGAAAATAATTAAAAATAAATAAATATTGCAAAAATATTATGTTTCAACATTTTATTTTTTATTATAATTTGAAAAAAATAATTTTTTTTTTATATATTTAGATAAAAAAATTAAAACGCTAGAAAATAATAAAAAATATTTTTTTATTATGAAATTTATTAATAAATTTTTAATTTTTTTTTATTATTTCTTTATTTTTTTATTATTAAAAATATTTTTCGTATTATTTTTTGATAAAAAAATTAAAATTTTAGAAAATAATAAAAAATTGCAAAAATAATATGTTTTCAGCTATTTAATTTTTATTATAATTTGAAAAATAATTAGTAATACATATATAAATATACTTTTATTTTTAATATTTTGCTTGCAATATTTGCAAGTTTTTTATTAGAAAGAAAATTAAAATGTTAGAAAATAATAAAACTATTTTTTTATTATTAAACCAATTTTATAAAATTGTTTTTAGATTAAAAAAAATTAAAATTTTGGAAAATAGCAAAGAATTGCAAAAAAAATATGTTTTTCTACTTTTTAATTTGTATTACAATTGTAAAAATAATTACTAATTCTAATACATATATTTTTAAATATTTTTTTGCAATATTAATTTTTTTTTTTAATATAATAAATATATTTTTTTTTATCATTTGTAAATAAATTTACTGTTGGAAAATAATAAAAAAATAATAAATATAAAAAAATGTAAGTTAAAAAACTTTAAAAAAAAATACAAATTCTAATACATACATATATTTTCTCAAAATATTTATTATTTTTAGGACAAAAAAATTAAAATTTTGGAAAATAATAAAAATATTTTATGTTTATGTTTATATTTTTTTTATTATTTTAAGATAAAAAAATTAAATATTGCAAAAAAACTGTCATAATTTTAAAACAATCACTAATTCTAATATGTACATATATTTTTTTGCAATATTAATTTTTTTTAATATAATAAATATATTTTTTTTTATCATTTGTAGATAAATTTACATGTTGGAAAATAATAAAAAAATTATAAATATAAAAAAATGTAAGTTAAAAAACTTTTTAATTTCTATTATAATTAAAAAAATACAAATTCTAATACATACATATATTTTTTTAAATATTTTCTCAAAATATTTATTATTTTTAGGAAAAAAAATAAAATTTTGGAAAATTATAAAAATATTTTATGTTTATGTTTATATTTTTTTTTATTATTTTAAGATAAAAAAATTAAATATTGCAAAATAACTGCTAAAATTTTAAAAATAATCACTAGTTCTAGTACAAATATTTTTTTAATAATTTTTTTTGCAATATTTATTATTTTTTTTATAATTTCTAATATTTTAAATTTTTGCTTTTAACTGGCAAATAGTTCATTATTCATTCCTCTCACTTTTTATTAATAATATTATTTTTTTTTTTTCAAAAAACCTCCATAATCAAAATCAGGTAATTCAAATAACCTGATTTATTACCCTCAATTTTCACTATTTATTTTCAACAAATGTGGCTATATTGAATTTTAATTGTTTTTTATCGTTTTTTTTTTACCAAAAACCACTTAGAACTTGTTTTTAATAATACACTTCATAATAGCTTGAGTAATATGGAAAAGTTAGCGCAGATCACGTAACAAATGAAAAAACATTTCCTGCTTCATCATTTCAATTAAAAAAACTCATTTCAAAAATCTTTTCATTTCAAAACTTGAATAAAGAGAAGTTCAAAAAGTATTATCCGATTGACAACACTATCTCTCAGGAAATTCGAAGCACAATTTGTTTTTTTTATATATTTTTTTCAATCCAAAACATATTTCATACTTTTCGTAACAATGATGAATGCATCATTTTGCTGGATCTGCAAGGCTGCCAAAGCCACGATGGCGACAAAAACAAATTTATACATTTTCTATAATATTCAAAGTAAACGCGACACTGAAAACGATATTTTTTTCGATTGAAATTTGTTTTTATTTTTCAAATGTATTTGTTTTGTAATTTAATTATTTTTTAAATATTAACAAATCTGTTGTTGGCTCAACGGCTCTTTGGCGCACTTAAAAGCAACTACACGATTGCTCCCGTCGATTGAAACGAAACTAGTTGTTAACTTTAACAGTAGCTTTTATATGCCCTCGGAGTCCACTCTAATCTTCTACATCGACTTCTATCTATGTAAGCCGCCATACCCAAATCGACGAAACGCGCTCGTCTTCGCTCGTGACGATAGCCACACGCCATTTCGCATAATTCTAGCCATTCGTCGTACTCGGTATTTTATCACAAACACGTACTTATGTTTGAATGTCTGTATATGTATTTGTCTACGTTGTGTATCAGTCAGTAAGTCACTATCATATTTGTTTTAAACGCTGTTTTTTTCCTTAAACCCACTTATGGTCACTGCAGTCATCAGCCAACATCCCATCTAGATTAATAATGGCCAACAATGATGGCTGTGAAGCACCTTTGCACGCGACTCAAGCGAGCTGCGAGCGGATGGCGACAGCGCTTTGTCTATTCTGTAATCGTTTTTGCGCCAAGTGCCGCAGAGCAAATTTGTATGTAAAACTTGTTGCGACGGGCGCTCGACGTTTTTGAAACTGTCAGTCTAGTATTTGAGCGTTTATGTATGTATGTTGGCTGTTGATTAGCATATGCGTTAAATTTTTTCCTTGTTTCTGTTTTTATTTGAATTGAGAACCGGCTGCAGCTCTACGAAGCTGAAGTGTGTGTCTTTTGTTTTATTGATTTTTATGTAAGCCTAATTTTATAAATTTAAATTTAACATCATCTCATTGTTGACCTACACCAAATAATGACATTTTTAGCTCACTGAAAAACATGGAAATATCACACCTTGTAAAGCTCGCTGCATTTCAAAAGTTGCAAGAAAAGTGAAGACTTAAAATCATCATTTTGAATATTTTTCACAAATGTCTTTACATCGCGACCTAAGGTCTATTGTGCCCTCTCCTCCATCACATATACTCGCAAAGTCTCAGCTCGAGAACTGGATGTGACTGCGGTACAGGCTTCTGGTCCCACCATTCTAGAAGCAGCAGCAGAGCAGACATGTCGTCAGCAATTCATTGCTTCTTTATTCCCCGTCACCCACATGAGGTGGACACAGGTGCAAACTGATAGGCTGTTCATGTTCTATGCACCCCTGTACCAGTAGCAATTTGATCTCAAAGGCTGTCAAGTACGGAAAATTTTAGTTTAGTCCTGCATATGCCTTCTAATGTTTTCATGCCATCAGTGTACCGTCGAATTGTGCTGACTCCTCAATAGTATATCAAGTATGGTATCATTCCAGTCAGCCTAGCTGCCGAGTTTAACTCAAATCTTCTTTGTGAAGTTTACCTTTTTGTTAATGCCGTCTTTTAGAAGGAGGGTCAGTAGTGTCTCTTCAGCTAAGGCTCGTATTTGTTGTTTCTTCCTTACTCCTCTGCGGCCATGAGTAGCATGGTATGCTTTGCTGTCTAATTGATTACTATGTGGAGCGGTTTGAGCTCCAGCAATACTTGGAGTGCTGCGGTTTGGTATTTGCACATTCCCCCCGAAGCGTAGACCCAAGCAAGTCTTTAAGCTTCGATAATTGAAGTAAAATCGATGTCTCCGATGCTTTCAACCGCTCCATATGTAACAATATTTCTCAGGACCATGCTATACAACACCCTGTTGATGCTTGGTTTGGAACCCCAAGGACTTACTATCTATTCCACCGTAAGGTGAAGTCCAATTTGAGGCCTATATATTTGAACTTACTTATCATCTCTGCCTCTTAGGGTCTACGCCAAGGGTTAGGGTCTTTAAACCCGCCAAGTAACTTCTTTTGGTAAAATAGACGACGGTTGCTTTCGAAAGATTAACAACCATACTGCATCATACCTTTGCTAGGCTTAAGCCACTTTGTACAATATTACAGAGAACCTCGAATTTGTCTTTTTCCATTATAACGATGTCGCCGGCGTACCTTTGACACCGAATTCCATCGTTTGTGAGCAGCTCTAGGATCTCATCTACTACAAAACACCTTAAAAAGGAAGACAGTTTTCCGCCTTGAGGGCACACTCTCATAGTACCAGCATGAATCTTGCTCTCCCTCACTGTGTTCTCAGTAACCCTAGTGCACAGTGCAACCTCTAAACACTTCTCCAGTGCACTAATTACACCACAATGAGACCCACTGTTACTTTTCCTGCGAACTTTGGATTTGCCATAAGTTGGCTTAGAGCAGTGTTAACAGACCTACCTACTCTGCACGTGTGCTGATAGGGATGCGATCTTGTATCGTTATCAATAATCACTACCATCTCTTTCAGTATGCAAGAAGTATGACTAATAGGTCAGGGGGATTTAGCAAATAAATAGTCTTTCCTTCCTACCTTAGGTATGAAGATTACCCTTACTATTTTCCACAGTTTTGGGATATAGACCATCGCAAGGCTATCTCTCATCAGTGCAACAAGATGGTGCAGTAGAACTTGTCCTCCTAGTTGGAGAAGTGCTGGAAACATGCCATTCATCACTGGTGATTTATATTTAGAGAAGGAAGCCAGTGCCCACTTGATTAAGTCTGCGGTTATAGAAGAAATTTAAATATTTATTCTAGAACCTCCATGGCAAATATTTTTCGTTTTGGAAGCAAAATTTGTCCTCAGCAGAGATTCGAAGATTTCGATCATAAATTTTGCTTTTCAAATAACCCCAAAAGAAGAAGTCAACGGTAGTCAAATTTAAAAAGTTTCGTTATCAATCAACCTCACTTCTTTATGGATTCAGACTTTTGTAGATACATTTAGATAAACTGAATAAATTGATTTGCAATAGGACATGGTAAACACCTTTTCCTGAATTTATTGGCGGTCATAATAAGCGTACATTATTATCAATGAAATTGGTTTTGAGACCGAATAAGTGGCACAAAAGTTTTGGGGAAAATTTATGGTACTTCGAGCATTAATAACGCCGAGTCCCGCAGTCGATGGAACGATGAGCTGTACGAGATATTCGAGACATTGAAATAGTTCAACGAATCATGCGCACTGTTGCTAACTCGGATATAACCACGAAAGATATGTTTACGCCAGTAAAGAAGAAGAAGACTGATTTGATATATACATAACTTTAACACTTCATCGAGTCTAAGACGAATTGTAGGTAATACTAGACCGAAGCATAGAAGGCGT